>JAQFVV010012427.1:6904009-7371509 GCA_028023455.1 Epiperipatus broadwayi
TTAAATCAAAAAGATTCTAAGCTCAGTTAGTCAGTAGCAACTTGTGTATTGGTGTTATTGGGATAGTGTTAACTTCCATTATCCGATTGCTCACTTAAGCAAATGTTTCTGTGTTTGTGAATAATGGTGTTCTTGTGAATCAGGTGATGCCAGCTGTAATAGAATTCTTGAGTGTTGAGAGCATTAAATTCCCTGTTGTTTTCACACTGACCATTCGCTATTTCTACTAATGCGGCCTGTCCAGGTAGTCTTGTTACTGTCCATGTTAGAGCTTAGTCTAGGGAAAATATCACAAGAAAGGGATGGAGGAATGATTAAAAGCACCTGTGCACATCAGAATTGTTTCTTTCTCTAGTAAAATTTCCTAGGTTGTTAAAAATAAATTGTATTTAATTATGGATTTTTTTTTTCTTTCAAGTGATTATCTAGATGGTTTTGTAACGAATGGACAGAAAGTTATAGGAAAAGAATAAAATAAATAATTCGTAAAAAAATAATAATTAATGATTGTCAATAAAAATTAAATTATTAATGCTTAAATAAACACTTTTAAGTCTATGATATTTTTGGTTTGCTCTACCTTCTAGTTTTACATATTAGATCTGTCAGTGTGTGAACGCATACGTTTAAATTTTTTTAAAGATTGTAAACGATTGCACTTATTATAATCGAAAGTCTAGTTAACGTTCTCTTCTAAACTTGGATTGTATCACATATTCCTTGTTGAAATATTTAATACTATTATCTTTTACTTTATATATTTATAAAAAGAAATTCTTCCAGTTTCTAAAATAAAATATAAGAATTTATATAATTTCATTTTAGTGTGTATTTTTCTTTCTAAAATATTATTTTTTGAAAAATATTTTCTTTTTAATATTTGATATATTTGTTAGAAAAAAGCATTCTTGGTTATTTTTAAAATTATTTCATTTACATATGAGCAACTGATATTCCTTAATCTTAGAATTAAGTATCTAAGCTTGTATTTGAGTTGAAAACATACATGCGCAATAGGTATTCTAACTCCATATTATGCATTTTAACACATTCCCAGGGAATAAATTGGCTTTTATCCCAAATTATGAATCATAATTTTTTCTATTTTACATTATATTGTATTGATTTTTCTCTTGATTTGTATTTGTAATTCAAATTTGCAAATGTTTATTCTTCACCATAACAAAGTGATATCTTCCTTCTTTATAACCTAATGTTATTATTATAGTGAACTTCAATGAAAGTGCATTTAGCATTAGGTTATAAAGAAGAAAGAAGCCACGTTGTTACACAGATGAACAAACATTTGCAAAATTGACTTTCAATATTATATAATAGGAGAGCCTCAGTGAGGTATTATTTTGCTCTTTAATCCCTATTTTCCAATAACTTTCTTGACTTTTGTTATGATATTGTGTATATATATATATTATTTAAAACCTTCAATGGTTATCTCAACAGCTCATTTTTTTCGAATCCCCAACTTCATTAACATATTATCCAAATTCTTCTATTCGTGCAATATTATTTCTCTTCTTTTTAAAAATATGCACTCCATAATTATGTTTTTGATTTTACTGCGCATCTTCATAATATCAACATTTTCTTTCATTCTATATATTATTATTCTTATTGATCTTTGAGCTTCTAAAAATTATGTTCACCTCCCCCCCTTTAAGTAATAAACTTGGCTTACCAATCTAGTATTTTGAATGTCTGCAGCCATTGTATTTGCAGTTTTTTTTTAAAGTATAATTTACAAATGTATTTTATATTTTATTAATTTTAAATATTAATTTTTATAATTATTCTATCACTATAATTTTCTTTTCATCCAACTTTTTAAACATATACATAGCAAAAATTATTTTCCAATTAAAAATTTTCTTTCATAATGTTATTATCACTTATAAGAATTATTAGTCTATTCAAAATCATTCTTACTTTTTGGTTTCCTCATTACACTCATCCACCATTCTCCACTCAATAATTTATATAAGTGCATATTTTCTTCCACTGCACATATTTTCCAGTTTCTTAGTTTTTTTTTTTTTTATAAAATTGATTACTCTTTTCCTACATATATCATCTCTTTTACAATATATTATGTCTAGTATAACAAATAATGCACATCTTTAAATTGTATGTCTGTATATATTGTAATGGTCAGATTGTACATTCATGTAACAAAATCCAGAGTCCACGCAAAGTACACCAAAGCTAACTGAAGTGAGATGATAAGATCTCAAATCCGATCAAACTTCATTTCATTTACTAGTACTTCATATTTGACACCTTATGAGTGACATTTCTGAGGTTACACACAGGTATCAATTTTTTCTGCAAACCAGCTCCAAACAGGGAGAAACATGAGACTCAAGGGAATTCTAAATAACTTGAAGGGTAAACAGATTACTTAACACACTAATTACTTAACTAAAACCCAGCATATTCAACATATAAAATTATTAAGGAATTGTAATAAAATAATATTGATTGGATTGAAATAGGATTACAAGCAAGAAAGATATGGAACGAGTTTTATATTTTAAACAGATTTATTAAAATGATAACGTAAAATTAGGTAAAAGAAAATGACAAGTATTATACAGTGTTAAGTATGTGTGATCAACGCAAACAGGTGTTACATAGTAGATGAGACTTACCATTACAGCAGTCTCCTCCTAACACACTAAAGCAGGTGTATGTGCTGTTAATAAATCATGTCTATAATCATTTAATATATCCATCCTATTGTGCATTAGTTTACTAATGTTATAATAGCCTTGCTGAGATGATGACTAGATACAGCTTTAAGATGGTTGTTATATATATTAATGGTGTGAGTGAATAAGTAAGCTCAAGATATTGCTGAATAGTCAATTAATAAGGAGGAAAAGAACTGTTTACTTTTAGATTTGCATATATATATATAATATGGTGCTAAATAAAATATTAAATAAGTCTGCAGTGTGAGTGAGTAAAATTATTCAAGAGCTTCAGCATCAAATGCTCATTGCCCTAAGATCGGACAGTGTGCTACAATTAACATATGAACAGATAAGTTCAGGAACTCAGATCGGCTTTATAAACATGGTCTGGATCCTCGTGTTCCAGTTCTAATGAAGATATCCATATCTGAACTAAGAAATGAAGTGGCTGATTACCATGAGCCTATTTTAAAAGGTGCAGCAAAACAAATGTACAAAATGTGTACTTTGTAAAGACACCCTCACAATGCACAAGCAAGCTACCAAGATGTATACTTTGTAACGGTCTGTATTTCCATAAGGAATGAAGATGAATAGATCTAACTACGGTTAGATCTGAATTTTTATGTAGGATGCCATGAATGATGTGATAAAAATCTAATCCATTATTGTATATATTTCAGATATGATAACTTAATGTTTAAACATTCAGTACAGATACAACTTAGACCAGTTCATCCATTCTTCACTTCTCTTTATTATTCCATTATGCTCAGTATTCAAACTCAGAATTAATTTTACACTTAACTCTCTTCAGGGGTTAATTGATATCCTGTAGCAATAATAATACTTTTATATAAGTTTGATAGATTCTCAAAATTCCTTCCAACCAAGTTATCATGATGTTAAGTCAGAATGATATGTATATGTGGGTATATGTATTCAATTTTATTTTATTATGAAAATAATCTAAATAATTTAAATAAATCAGAGACCTCCTTAAATTTAAAATAAATTTAACAATATTTATTAATTGAAAACAATTTAAATTTATCTTTATATAACAAAATTTTTAATTACAAGTGTTTAAATACATTTCTACTATATTAGTATATACATTTTAAAATTATACCTTCCCATATCCCATAGTAGATATGTATCATAGCACAAACAATATTTAATAGATTGCAAAAATAAATAACATTTTATAATTCCAAAGATTATTATAACACTAGCTAACTTAAATTTAAATTAAACAATATAAGTATAAATGAAGACCTTTGTAATATCCAATCCTTTCAAAGAAATTCCATTTCTATAAGACCTCCCATCTATGTGTGGTCCCTATTGTTGAAAGAAAAGACCTTTCATCCAAGGATATTAGTCATTTATACTGAATAATAAATAAACAAATATTAATAAATTAATTAACTTAATAATAAACAAGAATTCTGTCATGTCATAAGTGAATGAATTTAATATGAAGAACAATAAAATCTTACCTTCATATTAAGTTTAATTATTAACCTGGTCAAGTCGCTGCATAAGGAAGACCTAAATTTTATTAAATAAAAAAAATTATCCTAATGATCTTTTTTCATTTTTTATCTAATGATTTTCCAAAATGGATTATTCCAAAGTAAGCAGGTTTTAAAGGCAAAGGAAATAAAATTAAATATTTATAGATGTTGATATGCAAAAATAATATGATGTATTTAAAGTTTATGGTATTGTCCTATTCATTTTCCAAAATTTAAGTAGCAATGTTCATTAAGAATAAAGTTCTTTTATTTCCGGTCATCAATCATTGGTGAGGCAATCAGTATACTCCATTGTTTCATAAATATTCCTCTCACATGACATTGACATCCCTTTCCTTAAATTATCTCACTGTAAACTGAAGTTGGATATTGAATTATATAGATGATATATATATATTTAGGCATTTCAGTAGGAATGAATAATTACACTGCTTTAGGTTAGAACAATAGCATTTGATCCTATGGCAAAATGTGTTTACTCATGATGCATTTTCTATAACTTAAAATCTTCTTAAAATAAATTTATTTAGATATATAAATATGTTTGATGATATTTGTCTTCCTTGGAATTCAAGTTTAGAACAATATCATTAAGAATTTCTCTAATTATTATATTAAAGATAATTTCATTTTTTAAATTATTATTGATGATATTAAAGAGTAATTTATTTACTCTTTACTTGAGTGATATTAGAGTTTTCTGTTAATGAAGATTTTATAAACAAGGAAAATTCATCCAAACTATTGATCCATCTTTCTGATGTGTTCAGTATTTGAACACAGCAAAATAAATATGCATAGTGACTAGTTCATTTGTAAAAGATGGAACTGATTTGGAAATTAGTTGATTTAGCTTTTATAGTGGAATCAACTTCCAGTAATTAGCATGTGTTAAATTACTATTTCATTTCATGATTTTGTATTCAGTTATTGTTGAATGAATCATAATTAATAATTGCGTAATTGAGTTCTAATTTTATTTCTTTTGCATTTAGTTGCTAAGATATGACTTGACCTTAGGTTATCTCTATGTTTTGAGTCTTGATTAGTGATATTAGTTAACTTAATAATTATTTTATACTTATATATATGAATGATTGAAATCTAATTATTTTAATATTTGATTTCATTAAAATAACTGTTTATTTGGCTTGACTTTCATTATTAAAATTTTATAATCTAACATTTAAGTTATATGCATGTGCATATGGGTATTTTAATGTAAAAGTATAATGTATTTATTGTTTATTAATTAAAATTATATTTTTAAGTTTATAGTTTGATATTGCACATAAACAAGTGAGCTTAATAAGATTGTAAGTTACCTTTACAACTCCCCTCCTAACAGGGTTAAATTTTCTAATATGATAAGAAAATTTCAACACTTAAAGTGTATATGTGTGTTCTAGTATTATATGTATATTTTTTTAATTTTGGTTTATAAAATAGTCTTACAACTTATTTTATATCCATTCTTTTTGTTATCTGTATTTTATATATATATATTAGCCTGGGTGCTCTCATCATTGAAATGATTATCCCTAGGTTTTTATTTAGTGTTGGCTCTTTTCTCTTTCTCCTTCTATAATCTGCATGTGATAGTTATCTAAACTTTATGGTTGACCAAAATATTGTTTAAGAATGCAAGCATTATATATATCTTTCATTTCCTCATTTATATCTATCCAGAATGCATTTGAACCTGTTTGTTTTATTATAGTAAATGGTCCTTTATATGTATTATAGAATTTATGGCATTTGTTTTGGAGTTGTTTACTAAGGTTATGGGTCTTTATAAAAACCTTGTCTCCTATTTTGAATTGGTAGCTATTTTTCTTTCTGTTTTTACTTCTCAGCTCTGATTTATTTATTAATCTTTGATATGCCTTTTGTATATCATATTTTATATCAGTCTGGTTGGGTTTAATTGGAGGTTGGTAATTTTTAAATAAATTTGGAATTGCTTTATTGAAATGTAGTTTAATAGGTGTGAATCCAATAGATTAATTCACATTACAGTTAATATAATTTACTACATATTTATTATTTTATCATGTAATATTAGTATATGGATTACTTGCTTTTATTGTTTTCTTACAAGTGCTTTTCTCACAATGTGTCTTTCTCAATATATTGAATGTTATCAAGTCTAATTTACTTGAGGCCATATTTATTATTTATAGAGTGGTATACCAAGAGATGGTATGGTGGAAGATCTGGTTATTTGCAGCTAAGTTTTATTTTACTTAGCCTATGCATATTTTATGTATAGACCTATTTAAAGGTTCCACTCCTGCTTTATAATATTGAGACTAACTGGATTTTTTCTGCCATCCTTTAAAGGTATTGATTGCAGTTCATTTATGAATGTGAAAACTTATGAATAATCAGTCTCTATGTCCATGATAATGGTATAATCCATTCTGTGTTTTTGAAATGAAGCCATATTTTATTTCTAAGAGTTCATTCCTTAATATATTTTTAGACAAGTTTTTGATTATCTTTTCCCCCTTTTTTATGCTTTGATTTTTTCAAT
Organism: Epiperipatus broadwayi; assembly: GCA_028023455.1. Lineage (NCBI taxonomy): Eukaryota > Metazoa > Onychophora > Udeonychophora > Euonychophora > Peripatidae > Epiperipatus > Epiperipatus broadwayi. The sequence continues at coordinate 6,910,798 of JAQFVV010012427.1, forward strand.
TACAATCCTAATAACAATTATGTGAATTCAGCTTTACATGTTGTGAAAGTTTTATTTTAAAAAAAATGATAAAGAAAGAACATTTTTTCTATATTCTCCATGATATGGTTTCCATATTTTTGGGTTCTAATTTTGTTTGGGTCCATCTTCATTACAAACTTATTAATCCTGTGTATTGGTACATTCAATGAAGATGAATATACTCTTATAAGTTTTCATAAATGATTTAATCTCCAATTTTTAATTGGTGATTTGGTTTACTTTTTAAAAAATAAAAAATAAAAATGATATAAAAAAAAATTGATTATTCCATTTTGTGTAATTATGTTTCCATATCCAGGGTCATAATCATTTTGGTCCAGTTTTATTATAAGCTTATTAAGCATCTATATTTGTATATTTAATGAAAGTGAATGGACCTTCATCTATATTACACAATTTATGTAACATAGTATCGTTTTGTTTCTTTGTATAGGTCATCGTAATAATTGTAAGTATTGTCCCTTGATTGCTAATTTGATTTAGACCATCATTTCCATTATGGAATGTTTTCCAATATCTTGATTGATATTCAAGGTATTTCAGCATAATAGATTCATTTAAAATTTCCCAAATTATACCTTTATACTTGAGATATTTCTCTACTGGGAAAATAAAGTGGTATGGAAATATTTCAACTTGATGGTTATCAATTAGTTTAGGAGTATTATTCCCGATAAATATTTTGAGTTTAATTTCATGATCAAATCTATATACTGGAGTAGTACCATATATTTAACCATTTCATTTATCACTGGTATTTTATGTTGGATATTATATTGTGGTTGAGATGCACATGTATTTTGAGACATTTTTTATTCAATAAACTTGAATTTTTGTTTAAATGCCTCATCCATACGATTTACTTTATCATGTATTTCTATTGTGCCATCAATTTTTCTAATGTGATATTTTCCGATACTCTATCATTTTCTATACAAGTTATTTTAATTTCTGTTTGAAATTTTTATCCAATTCTTTCAATGATTCTTTACTAATTTCTGAATCATTAATTTGTTTCATATAGATTTGACCAATTTTATTTATTTTTTCTTGTAATTCTTTTCACATTTCTGTTTGTATTTTCTCTTGTTTCTCATCTATTTCATTTTTAAAAATTTCTCTGGTTCTATACAATTCATTGCATTGAATATTCAGTTGATCAATGATATTAGTCTGAAATTCTTTGAATCTCTGTTGACATCTTGTATCTTTGTCTTCAACATCTCTTTATTTCTTCTAAAGCTTGTACCATCTCGGTATTATCTCTTTCAACATTATTTAGATCTATCGATAACTGTTCGATATCATTAGATAATTTATTCTCCCAATCTTTCATTTCCAATTTTAATTCTGATTTAACATTTTCCATATTACTTTTCAAGTTTTCTTCTAAACTTTTCATATTACTTTTCAAGTTTTTTTTTTAAACTTTTCATATTACTTTTTAAGTTTTCATCTAAATTATTCATATTTTGGTTTATTTCTTTTTTCATATTATAATTCATATTTATGATGATTTGGAACATGTGTTCTATAGTCATGGTATTTGTTGTAGCTTGTGCTATTTCAAATGTAGTTATTTGAGACAGTTCATCATCAAGTGAAACCTTGGTTTGAGACATAGATTCATCAGGAATGAGTGTTTTTGTAGAGTTGTTACTCTCAGTCATAGTGATTTCTGGTAATTGGAACAGTGAACATTTTTCTTCATTATTTCTAATATCTTCTCCTTCTTCATTAATATTAATATTTTGTACTTTTTCAACGCATTTCATTATTATATTGACTGTTTTTTCCCACTTCTTGTAATCATGAATTATGTTTTATGTTGGTTATAAGTTTGTTTATTCTTTATTTACTAAGAGGGATTATTTGTCATAGAATTTCATGCTATATTTTTCCTTTTTAGTGTAATTTTAAAACTTTTCCTACCTAATTTAAAATTGTCTTTTTAAATGCCTGTTTTAAAACTTTTCCTACCTAATTTAAAATTGTCTTTTTAAATGCCTGTCTCATCTATTTAATCATTCATTATTTTATTTTAAAGTCTCTGTTTATTTTATTATTTATTATTTTAAGAGTTCACATGAAAATTATCTCATCCTTTGATGAATGAAATTATCTATCATTGCTATGTGAATCAATCGATCAAGGTTATATTCCATAAAAATTATTTATATATTTTTATGGATGTAGTTGATCTTAAATTATTATTTTGTGCCCCTAAAGTTTGGGCGCTATATGTATTCCTTATTCCCTTAACGAATGAAGGTGAATTCATCTAACTACGATCAGTCCTGGGTCTTCATGTAGGATGCCATGAATGATGTGATAAAAATCTAATCCATTATTGTATATATTTCAGATATGATAACTTAATGCTTAAACATTCAGTACAGATACAACTTAGACCAATTCATCCAAACTTCACCTCTCTTTATTATTCTCTTATGCTCAGTATTTGAATTCATGGTTAATTTTACACTTAACTCTCTTCAGGGGTTAATTGATATCCTGTAGCAACAATAATACCTTTATATAAGTTTGATTGATTCTCAAAATTCCTTCCAACCAAATTAACATAATGTTAAGTCAGGATGATATGTATATGTGGGTATATGTATTCAATTTTATTTTATTATGAAAATAAAATAAATAATTTAAATAAATCAGAGACCTCCTTAAATTTAAAATAAATTTAACAATATTTATTAATTGAAAACAATTTAAATTTATCTTTATATAACAAAATTTTTGATTATAAGTGTTTACATACATTTCTACTATATTAGTATATAAATTTTAAAATTATACCTTCCCATATCCCATAGTAGATATGTATCATAGCACAAACAATATTTAATAGATTGCAAAATAAATAACATTTTATAATTCCAAAGATTATGATAACACTAGCTAACTAAATTTAAATTAAACAATATAAGTATAAATGAAGACCTTTGTAATATCCAATCCTTTCGAGGAAATTCCATTTCTATAAGACCTCCCATCTATGTGTGTTTCCTATCATTGAAAGAAAAGACCTTTCATCAAGGATATTAGTCATTTACACCAAATAATAAATAAACAAATATTAGTAAATTAATTAATTTAATAACAAACAAGAATTTTGTCATGTCATAAGTGAATGAATTTAATATGAAGAACAATAAAATCTTACCTTCATATTAAGTTTAATTATTAACATGGTCAAGCCGCTGCATAAGGAAGACCTAAATTTTATTTTAAAAAAAATATTTAACCCAATAATCTTTACCCATTTTTTATCTAATGATTTTCCAAAATGGATTATTCCAAAGTAAGCAGGTTTTAAAAGCAAAGAAAATAAAATTAAATATTTATAGATGTTGATACACAAAAATAATATGGTGTATTTAAAGTTTATGGTATTATCCTATTCATTTTCCAAAATTTAAGTAGTAAGAATAAAATTCTTTATTTCTAGTCATCAATCATTGGTGAGGCCATCGGTATACTCCATTGTTTCATAAATTTTCCTCTCACATGACATTGCCATTCCTTTCTTTAAATTATCTTGCTGGAAACTGATGTTGTATATATATATTAGGTATTTCTGTAGGAATGAATAGTTATGCTGCTTTAGGTTAGAATAATAACATTGAACCTATGGCAAAATCTGTTTAATCATGATGCATTTTCTATAGTTTAAAATCTTAAAATAAATTTATTTAGATTTATAAATGTTTGATGATATTTGTCTTCCTTGGAATTCAAGTTTAAAACGACGTCGTTAAGAATTTCTCTAATTATTATATTAAAGATAATTTCACTTTTTAAATTATTATTGATGATATTAAAGAGCAATTTATTTACTCTTTACTTGAGTGATATTAGAGTTTTCTGTCAATGAAGGTTTTATAAATAAGGAAAATTCGTCCAAACTATTGATCTATCTTTTTGATGTGTTCGGTATTCAAACACAGTAAAATAAATATGCATAGTGACTAGTTCATTTCTAAAAGATGGGACTGATTTGATAATTAGTTGATTTACCTTTTATAGTGGAATCAACTTTCAGTAATTAGCATATGTTAAATTATTATTTCATTTCACGATTTTGTATTCGATTATTGTTGAATGCATCATAATTAATAATTGTGAAATTGAGTTCTAATTTTATTTCTTGCACATTTAGTTGCTAAGATATGACTTGACCTTTGGCTACCTCTATATTTTGATTCTTGGTTAGTGATATTAGTTAACTTAATAATTATTTTGTATATATATATGTGTGTGTGCGTGAATGATTGAAATCTAATTATTTTAATGTTTCATTTCATTAAAATAACTATTTATTTGACTTGATTTTTATTATTAAAATTTTATAATCTAATGTTTAAGTTATATACATGTACATATGAGTATTTTAACATAAAAGTATAACATATTTATTGTTTATTAATTAAAATTATATTTTTAAATTTATGCTTTGATATTGCACATAAGCAAGTGAGTTTAATAAGATTGTAAGTTACCCTTAGAACTTATAATTAATTAATTGTGCCTAAAAACAGATAGCTCCTATCTGCCAAACTAACACAACTCAGTTCTTCAACTAGCATTATAATTATGCTAACTAAATGGGCTTAAATTAAATTATAATCTAAGTTAAAATACTGAATCTGTATATATTTAATCATAATTTAAGGAGGGAACATATATTTGAGGGGCATTAATAAACATTAATAAATATACTTTAGTATTATCTCTAGTTAGCACCTCACTTCTAACTAACAGATCTCAAAAAGTCATAAGTCATAGTAACTGACTAAGCAAACCCTTGCAAAATATATTGCAGTTATAACGCAAATAAAATCACAAACAGCTATTTAATATGCGAAGTAGCATCCTTAAATATTTAAAATGGAGATGTTAATTATCTCCATTGAAAGTTCAGTTAATATTCGCTGTTTTGAAAGGTTGGCATATTATAACATATGTAATAAATTTAGGTAAAATAGTTAAAACAATATATATATAGGCATGACTGCAGTTTTGAGAAATTTAAGTCATAACTGAGTATATTCAAAATGCATATGCCAAAGGACATGAATGGGTTAGGCCTCCTTTGCCTTCAAAAAGTGATGAGCATGATAAGATCCACATATCACAAATACCTGGAACAAGAACCATTTATTCCAGTAAGTCCATTGGACACTCCACCACTATTTTGTAGCAAGTGGCTGACAGAGCTATGGAAGCACATCACTAATATGATAACATTAACAAAAACTATCTTAGACTCAAAGAAATTGTATTAGCATATGTATAAAATAAGATACCCAAATTTCATTACATCTCAACAATTGTCAGGGCTAAATAACAAATCACTGATATGTAAATCAAAGAACTGATACATCAAGTCCAAGTACATAGACTTTCTGATAAAACTAAACCTCGACTCCCTACCTACAAATCACTTCTTGGTCACAAGAAGTGGGTTTGCTAAGCTCATTATGCAATGTTAGCTGTGCTCAACTGCAGATGAAACTATTACTCATCTTTTGTATTCCTGTCCTTATTTCAGCTCACTTAGATCCTACATCTGTCAACAAGTGTTCTTTGACTACAGATAACCCCTCTGTATCCAAAATGCTATCAAGACAGGAGTTTTTTCCACCATGAGAACCTCGTTCTGGTTCACTAGGTGCAGCACATCTTCAGGTGCTCAGATAATAATGTCAGAGAGACGTTTATCAAAATTTTTATATTTTCATGACAGAGACCGACTTCTGGCACCCAATAGATTACACATTGAATCCTGGGCCATAGTCAACCTGTCCTAAGAAAATTGAATACCTCTCAGCTTCACTTCATATAAAGAGATAATAATATTAAGCATCAGTATTTAAGTCAAAACTCAAGCTTATATAGATGCTTTTGTTCATGTATCTTTTTTATTTAATAAATTTTATTTTTGAAAAAAAAAAAAAAAAACTGATTGCAGTTATTTATAGATTAGAGAAATAAATTATTTTACATTATAAAGATGAATTCAGGCAAGTTTTCCATAATTTTACTTTGTAAATGATTTAATTTAATAGAGTTTTAAGGAATAAGATTAAACATTCATTATGTTAAATGAGCTAGCTTAATATTAAAATTTCAGATGTAACTTATTGTTTGCTGAAGCGGCCATATTGAATATTTAAAAATTAAATTAATCCACAATTTTTATCATGAATTAAATTTATATTACTCAAAAATGACATATGTATTTTTTGAAACATAAAAACCCCAAAGAATGTAATTAAGTTGAAAAAAATATAGTTATTGATATTTAAAGTAATGAAAAATAGAATAAAAGTTAATATTTCTAATAATTATTTTCATATTATTTTATAAATTAAAAATTATCATGCACACAACTTAAAACTATTGTTTTTTGTTAATAGGTTAGTTGGATTCATCATAAAATTTCTAAAAATTTGGTATATAATAACTCTTACCTAAGATAATCCATCATTTGAAAACTTCATAGAATAAAGACATTAGTACTTTCCATTTTTCTCAGTAGTCCTTCAAAATGCATTTCCATACAGGGATTTGCAATGTATAAGACAGGGATTTGCAATGTATAAGATATCCCTAATAACATCTCTTATAACAAGTAATTAATATTGAAACGATTGGATCCAAACTGGATCCAAGTTTCATGACTCATTTAGCACTAACCTGAGATCAGGTTACCTGAGATCAAACCTGATCTCCACCTTTTTAATAGTAAATTTGTTTAACGGATAGTTTTATATTCATACACAGACCAAGCCTATTTTTTTTCTTTAGCCTTGTTATATTCATTTAATAATAAACATTTTATTTTAATTTTTATAATAAGATTTAAATAATATTAATTTTAATAAAATAATATTTATTTATTACATATTTTTGTGTGTGGATATTATATATATGCGCTTATTTTAAATATTAATAGTAGATTTGCTTAAAAACTACTTTTATATTTTTCTATTAAATTTTAATGATTAAGTCACATTCTTTTGGATAAATTTGGAAAGTTACGTAAGCTACTCAACAAAGGGTAATGCATTTACTTTTATTTATGAATGGAAAGGAAGAGACTTATCTTAAATTAATTTTATTTTATCTTAGTAATCCATTTGCAAACTAAAATTGGATTCGTAACAAAAGACTTAAAAGATTTATCGGAAGAGTGTGTCTTAGAATCACAATAGAGCAAATTATTTTAAATGAATGGACAGAACAATGCCTGAAGCTATTCAAAGATAGAATATTCTGGAGCAATAACTAAAATCTTATAAATACTCCCAAAAAGGGAGTGATGATCAGATTACTATAGTGAATGAGTTGCAGCTTGAATCTATGTCGGTCTATTTTATGATTTAGTATACACAAAATGGTAGGCTAAGGTCAAGGCGCATAGCCATTGTTTCCCAAGCCTTTCCTGGTAACATCAGTATGCTACTATGAAACCATCTAATGCTTTCCGAAATCATAAAGAGAACTGTTGGTGAATGAACTTTGCTGAATAATAAAAAATAGCTAGCTATTTCATTGATGGAAAGGTGCCTCATTTCATTCTCCATACAGAACTCGCAAGCAGTTATGAAGTCTACATGTGAAAGGACTTGTTGGAAGGTAATATTATCACCAAAAGAATTTCTAAAATATATAATTTGCTTTTCTTGTTTTAAATGGCTTTCATAACATCAGTAAGATAAACACCCTTTGTAAGATACATAAAACTTATATAGCTTTTGTAATTTTGCTTTTGTCATTGTTCTCTATAAGATTAATTCAACTTTACTAGTTTCTCTTAAAAATGCCATATTATTTCATATTTCTTTTCTTATGGCAATTTCCTATTATTTATTAATTTATGATTTAAAATATTTAAGTTTTTAGGTGCCAATAAATCTAATTTGGTGAATTGAAACCTTCCTTAAATATTTTCAATCGGCCCATGATTGATTGGTCGATCTAATGCTCTCCCAAATGAGCGAGTATTTGTTTAGCTCATTTTTTATTCACCACGTAATCCACTAATACCTATACTTCATAATTGTGATCTGTCAATAAAATGAATATTGCGTATTGGTATTTTATTATTAGAGCACTAATTCAGATTTGTGAGAAGGAAATGAATATTTCTCGCAATAGATTTTAGTGTACTTTGATGAGATATTAAAGAGGGTTTTAAATGAAATTTGCATTTGGGAAATCTCTAAATAAAAGGGAGTAATTACTTTTATTGTTATTTAGTATGATATTATAGTCGTGTTTGTTTTATTCCAGTTTGATTTTGAAAAAGTTCAAGTTGCTACGCTTCGGCAATTATTTTATTTATTATTTAATTTAAGTAATGGACGTGAATAAAGTATCTACTCCATTAATATAAGCATTGCTGACATAAGCAAATTATTCTAACTTCAATGAAGTTGCTATTATTTTAATATATATATATTTTAGGAAATCTAAGCTAATAATGCTGATTTCAATTCTTCACGATCCTCATAGTCGGACAGTAAGGCTCAAGAGTAAAAAGGCCCAATCTCATGTCTGAGGAAGCTCTCTCTCTCCAGGTTGCAATCTGCGAAAATGCAGAGTGACTGTTTCGTTCTTCAAATATAATGGCAAAATTTTCATCAATCTTATTGATGTTTTTATTCCTGCTATGTCAGTACTGTTTTCGTCCTCGAGATCTATATTTTTTTTAAAGTTGCCTCTAAGTCATGGTAAAGTGAGATATATCAAAATCAAAGTGATTTATTGTTATTTGTTTAGTTATCCCTTTTAACATCAGTAACCCACTTGATTTATAGTGATTCTCTTTGAACAGCGAATTCCTAAATGTACGCAATGTTTTATACAAAATGTGTTATAGCAAACCCATGTTCTTAATTATTGATTTATTTGTTAGTCGTTTCACGTTAAGACATTATATAATTAAAAAACCATATTATAGATATATAAATCAAATATTCATGAAAGATATTATTTTGTTTATAAAATATTAATTTTATTAATAATAAATTGGTGCATCTAATAGCAATGAGTTATATATAGTTTACAGATCACTACCTCATTGTCACATAGATCTTCCCTGCCTATATTGAATGAACCATTTAATTAATGTTGTATAATGTTTGCCAAATATTAGAAACTAGTAAAGAAAGTAGCTCTATTATATTAACCAGTTATCGCTAATATTGCTATTAAACAGTATTGTAAAACAAACCTGTAGTCTATATTGCTTTTATTATTATTATTAACCCCAGATATTGTACTGCTAATTTGATGGCTTAAACACACATACTTATTAAATTCTTATCCCAGTTAGATAATTTATTTATAAGTTTGCTTATTCATTTATATATAAATTCCATTAGTAAAGTAAAGATATTTGATGACAGTAGTTTTAAGTAATTTATCTGGGTTTCTCATTTAAATCACCATGAGCTAGCTGGCCATTCAAAAGGAGTTTGTGCATAACAGTAATATGTACTGTGTAGAGATGATAAAGGAGTTCAAAGAGATATAAAATGTGAGTGTTATCTAAACCGACTGGTACAATATTGATCAATAATTAGTATAATTTGAATATTATAATAAAGAACTTCAATGTAGTTTGTAATTTATTAAAAAGTACTACTAAAATAGTCACTATATACAAAATAATAAAATAAAATAATAAGTGAATGAAATACTAAATTCATCATAGAGTTAAGCTTGAGATACATATGTTTGTAGTTTATATATTGTAACATAATTAATGAAGTCCATAGAATGATCATAATATTTAAAAGAAATAAGTAAATTATTAACAACAAGTATTATGAAATCACGTGCGGTGAGTACACTAGTAATTCAATAAAATATAACTCAGGTATACAGGCAGTAGGTTTTATCCACTTTCATTTCTTGGTTTGATGTTAAGTGCATGTTTAAACAAATACTAAGTGAATATGGTCTAGCAGGGCGCCACTAGATTATCTGAATCTAGACACGGTTATATCTGATAACCTTTCACATGTACCGGGTTTGAATCCCTTCTTGGTACTTTATTTCTAATAAAATGGGAGATTTTGTTTTTTGAGCCATATCACTATAAGCACTAATATTTAGGTAAAAGTAAAACATCTATAAACCAAAGTGGAGTATATTAGACATAAATCATTTCTCAGATCTTAGCATAACAAATGTGTTTCAATGTTTTTATAAGTTTACTAGCTCCGATTATATATAACTAATTTAGGATGGCAATTCACTCATCCTTGCATGAAATAGATGACGGGATGTGGTTATAATAATACTAAGAGATCACTAAATATTATAAAATCAATATTTATTTATGGCCTTTAAACAGTTAAACAGCTCATTAATTAAAACGTTGATGACGATGATGATGATGATAATAATAACGATAATGACAATGGTTTCAACTACAGCTCTAGGACTAAGCCTAAACATAAAACTAATTTTATAAAGAAATTCATAATTATTGCTTAATTTTAGCATATTTACTTATATCTTAAATAACTAATTTTCAACCATTGATGATGATGAATAATCACACTTAACAAAGACTACAATTAATGAAATATATACGCCTCGTTTAATAAAACAAACTAATATTTATTACTACATTTCTAACATATACATAAAAATTTCTAGATAAATATGAAAATTGATATGAATAATAATAATGATAATAATTGATTATATAACAATCCTCAGATTAATTTTAAGTTCTTCCCCCTTTCCCTTCAAATGTATTTGTATTAAGTTGGACGTCACATTGACCATGATTTTCACTCCATGAGAAAAGTATTTTAAGAAAAAAAAAAAAAAATTATCTGCTCATTAGCACACATACTTTAAAAATCCAACATGTAAATAGAATGTAAAAAAAAAATGTTAGTAGAATTGAAAGAGCAAGTTTTAGAAACAAGTTTTAAATTATTTTCTCCCCCCTCTCTTCTACCTCTGAAATGCTATACTTAATGAAACAAACTAATCTAATATTCTAACACTACTTGTTACTCCACATTCAATCGCAATTATACACATATAAAATATCATTATGTATGTGCGTGTTTTATCCCATGATAACAAAATATTATTCAAAACCAAAATAATAATAATATATTAGTTAAAACTAAAATCATAATACCATAAAAAAATTGTTTTACACATTAATATTTTTCATAACTGTAAAATTAATAAACAAATAATTTTCATACATTCAAGATAATTTATGAAGCTCAAAGTTATTATTAGTAAGACATTCTTGTTTTAATCGATCTGAATAGTCTTTAAAGGTTCTTTAAATAAAATATACCACTTTATTGCTAAAATGTTTCTTAAGACTGATATCATAAAGAAAATAGATATAAAAAGTCATATTACCGATCTTTTGTTTGTGGCGAATTTTCAAGGGTTCAAACTTGTCTTGTATAATGTCTATATTTCTGCAGCTACTATTTCCATTTTATGTGGGAACAATCTCTTTCTTGAGGTGTATAACTATTTGATGATGATGACTCTATTGAGGTTATTTGCTTTAGTGGACAATTTGGAAATCATTATATTAAATTTTCTTCTCTTCCTGTCAAGCATGTGGATGAAATACAGCAGTTGTTTTCCCATTTGTAAATTTTCTTGAGTTTAAAATCAGTTGTTGTAACAATTAATTGGACTTGATGATTAATATTTATCAGTAGATTAATTCATCTTCTTTGAATGCAGGTGAATGCTTTCTTCCTTCTATTAAAAACATCTTATTTCTCTGGTCAGTTGAAAGGTGTAGAATATTATTTTAAACACAACATCTTTCCTATGTGATGTGCAGCTTCCCCAGATGGTCTGGAACCGATGGGACATACATATAATTTTTCTAGCCAGACATTTCTTATATTTTCAGCATTCAATTGGATAGTTTAATAATCTGAATCATAAACAATAATCCTAATAATAATTCAAGACAGCTTTTTATATCCAATTTTTAGCTAACTTAACCAATCAGAGATAGCATCACTTGCTATTTTTGGACAAATTTGTTTTAATTAGATCTCTAATTTATTTTCAACTATATTATTTTTCAACTGAAAAGTTTAATCCTTTTTCCAGACACTTTTGTTTAAAAAAAATAGACTCAATCCTTATTTCCTTTCTTTTCTTTTTTTTCTTTCTTTTTAACATCCAGGTAACATTTCAAATCTTTGAGCTTTCTTCTTTAGATCTTGAGATAAGACAATTTCAAAATTAGAGCTCTGACCCATTATAAGCTTCCAAAGTGAAAAACAATTATTTACAAAAAAAAATTGCTACAAAGATCGATATCTGATTAAACAGATTTCCTCTTTTAACAAAAATTGTACAAAAAAAAATAATTTGACAGATTTAATCCTTCCTTTTCTTTCAATATTTAGGAAATGTAAATTTCTGTATGTAATGTACACACATCCTTCATTCTTTCAAATCATTCATAAACTAACATTAAATACTATAATTGCTAGCTTAGTAATTATAACCCAATTATTTAATTAAGTCTGTAACTTTTAAATCCCAATTATAATTAAAGAAAAGCAAAATAAAAGTATAGAATAAGACATTAAAATTGATCAAGCATAGGTTAGTTTTAAAGAAAGTGAAAATGTTGAATATTTGAAATATAAAACAATTAAATAGTTTACACATACATTGCCTATATGTATGCATTATAACTTTGCTTTTTAACAGAAAAACTAAATATTAAATAGTTTAAGTGTGTGTATTACCTTTCTATCAACACACAAACAAATAAAGCATGTAATTGTTGACCCATTCTTTCTCTGTTTAAAGCTTTTGAAATTTTGATCTGGAAGGGTTTGAACTTGGATGCCCTACAGCTTCTTTTATGGTTATATAAAATTGTGATGATGATTTTTGGTTTATCTTTTCTACATGCACATTACTATAAATTTAGCTAGTGACCAAATTGTAATGGCACAATATATACTGTCAAAACTGTTACTTTTAGCATTTGTGTAACCTTACTATTATTAAAATGCAGACAAGAAATTATAGAAACATCTAAATCAGGTCATTATATTTCCAAAATATATTTATTTTTGTCTTATATCAATTAATTTAAATAATAAGCTCACATTATAGAAAAAAATGCAGACAATCATGATCTTTATTTTTTTTTTTTTATGTTAGTTTCAGTAGTAATTTTTTTATCAAATATATACAAAACAATAATTAAAAAGTATATAATAAAATAATAATTAAACAACATATAATAAAATAATAATTAAAAATATATAGAAAAATAAAAGTACTTACCAATAGACTCTCATAACGTTTTCTTCAAAATACAATGGAAAATGTAAAACTTTATACCGGTATATTTTTCACACTGAACTGTTCTCCAGTAACTAACAAAAAAATGAGAGAAAGACAAAAAAATTAAATCTACTTGATTACAAAAATTATCATAATAGTTTTATTTTTTATCGTAGCAAAATAAAACTTATCTTTTTGGAATCTGCAGGCAAAGATGGAAAAGAAGGTCTAAAAAGCACATGTGTAGCCTGTGTAGATTTCCATTAATCTTAACCTCAACCTGGATGTTTATAATTTGAAATTTCTTGAGTGCTTTAAGCGCTCATAATAACGAATAAGTTAAAGATTAATTTATAGAGCTCTGCAGTCTGAAAGAAATATCACCAATCTTCTTCAGCAGCTTGGGCTTCAGTCACATCATGTGTTAGGCATGGCAGCATTCTGGATCTCTGAGTAGGTCACATGTGTTAAACAGATCTTTTTGCAGCAATTCATGGTTTCCCATCTCTATGGCATTGATGATGGACGGTTAGGCATGTAAAACTGGACTAGATTGTCATTTTACCTCAGGAAAAATGGCAAATATAATGTCCTCTACTCCACCATGTTAAAGACCAAACTGGCATGGAGACTTCTTTGGATTTATAATCCTCTTTGCAGCTCAAAATATTGCGTATTTATATGATTCAAGGATTAGAACACCTTGTTGTCAACAAGACTATTTACTTCTTGAGAATCAATTAACACCCTTTGTAATTTTATAATTTAATTTTTAATAGGATGTTTTTAACTAAACTTTACCATTTTAAATCCCTATTGACTTTGCAATAGTTTCAGTTTAATAAATCTTGTTTACAAAATTATATATTTTTAGAAAAATATGATTACTTAGCGATAATATAAATTACCTCAGCCAGCTATGTTAGAACAGGTGTGCCTAGCGTGGCTTTTGTTTACAACTTAATTAAGATTAAAATTATGAACAATTACAACTTTTAAACAATATTGATATATATATATCATGGTCATATGTAGAATATAAATGCAATTTGGGATGTAAAAATAATAAATCGACTTTTTTTAACAAAATTAAATTTATAATACAAAATATATTATTTTAAAATAAAATTTACATACTGTAATATATATATATAAACCGATGATATTACAGTAGTTTGCTCGCATATATGTGTGATGATACTTATATAACCGTGTTGACGCTTATATACATGTAGTCATAGAGGGTTTAAATCTGGCGTAGAATGGAGAAGTGGGAAAAAATAGGTGAAAGTTATATACTGTTTCAATATATATATATACTTTTTTTGTTCAAAAGTTTTTTATTTTTTCATATATATATATTTTTTCTCAGTGATGAAAATTTATTCATCAAAAAAAGGTACAAATACAGTTAAATAAAAGGTTTACAAAGAATTGTAAAAATGAAATTCAGGAGCAACATGGTAAAAGGAGAAGGATACATATGAAAAGGGATGTGGAAAGGGTGTGTATTAACCATTAAAGACAAATGAATGTTACAATTAGGAATTATTTGTAAAATCTAGAGTTTAAATATGATTAGCATTTTATGAGTACAATATTGAGAAATCCAATTTGCAATCGATAAGTTGAAAATAGGAAAACATTTGGAGATAACATTGGAAATAATAAATTTAAATAAGTTGAATCACTTGCAATTAAAATCATTAGGCCAAACTGCAGTTTACTTTGCAATAATACTTGGATAAAATTGTTTATAACAATAATGCTAAAACCACTATGAATAGAGTTTTTTCTTCTTCTTCTGAATGAGAAAATCAATGTTGGCAACAATCCCCACAGCACCCTCATCCTAGTCCTCCCTCTCAAAAGAACCAGGATTTAGGTCTCTGGGCCCCCCCAACCCAACAACCAGACTCTCTCATTCAATCAGTAAAGTTGAGTGTAATGAAAATTTTAATTAAAAGATACAATTAGGAATTATTTGTAAAGTCTAGAATTCAAATATGAATAGTGTTTTAGGAGTACAATATGGGGAAATCCAATTTGTAGTAGATAAGTTAAGAAATAGGAAAACACTTGGAGATAACATAAAATATGGACCAAATCAATCCACTGTTCAGTTCTTCCAAATGCCCTCGAATATCTTCACAAGAGAGCAATTCTGAATACTTTGGAAAAATTATGGAGAACAAGGAAAAAAAATCCAAGCTTCAAAATGTCTCTGCTGAAAACCATTCTAATCCATCATGAAAACCACATGAATAGCAAAAGGCCAGCCCTTTCAATAACAACATTGGAATTAATAAAATTAAATAAGGTGAATCACTTGCATTTAGAATCATGAAGCCAAACCGTAACTTATTTTGCAATAATACATGGATAAAATCTTTCATAACAATAACGTTAAAGAATGGCCATAAGTAACATTATTTTTTCTATCTTGTAAATGAGAAAAACCAAAGTTGGCAATGATCCCCACAGCACCCTCAACTCATCCTCCTCTCTCAAAAGAGCTAGGACTTAGGCCCCTGGGGGCCCCACCAACAACCAGACTCTCTCATTCACTCAACGAAATTAAGTAAAATGAAAATTTTCATTAAAAAGTAAAATATCTAGAAATCTTTTGGAATTTCAATGGTTGCCATATATTTACATAGCGTTTTTATAAAAGTTGAAATTATTCTTACTTGTGATTACATTGTTGACATAGCTTGTATATGAAAAGAGAGTTAAGAAACTCCCCTTTTTAATAGGGATAGTTTTAGAGAAATTTAATTCCCTAAACTAGGAAAAAGGGAACGAAACAGGGAGCCAGAAACAGTGTTAACTGGAGTTCTTGGCTTTCTCTTGTGATATTTTTTTCATATATTTCCCCCTTATTTTCCCCAATTCCTCAATAAAAATATCTGCAGCTTTATTTATGTTAAACCTCAACATTTATCTTTCATAGTGTTTCTCATATTTATAGTCTTTTTAAATTAATATTTTTATTTCTAAACTTCACACACATAACTATATTAGATAACTTATCTTTTTCATATTATGTAAAGAGAATAATATTAATGGCAAAATGAAATATCAAACAAAAAAATGACTTTAAAATATAATGACCATAATTTAGTTTGGTCTGTCATTATTGTAAATATTTATTTAAAAGTTCCTTCATTCACACTTTCTTCTTGCCTTTATGAAACTCATCTGATATTTTAGTTAAGAACTATTAATCAATTGAAAAAAAAAATCTTAGTCTTTTTTTATTTTAAACTCACTGGTAAAAAGCCAATAAATTTGCTTTGTTGGTTGATATATGTTGATGAGAAGCCCATCCATATTCAATATATTATATGAATAATTATATAATAATAGTTACGATGATAAGATCATATAGAGTCAATATTAGAGATTTTTCTTGTTGGTTTTTTTAAGGACTAAAGCAGAATCAAAAGGTTTCCTTTTATTTTGCAGCAAACTTCTTTTTGCCATTAATACTAAAATCTAATTGGTTATTGGATGAAAATCATTTACTATGGATATTGTACTGAAACAGTTTGCTTATATTTTATTTATTTAATTAAGCATGATGGCTATATATATATGATTTGTAAATCTATTAGAATAGACAGGCTGTGTCATGATTACTTATAATATCTATTATCATCTCATAATAGATCTGGCTACATGCGGTTGCATTGTTTCTAGTTGAATAAAAATTTGTTGATATATTTATATTTTAGGAGAGTATTTATCATACCTTTATTATTATTACTAATAGATTAATAAAATTAGTAATCATTATTTAAAATTATTCCACTGGATTTGTTTAATATTAGATTAGGTATTTGTAACTGCTCTTGTACATATAGGTTTTGCAGAATTTTTGCAATTTATAAACTAAGTCCAAATGTAATAAAATTTGAAATATTTGTGTGTGAACATCTATTTAATTTTATTTGAAATTATTTACTTGGTGCCAAGAAATTAAACTTTGCCAAATGTTGTTTCACAATGATAATTATTATTTTATATGCAGCCAGTACACCTTTGATACCAGATGGTCTAGCATTGTTGATGATCAGCATTGATAGAGTAATATCAACATGTTTGTAGCATATATGCTTAACTTATTTTATCTAGTACCTGTCAATATGTGTGCAGAAATAATTATCGAAGTTTGCTTTTTCATAATATTATGACCTATATCTATTTCAAATTCAGTCACATGAGATGGCTTTTTGTGGTTATTTGCTATTTCACATTAAAAAAATTTTAAGGCCAGATTGAATCAGGCTATGATTGCTTCTTTGACTTTTTTTTCAAACCTTTCATTGATTATGTGGTTGGTAATAGGATTTTATAAATACATGATTTTTATTTAGTATATTTCTGCCTACACAAGTTAAACTTTTTTAAATATATTTCAAAATTATTATTTATATGTGTTGTAGTTATATACATGGAGCTGTAACTATGCTATATTTTGTTTTAAGCCTTCATCACATATAAACATAAATAGTGTATAATAGCTCATTAAACCTTGATATATAAATTAAGAGTGTAGTATAAATAATTTTTTTTAAAAAAGTAACAATGTTATTAATAGTAAATTGAGAAAGCACAGTTACATATATATTTACAGTACATTTATGTAAACCTGACAATATGTGGACTTTAAATTTCAATATCTAACACTTTTTTTTTTTTTTTCAAAATATTAAAGCATAATCTTGTCTAGTTTAAAATCTTGAATTAAAACAATTAGTTTTTTTTTTTATTTCCCATAAAATCTGTAAAGCAACATGATTCATAAAATTACCCTCCAAAATATTTGTTAAATAACTTTTGTGGAAGGATGTTTTTGTTACATTTTTTGATATTTTTTCCACATTCAGTCTTATTTGCATATATAAAACTGACACTTAATTTATCCATTCCAAACATAAGTCAGATGAGTAGCTTAAATTATTTAACGATTTACATTTAACACAGTTAAAATCAGAGTCACGTTTATTTACATGAACAAAAAGTCATTCGATATAAAAGCAAAGAAACATAACAACAAAGATTATAAACTAATTGACATATTGAGAAGCAATACATATATCAACAGAATTTGATTCAAACATTTTCCGGTTAAAGCTGCTTTACTTCAAACATATCATAAAACTTAAAAGGGAATTATTTTTAATATATTCTATAAAATCTCATTATATGGAAACTAATTCTGAAGGTACAACAAGGGTATGCAATATTAAATCTCCCTGACATGTTTAAGTGTCATGTGTGGCCATGAATCATCGTATTTTCACTATTCAAAAGTTAGTCATATTGCCGTGAATTGAATTACAGATAATCATGACTTCTTTGTTAAAAAGATTTAGCATATTATACTATTCACAATGATAATGTTCTTGCTTTTTTATAAATATATTTTACCAATTGGTTTGTCTAAGAATGTTTTCTCTTTTTTGGCAATTGATTGCTGGATATGAAAACTACTGTATTTCTAAGTCATGTATTATTAAGTAATATTGATTTTATTTCTTCTGAATAAAAAAAATAAGAAAATGGATTTTTAAAAATGTAATTCATCTATTGATTATTTATTTAACTTCTGAATCAGAAAAGTCACTGAACATATCAATAAATTTAATGTACTATTTCTCAGCTTGGTCTTATCAAAATCACAGTGAAAAAGTTTGGCATAAAATTTCATCTCCTGTGAGTGGTAACATTTATTTCACTTTTTTTTTAAAAGAAACAATATCACCTTCTATATCCAATGAGTATCACTATTTTAAAAGAGAGGGTTTTTTTTATGAGATAGATTTGAAAAGTTGAGTATACATGTTGAATTGCTTAATTTAAGTTGCAAAAATAAAAGCATATATTTGATAATTGAATGGGAAATGATTGTCATAGATTTGTATCTTATTAATATTTTTGTTAATCTTTCTCTTATGTTAGTCATCTCTTTATTTATTATTCTGTTTTTGTCTCAAAATAAATAAATAAATAAAGGTAGATATTGTATATTTATGTACATGTGAATGTTTTTATATGTGTGAAAGAGTTTGAATCTGTTCATGTGTAAGAGAGAAAAATAGATAGATAGATTTATTCACATACCTACTTAGTTATTAAGACAGTTAATTTGGATTTAATAAAATTTCATCAATTGTATAAACTTTTATATAATTTATAAAAATAAAACCAAAGAATTCAACTGGGGAAACAATTTTTTTTATGTAACTAGATGTTCAGTCTAATGGTCACCAATGTTTGTAAAATTCTGTAAAATTTTCAAATTGTATTTGCCATGATTAATGAGCATTTTGTACAAAACTAAACTAATATTACCAGTGATTTGTATGCTACCATTTGGTATTTTCTATTCCTTAGTGTCTTATCCCATCTCAAGCCAGCCTACATGATACATGATGTGATCTATTAGAAACTGAATCAAATGTACCCAGAGCCATGAGAGAATTCTGAGTTCTCAGAGGTAGCATAGAGTTAAAATAGGTTAGGAATGTTTTCTCATACAAATTAGTAGTCATTTAAAGCATCTTTTCAATAGTGTATAATCAGCAAAATCAATATACATTTTTCTCTCACTAATAAGATTTATAATAGAAAGTTGATCTTTTTTTTTTTTCTTGAAACAGCCTGTTATCACTGTTGAGTCAGTCTATTTTATATCTGGGGACTATTGTTTAATAAAAAATATTTTTCCCGTTCATTTCTATTACGCCTCAGAGTGTGTCATCAGATTGTCTTACAATATTATGGTTTATAAATACTTGTTAAAATTGTGTGCACATATAAATGTTTGGATGTTTGTTTTTAATTATATATGCAGAATATTTGAATTTCATGCGATTCTGTCTGTGCAGTTTTATGATAAGTGTTTGTAATATGGAAAAATTTAAGCTATATTTATAGCATTATAAATAATATGTAAATATTTTATATAACTGTAAGCAAATGAAAAAGAAAACTATTGTATCAGCACTTGTAGGAATATAAATCAGTGGTTTAATGCTTCGTCTTATTATAATTGTATTATTATTATTTACTTTTACAAGCAGTGACATTTATTTTACCAACTCGGTCTAATAGGTCAATACTCATTTACTGAATATTAATTAGAAGCAAAGCTGTAATGGATATGGGCAGACACTATGAGGAAAAAATTGGATGTTTGAAACAATTTCAATGTTTACCTAATCCAGCTTAGATCTCTAGATCACAGACATGAAAAGTTTATAAGCTAACTTTATAAAATAAGCATTTAACAGTTAGTATTTGGACAATTAGTTAATTTTATTATAAACATTATTTTTACATTGAATTTTAATTATAGTTTTCATTCTCCTGTTTGAAATAATATATCTGTCGAATAATATACTTCAATAAGTGGAATACTTTTAAAAATAAGCATCAATCAATGAATAGTGACGTAACTCTCAATGGATATTATACCTCTATCAATTTTCAAATGCCTTGATTATACATATTTTTAAAATTGAACAGTTGTCCATCTCATTACCTTACTAAATATGTTTCTATTTTACAAAAATCAAATTATTTTAAAATTACTTTATATAAATTAAGTTTTATGCAACAACTTTTGAAATTTATCAGTGTTGTACTGCATGTTATCTAAATGCAAGTAATTTTGTTTCTCTATGTTTTTTTTTATATTTGTTTTTGCGATCTTTCCACTTATATATATATTATAATTTTTGTAAGTAATACTTACAATAATAAAATCAAATTCATTTTATTATAATACCTGATTATAATTTATCTAAAAGAATGCATTCAGTTGTATTCAATTACTAAGCATAAAAATTTTTGGGTGGTATTGCTGCATAAAATTTTCATGGAAATAGTCTAGCACTGAAAATCTAAAGTAATTGAAGATTATTACTTGAGTGAGATGTCTGTCAATGATAATTTTTTTCAATGTTAAATATTTCAGCTGTCACTTCATTCATTTTATATGAAAATTTAAGCAGACAAAGAGAATTCAACACTGAATTTTTTTAAAAAACATTGGCAAAATTGATACTTAGAGGAAAGGGTTCCAATGTATTTTAGGAGTATTAAGAAGGTTTAATGTAACTAATAATGGTCATAACAGTAAAGTAGATAACAAAAGACTCAAGATAATTAGTTTTGTTTTACCTTTTTAAAATGTCTATTTGGAACTGTAATTATACCATAAAATAATACCTTTCTGATGAGTGGTTTCTTTATAACACAAGGCTGGGCACACATGAGGTCAATGAGAGCCACATGCCAGTTTTTCATATATTTTAAATAGCCACACTATATTATTTAAGTACACACAAATAAATGCATATAGTCAAATTTTATTTAGCTTAATTAATATAATGATATATAGTACACGTGTTTCATGTGCTGTATAAAGTATATAAGAAAATATAAGTAAGAGAAATAAATAAAATATAAAATAATTATGTCAAAATTTTAATAATAAAAATAAAATATAATAATAAAAATTTATTAATAAAAAGTATAACATTTAACTAAGATTTTTTGTCAAATCTTTGAAATTTGGTGTATAATTTGTTAAAGCTGTTTGCAAGCAATTCTATGAGATGTTTGTTGGTCAATTGTGAATGTTATTTCACACTTCATTATAGAGTGCAGTGATTCATAGTAATATGTTGTATCAAACATTGTAATTAGATGGCAAGCAGCTTTTTTGAATGTGGAATTTTGATTTTGGCATGAGTTTCCAAAATTCAGTTTGAGAATTAGATTTGTGATGCATTTGCAATCCCTGATCATCTTTCATCTCTAATAGTTCCAATTCTGTAGCCACTTTTTTGACAAGTATTATTACAGAAATTGGAAATCCATATTCAATAATATCACAAATAAATGGGTTCACAAAATACACAAATGTAGTTTTAAAACTTTTCAAATCTTTAAACTTATGTTTGAAATCCATTTGGAATTCTTCCAGTTTTTCTTCTTTGATATTAATTGTGTTTGCTTTTACTCATGGAAAATGATTAAATAATGTGGGCTTAAGATTGTGTATGAAGAGCTGAAGTATTAGTTCCAAAACTAAATACAGTTTGTGACAAATCATTAATCATTTTTTCCTTGCCTTGTAAAAACAAATTGAGAGTTTGCAAATGTTCCATAATGTTTGTAAGGTACGTTAAGTCAGAAAATCAAGTTTCATTTTCTAATTCTGAGTATTTTTTGTTCCTTTTTCTATTAAAAATATTATGATAGGATTTAGGAGTTTCACAAAATGATTCAAAACATTGTAAATTGATAGCCAACTTATAACAGACCATAAGGAGAGATCTCTGGGCAAATCATCCATTTTGTCATTTAACTATTCTAAAAAGTTTTTAAACTGTGTTTTGGCATTTGTTGTAATTAAATTCACAATCTACAAAACAATCTTCACGCATTTTCATGTTTTTAAGTACTTTGCTATCAAATGCTCATAGTGAATTATACAGTGAAGGGTACAAAATGTGGAATTGTAGGATTGTTGGTTAAAACACCAATAAGATCTAGGTTTTTCCCTATCATTGCAGGGGCTGTATCAGTTGCAACACAAGTTTTTCACAAAACAATTAAGTCTTGTTTATTTTGACATCAATACTGCAAGATGTTTTGGATAAGAATTAATAGGTCTAACATTTCTTCACATCTATGTTTTCAGATATATAGCAGACAAAAATGGCCAATTGTGGAAATCCCAAATGTCTATATTTATCAAGAGCTAAACTTAATGCTATACAATTTTTCAAATCACATGTGAAACTATTTTTAACATTTTTATTAATTTCATTAATACAATGCGAAGTTGTATGTTATGACATAGGGACTTGTGCAAACAATTTATGCAGTTTTGTATTATCTGGAGCCAAAATTTTAACTCCTTCTTTCAAACTTCTTTTAATAAATTATATGAACTTTTGGCACAAGTAATATTACAAGTTATCAAAAAAACCAGCTTCATTGACTCTGTCATCTTTTCGATAAAAAGAAGATGAGAATCTTGCTTATAAAGACCTGATTGCAGTGATTTAAGTTTCTCTGTTTACAAATTTTAAATTGTGTAGATATTGAGTTAAAAAATGGGGCATGACTTTTTTATAATGTCAATGTAAATTGCTTACTTTGTAGTTTTAATTGTAACTTTACAAAAAAGACTCAATGACTTTCCATTATTGTCAATAATAACAAATTTTTCTACTCATTATATATTTTTTGTTTTTGACAAGTCAAGGATATGAGGTTAATTTATTTAGTTAACTGGAATTTTTTAAAACTAAATTTAAATTTCGTATGTTTCATACTAAAGCTTGTTCTTAATATTTTAATTTTGTCATTGTGTATTATTGAATAACAATTCATTAATGTGTGAAATATCTGTGTTTGTTGGTGGCAACCTCTAAGCTCTTAACATCTCATTATAAATAAATTTTACATACTTTTAATGTCTATATTTATAATATTATCTTCTGAGCTATCTACAAATTCAGTATCCTCAGAATCCAGATTAAGTATTTTAGCTTTTTTGCATTGTTTATTTCTTAATTAAGTTCTCCTCTATTAGTTTCCTGTGCAGATTGTAATATTCTCCATCTCACGTTTCTTGCATGGAAGTCTTCCAGGTTCCTCCTATCTATTATACTATTTGTTTTCAATTTCAGAAAGACACAGAGATAATCGATCCAGTCTATAGAAAATGTATTTTATAATGATTAGGTTTATACTATTTATCACTTGTAATATTAATTTTTTTTTTATTTGATTATGTAATTCTTTTGCATATGTTAGTCCATATAAATAACAAAGCCGTTTATTTTATTTTTTTTGTATCATACAGATGATTGCACTTTCTGGGGTGAGCACCCTAACAGTAGCTTTCAGCTATTCTTCTTGCTGCTTTATTTATATTAAGATCTAATTATGCATGCTATATAAATATATTCTATGCAAATGAATTCATTTAAATATTTCATTTATTTGATAGCTGAATTTTTTTTCTTGTTTACTACATTTCTATTCACCTTCCTTTTTTAGTCATCATTTGGTTTATTTTCTAGATTTTTCAAATGATCATTGCTAACATTTCCATTTCTCAATTTTTCAGAATCGATTATGCATTCTAAGTTGATTAGTTGGATTTCATTCATTACCTGTATATTGTTTTTATTGAGCAAATTAGCTGGTATATTATCTGTAATTTCTTTTAGTTTATTATCCTAGACATTAATTTGTTGGTGTGATCACTGTTCATCATTTAGAACAGATATTATCACAGTTAAATGCTAAATGTTGTTATCCACATTGAAAACATTGTGATTTTATTCCTCAGATAAAATAACTATGACTTCCTGATCTGCAATTTGTGTAGGAATAATATTAACAGATCAACATTTTATATAATTTAACTTCAAATTCATGGCCATACCAACAACATAATTTACAAGTGCAGTTTTCATTAGTAAGTCTTAATCAGAAGATATCAGCCTGTGACATGCACTGTTTAATCATGTTACTAACTCACCAATATTATAGTGAGTATGCAGTACACCTCAAACCCAAGGCCAATCTAAAATATTTCAGAATGAGACCATGAAGATTTAATTTTCATATCTTTATATCCATTATATTATTAATTTAATGGACATAAACTTATGAAGATTAAATCTTTATGCTCTCATTTCAAAATGCTTTAGATTGGCCTTTATAATTGCATTTATATATAAAGATAAGATGGCCATTCTTAGCTTTTAAAAGTGTCTGTTTTCTGTTTGAGTTTGAGAATGGCCTGTATACTCGTCATAACATTGGTGAGTTAGTAACATGATTAAACAGTGTATGTCAATGGCCTATTACCTTCTGATTAAGAATTAAATACATGGTTGGAAAAAGATATTGTTTCAAATGGCTCTTAGTTTTTAAAATATTTTGTGGTGTAATTCAAATAAGCATTTACTCCAGAAATTATATTTTCTTATCTTTACATACTATTATTAGTGCATAATTTCTGAGTGTCATTATTATTCTTTTAGCGCAGTTTATCTGATCATTGTCAAAAAAATTCAATAATTAAATAGCATGTGTTAGGGTGGTTTGCTATCTGCCAAGAGTCTCATAGAGCTGAACATACAAAGAGAATTTAGATCGGTAACTGTGAATATGATTGATCTTTTAGTAAATGAGTTGAATAAATTATTTTAGTATCATTGGGTTGCATTTTTCAGAAATATATTGAAGTTGTTCACCAATTCAAATGAATCTTGTTTTTTTTTTTTTAGTTGAAGTAGAAGATCAAGTTTTCTAATATCAATAAGTATTGTTTTAGAAAGTTGGGTTTTTACTTCCATTATTGATAGAATTTTACCTTTTTATCTGCTAGTGTAGTTAATAAATAATTTTATTATATTAGCATGTGTGATCATTTCTCCACCTGGTTTAAGTATGGATATGCCCATGATAAATTAAATTGCTGCCGATTTCAAAAAAATCACTAATAAACCTGTATATACATAGACAAAAAAATATATATGCTGAAAATACTTATTTATTTTATTGATTAATGTTGTCTAGCATTTTATAATATATCTGTGATTATAGCAGAATCTTTATTATTAAAGTATTAGTTCTCTATCCAAACTGACTAGTAAAGTTAAGGATCAGCCTCACCTGTAGGTCATTATACGTTTTAATACTACTGACCAATTTTTACAATAGTCATATTAAATCTTTTTTGATTTAATTCTTGCTAAAATCAAGCAGTATAATATGTTGCATTTAGCAAAGCATCACAAGTTTTAAAAATTAGTGAGTGATAATTTTTATCATTTTAAAATTTAAGCTTTTTTTTTTATATGTGTGTGTGATTTACTTTTATTAAAATCATATTTAAAATAATCCACGTGCATGTTCATTTGTTATATTTAGCAGGTTGTAACAAGCTTTAAGAAATTTACTAGACAGCAATTTTAATTTTGATAAAATTTGAGCCTTTTTAATGAATTAGATTTTACTCCAACCGATCATTTATTTGATTATTCACCGAATTAACAAGTTATTACAATTTTTTAAAAAAAAAAATGTCAGCAATACTTTTTATTATAATAAAGTTTTTTTGTGTGTGTGTGTGATTTAATATTTGCTAAAATCAAACTTTTATATTTGTATACTATTCAGCAATTAGTTTTACATTTGTATTTTTGATTGTAATACAGAGAGTGTACCAATAGCTCAAACAAGCTCTTAATTGATAAGTGTGGTAAGAGAAAATATTTAAAATCTCTATCCGAAATATTCTTATCCCCAGACCAATTGTTTTCGAGCTTGTGGCTCACCTCAATTGGTCTGGGGATAATAATATTTTGGATAGAGATTTTAAATATTTTCTGTTACCGCACTTATCAGTTAAGAGCTTGTTTGAGCTATTGGTATGTTGTCTGTATTACATTTTTAAAATACAAGCTTATAAAAGCAATGTCACATTATATATGACTTGCTTTATTGATAATTTTTGATTATATACATTTTTGTATGTTTAAATCATTATGTTAAATGATAATTATTGTTCTGGTATGAATTACCTTTTAATGCATCCATTTCATATCATTGACCTTTTTGCCTAGATAATGTACTTCTGAAACCAATTACATTTGTTGAATGATATTCTACTATATATGTATATATGAATGTATTTATTTGTAGTTATTATGGCTAACTATACACTGTATATGTATATTTGAAAAGATAATTGTTTAACTAGATCACTTTCATAATTATATTTAGAAAATTAATGTTGAGTTTTCCATTTGTTTTTATTTATAATTCAAATTTGCATAATTTGTTTGTCTGCATAACAAAGTGATTTTTTCTTCTTTGTAGTCTAAAGCCAAGTGCACTTTCGGTGAAATTCACCATATTCATTGCTTTCTCAGCTTTAGCTTTTAAAGAAGAAAAAAAATCACTTCTTTATGAAGATGAATAAATGTTTGCACATTTGAACTACAAATACAAATGAAAGGAAAAATCAATATTACATAGATAACATGGACAGCTGAAAATTATTTATAACTGTAATGATAAGAGAGTTATGATTATGATGATCTTTACCAAAAGTGCATTCAATTTTAGATTATAAAAAATAAAGAAATCACTTTATTATGCAGACAAACAAACATGTACAAATTAGAATTTAGAAGATTAAATAGAACATGGCATATTTTAAATTTTATTTTGAAAAAAATAAAATGTTTGTTTTTTACTATAGAATATTAAAAAATGAAAAGTAGCACAGTATTTCAATAAGCAAATCTTTTTATATCTCTGTCTTCATAGATCTTATTTCTCATCATATGTATTGTTTTATTATCACTAGTTCTCTCGAAGAATAAAAAATGTATTGTATCATTTTAAATCTCGTTATTATTTGTTTTTAAATATTATTATATTTTCAATTATTAAATATTTTATCTTTTCATGTAATTTTTTTTCCCTTTAACATACAATTTTCGTTCATTTTTTTTTTTTTATAATTGGTATAGATTATATGAAAAAATAATTTCAAAGTTTTCAATGAAATATTTATTTTGGATTAAACTTTGAAAATAGTCAAATTTATTTATTTCTCAACTCTATTTACTCTTTCAATAGCATTTCTGTAAATTGTTTCTGCCATTTACTTTTGCTGTTAAAGATTTAGTTTTAAATTAAATACCCAGTAGGTGTTATCATAGATAGTATAGAAAAATTAATATTTATTGCATTAGTTTATTATTTTTAAAGTATGTATTCTAAAAAAAAAGTTATTGGGGGGGGGGGGTGATTTTAAATTAGCCATAAAAGGGTTTATATGAGAAGTAGTGTTTCTTGAAAGTAAGTTTATGTTTAGTGAAGTAATAAGCAAGTGGATTTTTTCCCTCTAAACAGCTTGTACCTGAGTTTAACAATTGTTTGTCTGTTCTTTGTTGGAAATGTGATGAGCAAGGCTCTACCAGCTAAGATATTGTAGCAATCTGTTTAATGTTGCTTGGCTTAGCAGATTCACCCTTGTCACACTTTGATTGGACATATGAAGCATTTGTGTGATTAAAAACGATGTGTGTGTATGTGTATACATCAGCAAGTGCTGATTGCACCATTGAACAAATGCATTACTGCCAGATTGACTGCTCTAATAGCTTGATTGCACATTGTCAGAATGGAAACAGTCAAAGCTACATGTCAAACGATAAGTATGTTTGCAAAGAATGGAGGACTGCTGCTTCTTCAGATAGTAATTTTGACTCAATAATTTTAAAAGTTATATTACCAATGACTGTGTTGAGCTTGAAATTTCAATTTATGTTAACTTATCTTCTCCTCTGTGTTTTTTTTTTTTTAAGGTTTATATATATTTCAAAAAGACAAATTACAGATTTTAATCGTAAGTTTGAATATAAAATAATATAAATATTTTTTTGTTGATCAATATTTTTCCTGCTATTTTTTTTTTTTGCATTTGATCAAGGAATATGAATTCTGAAACAAGTTTAAATTTTGTTGCAAATAATTAAAATAAATCATACGATATAATATAAATAAATTATCTTTATATAACAACAATAATTGTATATATATAATAATCATAATAATGCTGTGTAAAAGCTTTTTGGGGTAAATATTGATTTTTTACTTTTTCAATGTGTGATATAAAGATAATTTTTTATTATGTCGTATGATTTATTTAAATATATATAAATGCAACAGTGTATTAAACTTTCCATTTTTGTTGATAATGATCAATATAGTGTATACACATACCAAACTTACATAAAATGTATTTTTATTTGGTTAGAAATTATTATATTTTTTAATCTTAGAGAATATAATAGTTTTCAATATTGTAATGTTTCCTAGGATGTATTTTAACGCAACTAATTTTTTCAGTTACGCTAAGCCAAACATAAGTTCCGAAATGCCATATGCTGCCATTTTGTATTTATTGATGCACATTTAAGTGCCTTATTTTTAACAAATAGTTTATTCATGACAATATTTTTTTAATAAACACACAAATGATTGGCATTTTTATTAGTTTAGACTTTAAATTTTAATTCGCTCAAATATATCTATACCATTCTTTATTCAAGTATGTTCATCTTTTAAATATGTGCCTCATGTACAATGATTTTGTATTTCTAAAAATTACAATCATTTACACATATTCTTATATTTTAATCAGGATGTGCAACATATATTTCTAATTCAAGTAAACTTTTAATCTTATTACATCAAAATAATTAGAGGGTTTGAACTCAGGATTTTTCAGTTTATTCATCCTCTCTCAAGCAACCGATACACATAACCACATACATGCAAAAAAAGATACATGATCCCCAATATACGTATTTTATGCAGAACTGGCAAATGACATACGGCCTTAGAATTCCATCAAAATAAATCTTTTCCAACTTCGATTATGGTGTATTTACTTTTTTTTTCCCCATGTTATGTGTGCATATATTATTATTAATACACATCAAGTAATATATTTTTATTTATGTGTATCCAAAACGCTACAGCTTTTTTTTTTGTAGTTTTTATTCTGATTTTTTTCAAAACTATCTCTGTAAAAGTGCAGAAAAACATATATATGATTGTCAATAAATAGCCTTATTCATTAAATATATTATGTGTATAGCGAGTGAGTTTTAATTGTACAATCTAAAAGGTAGTAATATTCAATACCTTTTTGAACGCTCATTATAATGCAATGAGTTTACTAAATTGTCCAAGCCAACAGTTTTGACTATTATTGAAGTCTTCCTCGGAGCTGTAATTACAGAATATATACAAGTATGTATAAAATTAATAAACATGATATTAAATACATTTATATCAATTATATGAAGTGGTACCCAAAAATAACTTGAATTTTGTAATTAAAAAATGTGTATATATTTTTAGGTATTATAAATTGAATCTCCTTCAGTAGACTGTCCATTATTATACAGTATACTGATCTCTAAACAAGTTTTCCACTTATCAAAGCAATCCTAAAACTCTTGTAAAGTGATGCATTTTAATGCCTCTATCATTTTTTTCCACCACTTCCAAGTCTGCAGTTTTTCATTTGAAGGAATAAAAATAAGTCACATGGAGTAAGATTGGGTGAATATGAGTGATAGATAAGGCATGTTGTATGGTTTTTAATTAAAAATTGTACCACACCCACACTCAAAGTTAACCTGGACATTTTAATTTTACTGCATCATGAAAACTTTTTAAAAGTTGTAGCTAAAACATCTGATTATTATGAGCAAATTCTGAGTGAACAATGCCATTTGCATTCAAAAAAAAAAATCAGCAGATTCTTGATATTGGTCTTCACTCACCATGCTTTTGTTGGATGTGGCAAATTTAACACTTCCATTAAACCACTCATAAATGTGTATTTTCTCCAGACCATCTTATTTGTAAGCAGTTTCAAGCATTATAATTGTTTCCCCTGTGATTTTCCTCTACAGAAAATAATTTCACATCATTCCAACTTTTCAGTTACTATGAAAATTGACAAATAAGTGAGACACCTTTAACCAAAGCAATTACTGTGCTGTACCATGATTTCTTTTGATGATGACAATGCAGAGGCTTCCTTATAATAAGCATCTAGTGGCAGAAGCATATACTGTACTACAAAACACCCCCCCCCCACAGAATATAATTTTGGTTATTTTTGGTCCCCCCTCATATATATAATATTGATTTTATATAATTCAAATGTGATCACTTTATTAATTAAATTGTGATCTCATGGAATACGTATATATTGTAATGGGAACTACCTATAACTCATTGTTGATGAGTCATTCATGTCCAGGAAACTACCAATTTTGACCATTATTTTTCTCTTATTGGGATTTTTATATGACCATATTTAGAATTGGTGATGATGATCATAAGTATTTGTTCACTATCACTCCTTCTATAGGTTTGCTATAAATGTAGACTATATTTCCTGATCATCATTTTTTGACAACCACATTTTTTAACAGTCAGTCACAAGATCATTCTCCACTAGTAGCTTAATTTAGAAAATAATGGCAATGAACATGTCCTCATAGTGTCATCTTCCATCACACACCTCATCTTCACAATACTAATAACATCTGTTAACATTTTAGTGATGGCAATTTAGAGCATAGATTCAATCCTCTGTATAGATAATGTTATGTTTGACTAGAACCCTAATTTGTAAAATGAGACAATAAATAAGAATAGCACACAACCAAGTGTGTTCTCTAATGTTAATTGGTCATAAAATTGTAAATGAACTGATTATCATTTTTTCCCTAAGACTTATACACATAACAGTAACATGGCCAAATAATTATCTACGAAACAAAAAAAATGTGATGATTCAATATATTCATTAATAATACAATATCTATTATAATGTATAACAGCTAAAATAAATTTTATACAAATCAATATAACAAACTCAATATTAAAAAAAAAAAAAAAATAATGTAAATGATAATTATAGGATTTTGCAATAATTCAAAAGCTTATGGATATTTTATGATATTCCTATTTTCCATTATGCTACATTAATGTCTTTAAGTTCAGAATGGTCTAGGTTATAGTACTTTGGAGTTCTGCCATTTTGGGTCATTTTTCTGGTTCTTTTATAATTTTATAGATGGTGCAGGCTTGTTTGCAAGAATCTTCTCAATCAAACAGTATTATTTTTATATCATTGGCTAACAGCATACTATACAATCAAGACTTCACACTTAATGTTTAGACAAGGAAGACTTTCATCATGATTTTAAAAATAACATAAAGGTAAATAATTAGGCAGTCATTTATAACAATTTAGCACATGGTAGTAGGAATGAACAGCACCACAAATGAATTAGGCAAATGATCTGTAATGTAAAAAAAAAAAACTTTCTCACAGCCACACTATTCTCCAGATCTAAACCGCTTACAGGATTTTTAAACAATGAGTGCTGTATTCCAATTTTTTAAATCTTTTTTCTTTTTCTCCTCTTTCATCTGCTCAACTTTTGACTCATTAATACATGCCCATCCCCTTATTTGTACCTGTGACACTTCCATATTTAATTAATCTTGCATATGAAAATTAGGACTAACGCATTTAAAAGCATGATAATCTTTTTTTTTAATTAAAAAAAAAAAATTATTTAAAGATTTTTTTTCAATTTTTTTTAAAATCACTAATCATTTCCCTTCTCTTTTTAAACATTGTACTAAAGGTATTTACAAAACACATGTATTTGAGCATATATATAAAAAACTCAAATCACTTTAACTTTGAAACAGAATACGTTTTCAGTGTTTAATGTCTCATTAATGAAATATGCCTCATTCGATTTTTTTCATTCTCACTAAAATCACACAAAATTGATCTTTGTAACTCTTCCCTTTCATTTGGAATTTAAATCCAGTCTTATTACAGGAACATGTTCAAAAAACCAAAATTAACAATATCTGTTTTACTCTTTTATGCATTACCAAATGTATTTATTACTTAAAATGAGACATTAAAGTAACTTGTATGACTTTTAGATAATGACATAAATATTCCAAGCCTCTTTTTATTTTATGTTAACCATTACATATAAAATTCATTGTAAACTTAAATTTACCATTTTTTGTTTGTTTGTTGTATTTTTTTATATAATGAAACATAATTTGTGCCTGAATTCTATTACAATATGATGGATCAGGGAAGCATCTTCCAATCAAGGTATATACAATTTGTCATTTTTAATCTGGTTCTAGTTCTTTATAATTTCAAAATCCTTGTATATTAACCCAGACATCCATCCATACATTACTGAGAATGATGATAATGATTACAATCATCTCATCACAATATCAATACTTCGGCAATCACAATATACATAATAATCAACAATCTCAAACTATTGTCAAAGTAACCTCCTTTTAACATATATATGTATATGTCAGAAATGTAAATTAATAAAGTGGAAATTCAACATCCAGCTTAAAATTCAAACCATTTATTTCACTTATCATTTATGTATTTCAAAATAAATTACTATTATCAGTAGCACCAGATTTGAATACCTTTTAAAAATATTAGAACTATTAACCAGAATTCTATTAAAATATCTATAAAGCATATATATATAAAATAACTCATACACAAACTGACATTTATGCTGTTTTTTATTATTATGATGATGTCAAACATTATGATTTTAAGGAAGAAGCACTTTCTTGCATATTTGTAATTCAATGTGGATAAACAAATGCTAGAATGCATAACATCCAAACTATAATGTAATCATTCAGACATCCTATTCATATGCAAATATAAATTTATTAATGGTAAGCCAATATTTAGCCAAAAAGTCAAGCCATTTTCTTTCCCACAATACTGTGTTTTGGATAAAATTGTCATTATCAGGTGGACCAGAGATTTAAATACATAATAGACCTGCTAGAAGTATTAATTTGAATTTTACTTAATTATTTATAAAACTTAATAATTTATTTTAAAATGTGAAATAATTTGGATATAAAATAATATAGTTATGCTGTTTTCAGTCACTCTTATAATGCATTACATGGACAGAGAATTTCCTGTTCATTTGTGACACTGTATGGACAGACTTTCTAAATATTCAAGTCAATAATTTTAACATGTTCATCAGGTTTTCAAATGTTTTATCCACCTGAGTAATTTCATATTATTGTAAGAATAATGTTCTTATTGTTTTGCTAGATATTAGTCTACAATTTTATAGATTTACATTCATATTTTTGATTGGTATATAAATTTATTTAATAGTTTTGATGTATACCTTTTTATATAGAATTGTAAATGAGAAAAAAAAAACTCTCCCAGGTGGTGAGTGTTGGTATATAATATTGAATAAAAACAATTTAATTATATTTGTGACTGAATTCTTTCATACTTTAAGATCAAATGATAAGTTTTCTAAAACCTTAAATTGTTCTTGTGTGTTTAGCTGATGTTGAAACCTATGAGTTAGATGACAATGATTGTTTTACCTGAAATATATATGTGGAATATATGTAATTCTCTGATTTTTTTGTTGGATATTGGCTTACAAGCTGCCAAATTTATGTTTGCTTTTGAGTATGTTAAAATTCCCACTTCTTATGGATTACATTAATGTATATTGCAGTTATTATTCTTTATATATATGAATAGAAGTCTATAACATTTACTTTGCACATTTTAATATAACTATCAACAAGAAAAAACATTATTATACAGCTATTAAAATAAAATATTATTACAAATATGGGACATTTAAGACAATAAATGAAATATTAATCAATTGTATGCTCATGATAAAACTTTGGATATAATGGTACAAATATATAGCATTTGCTTTGACACATAGAAATAGATTTATTTTTGAGAAATAATAGCTCGTACTTCAAAAGAATTGTTGCTTTTATTAAAATAAATAAATCATAATTTCATTAGTAAAGAATAATATAGTCATAACAAGGAAAAACAAAAATTATTATATCATAAAAATCACGAAGACTATCATATTTAACTTACTAAAGAGGACAAAGGATTTTGATTTATAATAATTACAAAAGTACAGATTGATATAAAGATATTGAATGAATTAAAAACAAATAACTTTTTGGATAAAAAAAAAAAAAAGTAAAGTGATAGAAATTGGAATCTTATATATCAAATCCCTTTTTTATTTTTTTTTGTTTGGTCGGTTAATGTATGTTTGTTCATGAAACTGTCACATGTCAAATCAATTTTAAAAAAACTATTATGTTTATCCATAAGTAATGCTTTCAAATTCATGATTGAAAAATAATAAAAAAAAAGACTAAATTTGTTTTATATATAAATAACTATACCTTACCAAATCATAATTTATATTACAAGCATTTTATTTTATTCCACCATTAATAACGATAATTTGTTTATGAAGCAGTCGAATTTACATATCAAATGTATCAAGTATATTTAAAAAAATTTATTGTAATTCATCTTTATTAACATCTTGCTAACTACATTTCCAAACTTTTTTTTTCAGTTGTGAATTTCTCACATTTATTTATATGTCAAATTCATAGGGTAGTAATCATGTTACAATACAATTACTAAAATTAAATATTATATATATAGTGATATTTATAGAGACTGAAACATTATAAGCCATTAATAAACCATAATACAAAAATGACTAGATAATCACATTTATTTATATAATATTAAAATGTTTTGTTTAATTTACATTAAAACTTTAAAAAAAGTGTATTAAAGCAGCCTGTTTTTAAAAAAAAAACACCGCCTTTAGAGGTCACAAAAACCAGGTACATCTAGTAAGCTTATAAAAATGTTTTTGAAACGGAAATAATTGATAAAGATAAATATATAAATGTAATAGTATATGTAACGATGATTGTAATAGTTGTGAATAGGAAAGTTTTGTTTAAATCTTCAGCTGTTTACAATATTGATAATCTGGATTTTAAACAGTATAATTAGTGTCTCCTTATCATAAATTATAAATATAGAAATAAAGATATTAAAATGATGGTTGTGGATATTACTAATTTATATTACTCTCTTGACAGTTTGAAAGTATTTAATAGGAAATATCCACAAATTAGAGCAAATAACACAGGGTAATTAATGTGCTGCAAGAAGTTTTTTTTACTATAGAAAAAATATGATTTGTATAGGTTAATGGTTTGTTAATAGTGCATCTATTAAGTGGAATGGCATAGTCCCATTTTTATTAGAGTAGAACAGTTTTATTACTTAGTGTGACCTTATATAAAATACATGCCTGTTTTGCATATAAAATTAGTAAAGAATTGTCATGTATGCTTGGGTGGCTATAGAGTGATCTGCTCAAGAATTAATATTTTCTAATAATACATTTGTTTAGTCAAATGAATCAAATGCTTAATCTAAAACCTATGATACATGAACAACTATTGATTTCCCAAGCATCTGACCATCTGATTATATTAGTGAAAATAAACAGGTCATGGAATGGATAAATTATTTTAATAATGCTTCCAAGATGATTAAATTAACATTCAACTATTACTAATTTTCTTTTCTGAGCCGACATAATATCTGGTAATTAATGATTATACTCATAAATAGTACTTTTTAATATTCAGCTTTATTACAGCCTAGCATGCTTTCAATATATTCAATATTGAATATATTGAAAGCATGCTAGGCAATAATAAATCTGAATATTAAAAATTACCTTTTCTGAGAGTATATTTATTAATTACCAGATATTAAATTAATATTAAGAGAAAAGAGTGTCAAACATAGAGGTTCTATTATATATATACATTATAACAGTCGGGGATGAAGAGACTCTTACATTATAATTCTGCTGCCAGGGCGCCATCAGGTTATTTGAACCTGAAAATTTATATAGGCTGGCAAGTACTTACAGTAAGATCGAGAATTTAAATAAATACAACTGTAATGCCCCAGTCACTAGCTCATGGAGCAGCAGAGATAATATATATTTTAAAGATTGAAATAATAAAATAAGCCACTGCTAGATTAACAATACACAGAAACATTTATTTTGCACATATACAAAATTCAGAATTATTTATTTTAGTATAATGTTTACTTTAGAATTTGATTTAATTTACATTTTAATTTTTTATTTTAGAAGTTCGCATAGATGGATAAATTAATATTTTATTAGAGTGTCGAGTATGGATAGACCATATAGATTACACTCAAAAAAGAAAATATTCTATATCCCTTATTTAACCCCAGGCCAAAAGTTCGCAGTCAAACTAATGCCAATTTATCTGATATATTGATGTATTCAATGCAACATGAATACGACAACACAAATACCATACTGTCAGAAATGTACATCTGAACAGCATGGTTATTTAGAAGAAATGTCCCTCATCCAGTACAGGAATACTTCGTCTGTCTGGCGAGAAGAACAATAAAAAAAATTCCATAGGAAGGGATTGCGATCCTTTTTGCCAACTTACTATCCCATTCCATAGGCTAAAGGGGTGATCCAAGGAGCAGGGAATATGGGCAATAAGAAATGGGACTATTTGTCCAAGTGTGGTGTATAAGGTTTTTCTGCACGTAGCGGATCTTCATACTATATTTACTAATTACACCTATACATCCAACCCATTAACCCAATTTAACTGTGAAACAAATAACCCGTGTTTAACCTTCCCTTAAACTAACATAATTTTACAAATCTATGCAGCCATCCACATCCAACTTAATTTTAACATAATTTAAAAGTTTTAGCTTAAAAAAAAAATCATAATAAACATTCAAAAACACAAAAATAAATAAATGGAAATGATTTTAAAAATACATATAATAAAAATAATTATTATAAATGACTTAGTTTGGTCAGATAGGGATTTCTATTTCTATTTAAATACTGGGAGAAGTTTTATATTTAAAATTCATGAGTTATTTAGAGTTCTTGTGGTTTAAAAGTCCATTTTTTATAGTTGCTTGTGATTCGGATCCCATGTTGTTTCTAATTCCCATGTTATCCTGGGAGGGACCGGTGTCCTGTTAGCTGTTCTATTGGTGTTCATCCGGCGGTATAGTTCTTTGCAGGAATTTATTGCAGGACCTTGGTGTCTTGAGGTCTGCAATATTGGAAAATGATATTTCACATTTTTGGGGGAAAAACTTAAGGGATTGAAGTGCGTCTTTTCAATCCTTTCTCCTTCAAGTCTCCTGGAACTCAAAAAAAAACTGACTTTTATTTCCAATCTTCTTTTTATATCAAAATTCTGGATTAACTGAACATGATGTTATGATGATGATGATTCTTTCACTGTGATCCATTTCCTGAGAGTTCTGTTCTCATTGTTTTTATCTCCTATCTGACCTTTAATTATAACTTTTGAGATGCCCAAGGGCTAGTTTACTTAGACTAATTAAAAACAATCATTTCCATTTTTAGCCTTTTACACAATAGGAGTAATTAAATTTTGTACATTCTTAAAGATATATTTTTATCTTTAAATCTTTTAAGTTTTTTTTTTTTAAAAAAAAAAATAATGTAATGGCATGTGTGCCCATTACAATTTATATATATATATAACTTATGAACATATCAAATCAAATGCATATTATCTTTTACCAGAAACAAAACTTAAGTATAAAAAAGGAATATAATGAAATGAATATTTATAAGTTTAAAAATACTCTAATAAAAATTATTCACAATTAGAAAAAAAGGATTAAAAATTTAATTTTTTTGTAAATATTAATAAGAATAATGATGATGATTTAGTTTAAAAACACAAAAGTAATTATAAT
This sequence comes from Epiperipatus broadwayi, assembly GCA_028023455.1. NCBI lineage: Eukaryota > Metazoa > Onychophora > Udeonychophora > Euonychophora > Peripatidae > Epiperipatus > Epiperipatus broadwayi. Next base: position 6,949,583 of record JAQFVV010012427.1, read on the forward strand.
AAATGTATAGTAACTTAGAAGGTTTTAATTAACATAAACCTGATTCATAATATTATATATCATCAAAGCTCTAAAGAATATATTGGAAAAAAATATATATATATCAATGGTTAGATGTTCTGCATTAATTAGTAGAATATATTGGAAAAAAATATATATATATCAATGGTTAGATGTTCTGCATTAATTAGTATATATGTGTTTTGGATTTAATTCTATAAAGGCAGAATTCGAAGTTATATTAAACATAAATATCATGCCTGGGTCATTGTTATTTTTTAATTATTATTGATTAATTGCAAAATAAACTCGTACTCATGTTTGTTCTAATATTTCTGATCAGTAGTTGTTGTTTTTTTAAATATCAAACAATGTTTTTATGTATAATTCATATGTAGTCTCTTCCTAAGTCACTTAACATTTTTTGCAGTTGTAATAGGAAGTCTTGTTGTGCATCTTCATCCAGCCAAAATTCATTTTATCCAGTGTCAGTAATATTTGTTTATTTTACATATTTCATTTTTTTTTATTAATTCTAACATAATGTGTGTAGTAATGCTCAAGGCTAAATGGTTTTATAAATAATTAAAATCAGTCTACACTTAGACAAATCCAATATCAATAAACAATCTTGACCTATTGTCAAGGAGATTGCCTTGACAACAGGTTGAGATTGTTGATTATTATTGATGTTAGGATTGTCTAAGTGTTGACTGATTTTAGTAATTCTAATATGTATCTCTTCAAGCATAATTGTGTGTTTGTATGGGTTTTTTTTATTATTAAGTGTCTAAGTTATAAATTCTTAAATAAATGTTTTTATTAAAACATTTTTAATGCATATTTCTCAGATTCAAGTCTTCTTACTGGTGAAAGTCACATGCTAGAAACTAGTTTGGGGATATGGATGAGTAAGCACTAGATAGGGATTTTATGCACAAAGCTTTTTGCATCCATTGATACTATGACTTGCACTGGGTGTCACTACTCTATGGAGAATTAGCTACTATAATAACAGTTTTTCATAAACATAGGAAATTGTGATTTATAATGGTTTTACACCAATCATGCCCATAGAATAATGGTGATTGTGGTTTTTAAAAACCCAAAGGCACCAAAATGTATAGATGCTGAATTGGGTTCAGATCTATATGACTATACAAACAAATGAGCTTGGATTGACAACATTATTGTGTTTTCATCTTGGGATCATAGTTGTATAGTTCACTAAATAGATAAAAGATGGCTGATGGAGGGTTGCATTATATCCTAAGATCTAGGTGCAGTGCTCTCAGATCCAAAGCTTTTTGCTGATGAAAGCTACAGGATAAAGACTAGTCTGGGGATTTTGGAAGAGAAGACACTAGATAAGGATTTCACAAATATTCTTGCATCTATTGATTACTAAGGTTTGTACTAGGTGGCTCTACTGAATGGAGAGTTTGCTACTGTATTAACAGCTTGTGTGCATAAAAAACAGTGATCATGAGATGAAAGTACTATAGGTAATTTTGTATATAAAGATAAAAATAAGAGAAGTTATATATATATGAGATAATTTTTTGAAAAAAAAAAAACTTTTATCAATTTTCAGTTGGGAAAATTTTTAAAAATCTATGAAACTGTTCAAAAGGGCACCACTGAATTTAATTATATTTTGACTAATATAAAATATGTACTTCAAGACTGCCAATTCAATATAGAAATTGTAATGTTGATTTGTACATATAATATTCTTATTAAAGCAAAGCTAAATATATAAAAGCTATTATGAAAATCATTGTAAATAGTTTCATATTATGAACAGTAGATAAAACCCCATTGCATTTAAGCTGGAACTTTTTTGAATATTATCAGATTATTTTTTTGGTGATATTATGTAATTTTAGAAACTACTGCAAATATTAGCAAAAAAAAAATAAAGTAATTCATCAGTTATCAAAAAGAAGGAATATGAAATTATTTAAAAATCATTATTTAGAAAAAATTAATATCTGAAATTTTGTGAAATAATACCGAAATTAATTAATAATGACATGAGGGAAATCTAATTGTGAAAAGTCAATTGTAAATCCAGAAGATAATTATTTTTAAATTTTTTAAAAATGTTGGTATTAAATGGAAAGACACTCTTATTAAAAGTAAGGTGATTTAATGAAATGTAAAAAAAAATCTTAACTGAACTGTATAGTAATAAAAAAAACAATAACAGGAAAGCAAAGTAATATGAATGATTGTGATTGTATCATTTGAAATGTCATATGTTTTAAATGTAGATAGAAATGTTTTAAGTGTAGGAAATAAATGTGATGTTGTCAAAACTGGGCATTAAATATCTAAATAGTAAGAACATGTAGCATGATTGGAAGAAGACATTCATGATATTATTTAACTATCAAGAAAAAGTTATTAAAAATCATGGATTTACTAGGATTTTTTCAGATGTTTGCTTAGATTATTATAGAAAATTTTGAATTTCAGTTATCCAAAAGAAGATCCTGGAAGAAAATAGTTACAGCAGAGTATGTTAAATCTAACTATTAAATGAAATTAAATGAACTTATTTGTCTAAGGTACTTTTTGCATTGTGTTTTTAGATTACAAAATAACAGTAGTTAGGTTCTATAATGACTTCTGCTATGACCAAAGCTTACAGAAACATTATCAAGTTGTGGTAAGTATTTATTAAAATGCAACAATAATTATTAGTTTATATTGTTACACGAAGAAAATAAACATCGATATTTATACATCCCGAGATTATTTTATTTCTCTAAAACTGTTTTACAATAGTAGAAATAAAGATTAATGCCGAAAAGATTAAATAATATTCAATAGCTTTTTAGAGTAAAAAAGTTATCAATTTATAGAAGCCTTTAACAAATTATTAATATGAATGAAAACATTTCAGATGAAATTAAATATAAAATTAAACTTAGATGGAACGTTTTCGGTAAAAATAATTTGATATTAAAAGGAAGGCTAAAAGGGAAAGCTTTTATATAAATCTGCTATTTATGCTTACTTATGAATCTGAATCTGCAAATGTTATAGAAGAAATATATTTTTTAGGATTAATAGGTATTGCTAACATCATTGAAAGAATTAATCTAAAATAGAATTGGGTAGAGCATGTTTTTAGAAGAATTTACACAAAGGTAACTAAAGTGTTAAACTGTATATTAAATGATTGTAAGAGTCATAGAAAGTGATTACATATAAAATGGATGTAGGAGATAAGCAGGTTTTCTGAAATAATGTAAAAAAAAAAAGCTATGAGACAGAAACTGAATCAAACTCTAAGAGAGCGTTATTTATGCAATGAGTGGATATTGTTTAAAAATGATTATGATGATATATTATCTTAAAATATTTAGAAGTAGTGGTAATATATCTATATCTGAGAATACTAAAGACTTTTATTATTTCATTATAAAATCAGTTTATATATATACACACATGTTTACACATACTATTCTATTAACAAAGTTTTCAATTAATTTCTTTGCATATGTGTTTAACAAAGTTTAGGAGTTATTTCTCTCAATTTATTGACTGTTAACACAAATCTCTTTTGTCTTTCTTCTCTTTACAAAATGTTGTTGTTATTATTGTGTTGTTTTTATATAGAAAAAAAAAACACTTATCTGTCATCATTCATTAAAAACCCTTTTAAATCTCAGTAATAAAATGTTTGGTATACAGTATTTTAAATATACCTAGTTTACAGATTGAGTTATAAAGTAAATTTTAGAAACTAATTAAATAAATTGTAATACCTATTAAATTGAGATTTATTTTTATTAATACTATTATTGACTTAAACAATAAGACTAAATGTAATTTTATATATTACTTTATTTATTTGAATTGTATATAGAATCTCTTTAAAAACAACAACAACACATTATGTATTGCTATTTGTTGAATTTAAAATTGTTTTATTTTGCTAAATGACTGGCTCCATTAACAATTTTCCTCTCACGTAAAATGCCTCTCAGTGATTGTTGATATTTATGAACTTAAAATATGTTATTTATAATAAATATATTTGCCTAATATCATCTCATTTATATACAGGTGCAATAAATTTTCTTAATCTGTCATCCTTAATACTGAGCCTTCCTGATTAATGATTTTCTAATTAAGAATGGTTCCTACATATGAGAAACATTTTACCAGGATTTGTTTTAGTGATCATCATCAATTTATGCCTATTATTTTTCTTAATGATCAGCTACTTAGTATACTTTTTTGTAAAATATTTTCATTTTTTTTATATAGTGTCCATTTTGTAAGCATAATAATTTCATAAGATAGCGATTTTATGAAAGCAATAATATCCTCCTAAGATCAAATAGTAACATTCATAACAAGAAAACAATATACTGCAGTATAGGATGTATTCATTATGTATAATATTGTACAACAACAAAATGCAATATGAAATAATTAGAAATATAATTGTGTACTGATGTAATTTTGATCTAATATCCTTTCAAGATAACTTGTGACACATGAAGATAAACAAAATTTTTATTGTACACACTAAAAAAATATGGAAGGTTTATTCTGTGCAATACATAAACAAAATAAAATTTGAATGTGTACATTACATAAAATATATTTATTCAATTACACCCAGGTCTTGTTTTATGCGGATTTTTTTAATGCGATTTTGAAGTTATGCGATTCATGTTTCTTCTTAATATCTTTATATGCATTTTTTTTATGCGCTAAAAATTATTAGATGAGAAGTCAAGCTCCAATAATGTGCTATTACTTTAAATATTATAAATTTCATGCACTCACAATCATATTTAAAGTAATAGCACATTATCGGAGTTCAACTCCCACCTAATAATTTCAATATTTTCAACGCTTTATAATAGCACTGTAATAGATTTTATGCAATAAAGAAGTTTATAATTCACTTAAAATCAGAATTTCCCCATTTTATATACACACATTAAATTTTACAAGATTATAATGTAAATCTGTTCAAAAGAAATAGATGTCTATACTATGTATGATGTTGTTTTTGCATTTTAAATCACATTCTATTTTTGCTTTTTAAAAAAAGAGTATGTAATCAATTAATCATTTAGTGTCCGCAAGTTAATTTTTAAAAGGTGAGTAACAGTGTGACCACAATTAAATTTGACAATTAAAAATTAAAATCTGATTTTTAATTATAATTAACATTTTAAAAATTATGTAACATGATCTGAAATTAATGTGATGCGAAATAATGAAAATTGATTTTTAAACGGAGTTGAAAATTAAAAAATTAAAGACAAAAATAAGAATTTAATTTTTAATTGTTAGTTTTAATTAAATTTTGCCCAATAGTGGTGAGTAGGTGTCTTTTTATGCCCAATAGTATAGTGGTGAGTAGGTGTCTTTTTATTATCATAAATCTAAGTTCTTATTTTTATTTTAAACTTTTAGTTTATCCTAATGAGAGGAAAAAACACCCAATAAAATGATTTTTTTTGGAAACAAAAATTTCAATTTTAGATCACTTAGCAATATGGGAAGGATCAACTATGATTGGAAAACATTTTAGTTTGGGCAAGTGTAATATAAGAGCAATTAAAAAAATGAAGTTGGCGCTAGTTGTATTTCCTCTTGTGACAAATCTGATGTCTTACTAGTTCTCAAATGAACTTGCATATCATCAAATAGTAATAATGATTAAAATACTGTACATGTATGAAAAAATGTAAAATACTGTAAATTACGCATAAAAATATATTGTTTTGAATAAAATTAAATATTGTAGTTAATAAAAAAAGTAAAAAAAAGTTTGTCTTGTATCAATTTTTTTCAAATTCGAAATTTTTTATTAGTCATATTTTATTTCTTTTTTTTTTTATATGAATTTTAAAGTAATTTTACATTGTTGCTTTGCTTTTATGCGGTTTTCAAAAATTACAGTACGTATCCCTCATTTATCAAGGTAAGTTAAGTCTATTTTTATGTGATTTCTTTTGTGCGCATTTTCTGAGGAACCTATCTACTGCATAAATGAGACCCAGGTGTAATTTTTATTTAATATTTGTGTAAACTCTCATGACAAAATGCCATCATATAAATCTGAACTATTTTTAGCTGAAAAGGAGTGGGTCATTTTATACATTACTCAATTAATAATCAACTTTAGACAATCAAAAGGCATTAAATATAAGTTGAAAATATTAATTACTTGCTTAATTATTAGTGTCCTTGTAATTTATCTGTAGCTGGATTTTTGACACATCCAAGATAATATGGGTTTGTATGAATAATGTGAATATATATTTGCAAAAAAAAATTACAAATTTCATTTATTAAATACAAGTATAAAAAAAACTTGAGGCATGTATGCCAAACATTAGTAATAAATTTTAAAATGTGTACACTACCTCAAAAACAGTTAATTAATTTCTGATTAACATATTTATGATTAATTTTGTTCATACAAAAATATGCCATTGTAAGTGTTAATAATATTATTTTTAAAAAAGATGATTTAATCACTTATGTTATTAAACTTACAACAATCAATTGTACATTTATTGATCTAATTTTATTAAATTAAGTTTGCATTTATGTAAAAATAAAAGAAAAAAGTAAATTGAATGATAAACAGTAGATTTTTTTTAAAAAGGGTACTGCAAAAAAAATAATAATCAAAGTTTTATTGGTTAAATAATTAGAAAAAATATTTTGATGCCAGAACATAAAATACATCAAAAATAAATTTTAAAATGTACATTATATTATCTTTATTTTTTATATGTACTTTATTTAAATTTAACATATCATGATCCTATAGAATATTAATCTCATTTGATGTAGAATTTCAAAATGGTGACATTAAATTATAAAATTATTATTTAAAAAAAAAATCACATCCAGTAAAATATTTTTATTATGCAATACATTTACACACATATTAATACTTTATTTTTTATTATTATTAATGTTATGTTTAGTAAGATATTCATTAATTACCAGTTTATTTCAATGTTAAGCTTTGTTTAATTGGATATTTTTAATATTTATTACATATTTTGATTCTAGGATAATAAATTAAATTTTTTGTTATAGAAAACCATTATAATTGTTGGTTTCTTATATGATATTATCTGTTTATAAGGCAATTTGGGAATCCATTCAAACTTCATAATGTAAAACTCTTTGTGCTTTTTGACCTCTTTCTTTCATTATGCACTTTCTAAAAATATTCCTAAGTTGCTAGAAACATAAAGAAATATAAATGTAAAACATAGTAATTAATTTTAATATACATTGTGCATTTATTTTTATATAATCAAAAAAGTTTATATAATATTGCCATTCAACTATGATATTCACTGCCTCAAAACCGGTTGAGTTTGAAAAAAATGAAATAAGAATTTAAAAATTTTATTTCACATTGATTGCATGTGTAGCAGCACATTTTCTTGGCATACATAATCAATCTATCATACTTAGTGATATTCTTGTGACTGTGATTATCAGTGTTTACATTCATTGTAATGATGGTATATTATAAGATGTGATATGTTGGACTATTTCCATCATTTATGAGTGAATGCTGAATGTATAGAAAATTTTAAACTTTATTTAAACTTTCCAAATACAAACAACTTGTTAGTAATGACACACAAATAGGCAATACAGGCTAGTAATTACACAACGTTTCGAGTAGTATTCTCCATTCTTCTTCAGGTGTTGCTGGCCTATATGCACAGTGACAATATTCACTTAGAAGTTGAACTCGCACCTTTAGATTCTTGATTATTGAATTTAAGGCAAACACTCTACCAACTGAGCTATTCTGTCAAACTAATGATACAAGGAAAATTATAATCATTATGCTCTGTCAAAAACTGTAATACTGAATTATTATATAATCAATAAATGTAACTGCAATTTCAAATTTTAAAACAGAATTTTATAGCTTTATGAAGACTTTATAATTAATCATTCAAGTCTAAAAAATTAAATTTATTTCAAAATTTTTCTAAATTCACTTCTTTAAATAGCATTGTGATATAATAGACAATAATAAAAAAATAATTTTTCTCATGTATTTTACTTAGTTAATTTTTTTTTTTATATTTAGAAAGTTCAAATATATATTTTTTAAGGATATTTTTTATTGTAAACTTATATCGATTCAAAATATTGAATAAATGTTTTAGTATTAAAATTAAAATGTTGAACTATTAACCCAAATTGCCACTAAGTGATGATGGGAAAATGTCAAGATACAGAAGTTTAATAAAAGATAACATATTGCATTGAAAGTATTGACTATCCGTCAAAACTTTATCAAAAGATTCATTTACTATAAAGAATGGATTGTTTTACAAATTTAGAAATGGTACAAACTTCTAATCAAGCTATTTTATAGCTTTCTTTAGACTTGGAAAAATATCTGCAACCATTAGCTTTGCATTTTAAAACTATTCTAAATAAAATTTTATTTTTTAATTTTTAAATGTGCATGCTATATTTACAAAAACAGTACAAGAAAATAAAGTGTTGCTATCTGTATGGATAAAGGTAAATATCTTTTGCATTTTATTATCATTATCAAATGAAAAATTAAGGACAATAAACTTGTTTGTCTTTTTTTTAAAGAGAGGGATAATTGAATGAGCATATTCTTTTATATATACATCTTTGATTTGAATATTTGTATATGTGATCTTTCTGTTAATTTATTATTTTGTTACTTTTTTTAGATTGCATTGTTTTATTTCAATTTTTTATTTTTTTATTATTTGTGGGTTAAGATATAAAAAAAACTATATATATATACTAACAGAGGTCATTCTGTAGATAAGTTTATATGTTTAATCAATCCATAATTTATTGATTAGTTCCTTTTTTTTTTAATCATGGAAATCTATTTTTAAAAAGCTAAACTGTTGTAAATTTTACATCAACTGATTTAGAGGTAAGTATTCATCTTTTGTCAAGCGTTGTTAGCCGAGAGGTCATCGCAGCCGCCTTGCAAGAAAGTAGTTGGTTGCAGACGATTGTGGGTTCGCGTCCCGGCCGATGCTATGACATATGAAAAAAAAAAGTATTCATCTTCTCCATATATACATACCTTCTCACTTTATCACATGTAGTGTAACAAGTGAAAACTATTTTTACAAAAAAAAATAAAATTCATAAAACAAAATAGAATCATAGCATATTAATGAGTGTTATTTTTATTTAAATGTGTCCCCCTCCCCATTATTTATTTTCATTTAAATTGTCTATATATGTTAGATTGAATAAAACATTGTTACTTAAGTAAATCCTAACTCATAAACTTTTTTAATGTTTTCTCTTCCCAAATGTAATTTTGTTGTCTAGTTTATTTACTGATTAACATTAATAGTATAATATGAAATAGAAATAGTTGTTTTAATTTTATTTTTGTTGTTAAAAATAATTTTTGTAGTGAAAATGTAAAGATTTCATTTTAATAAACACTCAAGATACTTTTTGTCACTAAGAGGAGCCATGAAACCACTGCTGACCCAAACAAACAATAAATAACTTTAGATATTTTATCAGCAAGTGCCTGTGAACTGTTCTATGTTTTGTCAAATGCAAATAAAAATATTAAATTTTCATTAAAAGTATTACTACAATTAGAGAATATTAAAATCACAAAAATTCTATTAAACCACTAAGCATCACATGATCACTATTCTTCATGCTTACACAAGTTGTTTACACAGAGACTAAATTCTCCATACAGTAGTACCACACAGTGCATTCCAGAATAATCAATGGATGCAAGAGGGTTTGTGCATAAATCCATATCTAGTGCTACTCATGCAATATCCCCAGACTACTTTGTAGCTTGTGGCTTTCATCGGTGATGAGCTTGGATTTGATGAAAGTCACAAGCTAGAAACTAGGTGATGTTGGAAGTTGCATTAAATCCTAAGATCTAGGGTGCACTGTTCTCAGGTCCAAGATTTTTCACTGATGAAAGTTACAAGCTAGAAACTAGTGTGGGGGATATTGGATGAATATGCACTAGATAGAGATTTTATGCACAAATCTTCTTGCATCCATTGATTATTCTGGCTTGCAATGAGTGATGCTATTGTATGGAGAGTTTAGCCTATGAGCACAATTTTAGACATTTCATTGAAAGTACCTATAAACTATTATAGATATTTTATTCATTGGGGGGGGTCATATTTCATCAAAAATTCATAAAAACATTAAAATGTGTTGGCAGAATACATGACTAACATATATAAGAATACGTAAAAAATATGATGTCATAATAGTTGAAAAAAAAAGTTTAGAGTTTAGCTAATATTAAAAGTGAAATTAATTTTACAAATACTATAAGAAATTAAAATAATTTTCAAATTTTATCCAAAATTAAAAAATAAAATAAAGTAGAATATGGATAAATTAATTTTATAGTTATTGAAAGACATGACATTTTATTTTGAAAGTGAGAAAAATTATAGATTACCACAATTAGCATCTTACAAAAAATTGAAATAAATATGCCGCATAATATGTAAAATAGTAGAATTATGTAATATGAAAATAATTATGTCAGAAATATTTGTTTTATGTTGTTAATTTTAACAGTAAGTACATATAATATTATAGGAATGGGGTAGATTGTGACACACTTCTTTGTTGGCCTTAAAAAAGAAAAGGGAAGGAAAAAAGTTGGCAGGGTTTTGTTCAAATATTTGACTTGTTGATATCAGAGCAGGTACAAAAATAAAAAGAATCAGCCAAACTCTTGAACTCATGATCTTAAAGTGGTAAAAACAAAAATAAAGCAGAAAAAAGATAATGCATTTGTGGTAAAAGCAAAAATTATTAAAGTGTGTTTTGTCAAATAATTAATAAATGTTTTTGATTTTTTCTAGTAAATTTATTTGAATATGTTTGTCTGTCCACCTATCTATCAATCTATCTGTCTTTCTATGTAATTGTCTATCTATCTGTTTATTCATCCATCAATCTATCTATCCAACCATTTATCTAGCTATTCATCCATTTATATCTATTCTTTCATCTATTTATATGTGTACATTCATCCATTTATATCTGTTTCTTAATCTAACTATCTATATATTAACCCATCCATTGATTTATCTATCTACCCATTCATTCTATTTATCTATATGTTACCACCTTATCTATATATCTACCCCTATTCAATTGTCTGACTTCCTGTGTCTATTTACCCATCTATCTATCTACCAGACTATCCATTTATTTTCTACCCATTCATCAATATATCCATGTGTTTATCTTTGTAGCTAACTTTCTGTACATGTTTCTATCTATTTATTTATTCAATTATTCATCCATTTAATTATCTATCCACCTATTTTTTTCACATGTAATTTTTTTATAAGTACCAAATATTAAAAACAAAACACAAATTAACAACAGACTGCTGGCTTTGGGTTGGTATTTTTAGATCTAGGGTCTGAACCTACCCTAGCATCTCTCTGAGGAGTGCCAAAGCACGAAACCATGGTCAGGTTTGGGGGAGGGATTCCTGACAGAGATATTTTAAATGCTTGCTCTGGCTAAGCATTTATGGCAAATTTTGTTGAGGAATTGGCAATCCTCACTGATTATATCTTACAAGCTTAAGAGAATTGGTCATGTGATCAATGCCTCTTATTTTGACTACAAATTAACATTGTCTCTTGATTTTTTAAAATTAAACAAAAATTCACCTAACTAAAATCATTCAAAGTATTTTTGCAGTAGTTGAATAAAAAAAAAAGTATATTCTTTGTTAATCATGATGGCCTTTTTTTATTATTTTTATTAATTTGTTAATTAGAAGCTTATTTTAAAATAGTTTGTACAACTTTTTTTATCTATATCTGAAATATTTAAAAATTTCTCCATATATCCTAACATTAAATTTGATATCTCTAACCTAAATTTGAGTTTGTAGAATAGATATAACTTATTAATTAAATTCTTATATCTTTATTTAAATTGGAACATAATAACTCTTTTCATATGAAATGATCATTAAAATATAATAAAATGCCAACTACAAATTTAATTGGATTTACTTTTCAAGTTATATCCTTATTTTAGTTAATGATAAATTCCAAATTAAGTTATATCCTTATTTTCAGTGATTAAAATAAAATAAAAATGATCAGCAAATAGCTATCCACTTTTCAACTTTAATATCCAATTTATTCTTGAATTATCTTATCAAAGTTTTATATTGCATTCAAAACGTAAAGTATATTTTGTAGTTCTTTTTTTAAAATGGGAAGGATAGCAAAATTCTTAGCATACTCTTAAATCCAGAATCCAAGAGGTTGAAATTTTTGTTTTTGCTTTTAATTAATTCAAACTAAAAATTTCACCATCAAACTTGTAAAATATCTTCCTCCCTGATTCACCAGGATTTCTATAATTAAGTCCACACTCATGTAAATTGAAAATAATGTTGGAGTAAGCATTCATCCTTGTTTAACTCTGGTTTATATTTGAAATGTCTAAAGAGGTGAAGTATTGATTATTTTGATCAGTAGAATAAATATGAGAATAAATCATTATGGAAGAATATGGCATATAGCGTTATTGCTCGGAAATTTATAAGAAGTTCAAGCTTCAAACCTGCGAATGCCAGAATCAATCCTGGGACCTTCTGATCCCAAGTCAAATGGTCTTTCAAGTGTGTCAAACCATACAGAGTCACTATGGAAACTGATATTAGACAAGATGTGGAGATGTATTATGGAAACTAGTATTAGACAAGATGTTAAGAAAATGTTAGCTGCAACAGAACATAAAAACATCTTTGCAAGATGATGAAATAAGCATATGTAATATATGTCAACTTCCTTGTGTTTTATAGCATTTTCCTCAGCATTTTTTTAAATTACCATGTTAGAATGGTCATATTCTATAATAAATAATTATTAATGATGGTATAGACAGTATGTTATTAATTCAGCATATTCTGATTTCATATTTTAATTTTTTTTATTACTGTTCTGTAAGGAACTCTGAATATTTTATTTTTAGTATTACATATTCCTTGAGGTTTCATCTTATTCCAATAAATGAATAATCAAATATAGTCTTGAAAATTTTTAATATATTTTCACAAAATTGATCTCATGTTAAATTTTTACTTATGAAAAATCAACTGATATTTAGAATTATATTTATATATTAATAGATCCTGCTACCCTTTGATTGTCCAAACTTTTGTCTTAATACATTTTGGGTGGCATTAATTTTCAATATTTGAACTTCAATAGTTTTTAACATTTTATATATATGAATGATGATTATTCATCCAAAAGTGTGTTCAAAAGTTTATAAATTATCCTTATATATTATATGGGGAGCTTTATATATTTATCATTTTATAGTTCATGAACACTATAGGAACTTTAATAATCAAAAAGATAAGAAATTAATGAAAATCTATATATACAAAATATTAAATATCATATGTAATTAGAGGGATTTGAACTTAGAATTTTCACTCTATAGTCATCCTCCACTCCATTTCAAACAACTGATACACATAACCACACACATGTGAAAAAGATAAACGATCCCCAATATACCTATTTCATGCAGAACCAGCGCTCATCAGTTGGACCAGATCATAACTACTCATACCTGTATACAGTCAGGGTTTGGCTTTCATTAAACTTTAAAACTTTAATGGACAGGGTGAGAAGACTGAAACCTGTCCATTAAAGCTTAAGGAATTGCTATCTTGATCCAAGTCAAGCACTGACTGTACGTATGTGTGGGAGATTATGATCTCGCCCAACTGATGAGTATTGGTTCTGAACGAAATACATATACTGTATTTGGGATCGTTTATCTTTTTTACATGTGTTTGGTTCATATTTTGAGTTGGAATGGAGGATGACTATTGACAGAAAATACTAAGTTCATATCCCTCTATTTATTATAGTAAGGATTCGGTGTATTGAATGAATAGGTGTAATTAAATATTATATGTGTATATATGAGCGTCTGTCAATGACAACGTATAAATATTTACAAATGAACTTATATGTATTTATACGCTCACGCACAAACTTAATTATGTACTGATATGTATGTGTATATATATATAATAAAACTTTATTATTATTAATTCACATACATTACTGTTTTAAAGAGAGAGAAAAAAATAATCCGCATTGTCTAAAACAGATTTCAGTTTTCCTAGTCTTCTTATTTGAATGAGTTCTACTCTACCTTCAACTATCTGTTGAATCTCAAGATTATTTTTCCAACTTTTGAGGAAGATTAGAATGAGGTATAGATTCCTATACTTAAAAGTAAAGTTTTAAATCTATGAAGAAAATAAATATTTTACATTTAATAAACCTTTTGTAAAACTGGGAGGGAAATCGTGTAATACTGCTAATCTTAAGCTACTTTTACCACGCTAGGTGTTGATTCAATAAACAACAGCTGCACCTTCCCTTTCTGAAAACTGCTACATCTCTGTTAAAATTGAGTTGGTAAGTAATACTGTATTGTCTAAGAAATGATTTATTTGTATTAAGTTTCGTTCATATCTTACAGCGTAAATTGATTGATTGTTGAGATAAGGATTAAAAATCGTATTAAAAATTAGGAAATATATTTGTTACTTTAGTAGATTTTAAGAAATGTCTTATAAATACAGTATTTTAAAAACAATTTGTTTAAATATAAATAGAGATTAGAAATAGTTTGTCTTCAGTTATGGTTATATATATATTTTTTAAAAAAACTTTGTAATGCAGTGGTTAGTGTAATAGTTTGTTATGTTCACAATCTTGAATTCAAACCCAAGTAAAGTTTCAAATGTTTTCAGATTTTTTGAAATATTTAAGCAAGATTTTATTTTCTATTTTTATCAGTAGCTGATGCAATACTATGATGCTAGATAGCTATTAAGTTTTGATTTATAGGTATTTAATTTTCTGTATTCTCAACTTTTTTCCCAACCCTTTCAGATATATACATAAATATCAATTATTTATTGAACTAGAGATAATTCTGAGCTTTTCTGATTTAGGACGTGATGTCTTTATTAATATTTCAAAAATGCGAAGTGCAGTGAAAGTTTTAAATAGTTTTTAAATATCATATAATCTTTATTGTCATTTGTTATGTATTTTTGTTTATGTTTTATTACAGTATTTCTAAGTATATGTATGTTTCCCCCCACCTTAACATATCTTTTAAGGATTACTTAGTCAAAGTGATAATCATTGTATCAAATCTATTTTCTTATTAACTCTATTTCTCAAACATACAAAAGGTTAATGCTTTCAAAATATAATTATGTATATTCATTATTTTTTATTTTGAGTTTGTAAAATTTATTTTACTTTTTATTTAATTTGAAATCTCTTTTAATTATGTTAAGAAATCTGCAATATTTTATAATTAGAATTTGCTCAAGATTTCATCTGATTATTGATTAATGTTTTTGTTAGTAATGTCTTCTGAATTTCAATTTTTTTTAAATTGAATTATACAACTCTGAAAATAATTTGTTCACAGAGGCAAAACTCTCCATATAGTAAGCGCCACTCAGTGCAAGCCAGAGTAATCAATGGATGCAGGAAAGTTTGCGCATAAAATCCTATCTAGTATCTACTCATCCAATATCCCCAGACTAGCTTCTAGCTTGTAGTTTTCATCACTAAGAAACCTTGGATCTGAGAGCACTGCACCTAGAACTTAGGATCTAATGTAATCCTCCAGCTGCTATCGTTTACCTTATTAGCTAACTATATTTTGAGTCCAAAATGAAAACACAATAATGTTTTCAATTTAAGCTCATTAGCTTGTGTAGTCATATAGATCTGAACTCAGTCCAACATCCATACTTGAGTTTGAATTGAAAACATGATTGTGTTTTCAGTTTGGACTCAAAGCTAAATTTATAGTTAGTTAATAAGGTAAAAAGTGATTTCTGGAGGATTACATTAAATCCTAAGTTCTAGGTGCAATGTTCTTTGATCCAAGGCTCCTCATTGATGAAGGCCACAAGCAAGAAATTAGTCTGGGGATATTGGATGAGTTGGAACTAGAAGGGGATTTTATGCACAAACCTTCCTGCATCTATTGATTATTCTGGCTTGCACTGAGTGTGGCTATTGTATGGAGAGTTTTGTCTTTGTGAAAGCATCCCGCATAAAGAATGATGATCATGTGATGTTTAGTAATTTAGGATAATTTGTTTTATAACTCATTTGTTTGTATTTGTTTTTTTAATTGAGACTAATTAATAATTGTATAATTTACTATATTATTTCCAAAAAATGACTTCATGTTATAGGCTGGCATATTTTTCTGCCTCTTACTCCTTAAGTTTGAATCTGAATGAGATAATATTTTATTATTTTTTAATCAGATTTTTTTTCAGATAGTCATATCATAAATAACTCAGCTAAACGTTCATTATTGGTTGGTAATTTGATTTCTGGTTATTTTTATTAAAGATAAAACGAGTAACTTCTTCAGATCCTCATTATCTAATAACTTCAAAACATAATGTGTTTTTTAATTGTTTCTTTATGGTCCATGGGGGCTGTTACAAAAAAAACTTATCGTATAGTGGCATAAATAAAAGATTGTTTTACTATATATTTACTAATTAAATCATAAAATATTTTAAAATGTAATTTGTTTTTATAATTATTTACTGCTATGAAATATTTTCAGGCAACTTAAGTGACTAAAATTTTAGTTTTATATGTAAGAAGTAAATTTTAGCATAAAAATTGATGTACCAGTAGCAAACTTTCCATACAGTAGTAGTATTAGTAGTGATCATATGATGTTTTGGTGGTTAAAGTACTATATAGCTGTTGTTTGTTTTTTTTTGTTTTTTTTTGAATATAAATAAAACTGAAAAAGTTATATTAAAAATGTTTATTGCATTATTTAATACTAAAAAACACCTTTTAAGACATTGTTTTATTACTGTTTTTCACTATTACATGTTCATGATCATTACATTTAGTGGCATTCAAATTTTGTATCCTTTCCTTTTTCATCTGATATAACTATAAAATATATTATGCAGTAGTGAAAAAAATATTCTTATTCACTTATATTCATAGTGAAGCAAAAACTAAGATTAATAACAGTCTGCTAGACACTAGTATGTTGAACTTTATCAATTATAAATACAATTTTAAATTTTAGAACAGAATTTCATAGCTTTACAGTGACTTTATTTCCTCACAATTTAACCTTGTATCACCATTCGCTTAGTGGCAGTTTGAATTAATAGTTCAATATTTTAACTTTAGTGTTTAAAGCTTTATTCAATTTTATGAATTAATAAACTTATCTGATTTGTTAGAAATAAAAGTTTACAAATGAAATACATTCTAAAAAATCATATTTGAATGTTCCAAATATAAAAATAATAATAATAAAGTGAAATATTTAATGAAGATATCTCCTTTTTTATTGTTATAAAGCTATTGAAAATAGTATATTAATGAAATATTTGTGGAATTAATTTTATTTTTTAACCTGTACATTTTATAGACCGATGTTTTATTAATATGGAAGTCAAGAAATTGAATTAGTATCTTTAGCATTCTATTGAGAGATTTTGCTAAGTTTTTTTTATCAAACTTTAAAATTCACATATTTTTATCTAATATTTTAATTTCAAAAACATTCTGAAAATACCAGAATTATTGAAAAATCAGAAATTTCAAAGTATGGTAAGCTCCAAATGATAAGCACTTATTGTGTATTCTTGGCTGTCTTGAATTTTGCAATAATTTTGTGATATGAATGACTTAAAACTTAATTTTTTTGGAAAGTTTATGATTATTTTTGCATAGTAATTGTGTGATAATTATTAGAAAATAAAAATATGTATTATTGCATATTTATTTTCTACAGAAGTGTTTTATTTTTAAATATAAAAGTTTATATTTTTCAAGTAATGTTATCGTAGAAATTACTGTTACATTGGAAATACGATCTTTGAAAATGTTGTCACTAGCACAGAAAATACATCAAAATCATAAAAATTACTAAAAAAAATTCAAACTTTTAAAGCATAAGTTGAGAGATTTACTGAATGTTAATAATTATTCATTGAGATTTTAAAAACAAACATAAGACAAAGAAGATTTTGTTTATCTTGCAAATTCATTCTGCTCCTCTCGACAGTTGAATGATGAAATGATGCTTTGTTTTGATTAAAATTTAATTTTTAAAATAATCCTGACAACCACATGTGATTTATTAGATGTTATTTAATTTCTAAACAAAAATATCAAATGAGGGCAAATTTATTATATTCTGATAAATAATAATGGTTTAATATTAAAATGAAAATTGAAAGCTTATAGTGAGAACAAAGAAAACTATAAGAGTATAGGAGGTTAAATGTAAATAAATAATTATAAAGTCAAACAAAGTTATGAAATTCTAACATTTAATTTTGCATTTATATTTATGAAATTATCATAAATTCAATAATATAATATTTGACACAGCATAATCATTTTAGTTTTTTTTTTCACTGTTGCTTCAAATATCTTAACTTGTATTTTTAAAATGAAACATATTTATAAAAATCTAAGTACAAGCATGAATATTTTTCCCTTGTAATATTTTTTATAAAAATATTTAGTAAAAATAATCAAATCTCTGTCTTGTTTTACAATTTGAGAGCCCCTCAGACAGCTATCATTGCATCTGATTGGCTGTTATACAAGCATTCAAAAAGCATATGTGAGAGGTTTCAGCCTTTCAATTTAATTCATAAATATTTAAATAAAGTGGGAAATTACATAATTTTTTATCTGTCATAATGTTCCATATGGAAATATTCACCAAATTAATATAGTACAAAAGAGAATCTCCTATTGACAGTGTCCTCATTTTCTGATTGATATCTTATGGCAATATAATATGATACAAAAGAGAGTTATCTGATATGTTAATGTCCTTGTGTTATGATAGATATCTTGCAGAAATAACTCTTCTTTAAAAGAAAAAAAATAAAGTTGTGATCATTTTTAAAAACTATTGAATTAATGCTAAGACAATAAATATTTAATATATTAAGAAAAGTAAGTTTAAACTTTTTACCTCACAATAGGTAAGTAGTAATCAAATAAGTATATTACAAATACACAAGAATTATATATATTTGACTTTCCCAAAACAAAATTCAAAACACAGTAAACTTAATCATTAAGGGATAATCTTATATTATATTCACAGCATTTAGAATACTAAATCACTGGCATAGAATAATAATAATGATAATTAATACTAGCTGTCCATTTATTTGAATACAAAATATTACTATAGATTTGCATACAATTAATACTCATATAATATCTGGTCTGCCAATTTATATTTAAGCCTAGCTGATTACCAAAAGTTTCTCCCTTAACTTCAAACCAATTTATTTGAATGATAATTACATCAATATAGATTTAATTAAAATATATTTTATTGCATGTTAAACATAATATTTTTATAAACATTGGAATAAATCCTCATTAATTAGTGTTCATTTATATAGTTAACTTGTTAAATATGCTTATTAAAATATTTAAATTCCAAACATTTTGAATAATAATAGGGATATAAATAGATTTTAAAGTTATATTTCCAAAATTTGCATTTAAAAATTCTCAGTATACATAGGGTTTTATTAAACAAATCTGTGTCAGTTTACTATTGTTCCATATTGCACAAGAATCATCACCATCTCACAAATGAGAAGACAATTCATTAAAAAACAAATTATTTATGCCTAATTACTGATATTCAAAATAATGATCTATTAAATGTTTCAAGATTTCTCATTTCAAAACTGATGACTATTCATTAAAATGGGAAAACAATTCAGAACATTTATTGATGAATTGTCATTCTGAAGCCAGTGGACAGTTAATGACTGAAAATGTGTTATGTAACTCTGATGAATCAATGTTTTACCTTTTTTTTTAAACCAATAGAATATTTGTCTTATGGTTTAAGACTATCAACAGGATTACCTTTTTATTATGAAATATGGTGATTTAGAACTTTTATAATTTGGGCAACCATATTATATTGTATTTTTGATCCAGCCATTATTCATTACAGTTGTAGAATTGCAAAGAAATCAAGTCATGCATCATGTGACTACATCATAGTTATAGAAATTTGAACAGCTTTCATTGATCAGATTTCAGATTAAGCAGATAAGAGGGTAGTATTACTCATTTTGTGTGACTTCCCCAATTGCCAGATTTAAATATTATTGAGTCTCTCTAAGCCATTCTTACATTATAAGTGACACATCGATATTCATTAAGATCATTATGAGAACTCTGTTTATGAGGACCACATGTTTTATTTTTTGTGGCACTATTAATGCAAACAATGCTCTGTGCAAATAGTGGATCAACACCATATAAAAGTATCATACTATTCCTGTTTTTTTGTTTAACTGCCATGCACAAAATTTAAAGCTAATTAATATTGAATGTCCATGTATTTCTCTTACTAACGTTATATTTTATTTTTGTATATATATTTCTTCAATATTAAAATTATAGGGAAACAAAATTTGATTAAACTAAAACTTAAAATTTGATTGCATATGTTGTTCCACTATTTCATTACAATATTGGGATAAGATTTGTATAAACACTCTAATAATTATTATTTGTAATAACAATTATTTTGTTTATTTTACATATATAATTAATGAGAGTCATAAACTAACTTATTTTTAATATATATAATATTATTATTTATTATATATATATAATTATTATTTAAGAGGCTGCAGAAAGGGATTTACTATTAACTGGCAGGAGACCCTTTGATTCCTCTTGGAGGCCTTAAAGGAACTGAGCAGGGCAAATTTCCTAATGTCCACTCCATATGTTCTTGTCGTACATTTTTATAGTATATGAACATGGATGAGCTGCTCACCAACCCACATTAGCCAGCATGGTGAGTTTATTGGCTTTTCACCTCTGAGTTTAATATCAAGAAACACCATGGACTTTCTTATCAGTTGCCTAATGAGGCAGAATGAATGTATGTGTAAATGATAAATATTTTCCCAATAGATATATAAAATCATGACAGACAAAAATAAATCATGGCCCTTATTCCCAGGAGGCTGTAAAGTCATCAACCAAGTCCGCTGTTGGTGGCTGAAGGTGGAGGGTGCTAAGAATCCCCCGATTGTGGACCCAGGCTGCCATTTGATGATGACTTTTTATTTAGGTACTTACAACTGCAGATCACTTTCAAATGAAGGAAGATTGCAAGAATTAGAAGAAGAAATGTTATATTAAATGGGGCATTATTGGACTTTGTGAAGTTAGAAGAAAAAGTGAAGAGACAATTGAATTTAAAAAGTGGACATATACTCCACTATAAAGGCACAAATATTGGAAATACACATAGAGTATTCATTATAAATAAAAAGTGGAAGAACAACATTGCAGAGAATGATGTGTATCAAACAGAGTGGCAAGATTAGTTATACAACTTAATAGCAGATACCAAATACATATAATTCAGGTTTATGCCCCAACAAGTTCTCATAGTGATGAAGTAGTAGAAGATTTTTATATGCATGTACAAAATGCTTTTGATCAGAGTAAACAACATTTTAAAATTGTTATGGGAGACTTTAATGCTAGATTTGGTAAACAAATGAAATATGAAAGAGCTGGAGGTAATTTTGGTTATTGTAATAGAAATGAGAGAGGACATACTTGTGTAGTTTGCAGAAAAAGAAAACTATATATTATGAATTCTTTTTTTTTTTTTTTTTGAGAAAAATGTTAAAAGGAATTGGACATGGAAGCATCCAAATGAAGATATAGCAGAATTGTCATTATATTTTGACTAACAGAAAGTATATATTTCAAAATTGTAATGTTCTTAATAAATTTAACACAGGAAGTGATCATTGATTAGTAAGATATAAGATACGTGTTAATGCAAAAGTAAAGAGACAAAAATTATTAAGAAAAACAATATTTACAGTTGAAATTCCTAATCTTCAGAAACATTCTAATGAATTTAAATTAGAATTTAGAAATTGGTTTCAAGTATTAGTAGATTTTGAACATGATTCAGATTTGAATGAAATTAATATGAAAATAGCTGATACACTTTTAAAAACTGCAACAAAAATAGCTGTTAGAAGAAAGCAGCAATTGACCAATAAAATTTCTATTGAGACTAGAGAATTTATGAAGAAAATAAGGAATATGAAGATATACAAAAATGATGCATTAAAAAGAATTGAATATCTTGAATTTTGTAAAATGGTGTGAAAAAAAGTTGAAAATTATATAAGAAAGTATAACTGTAAACTGGCAAGGAACGCTGTAGAAGAGAATAAAAGTCTCAAGATTGTAAAACAACATTTTGGTATTGGTAGGAAATTTATATCTGCAATAAGAAAAAAGATGCAATTATTACTAAAAAGAGAGATAATATTATGAAATGGGTAAAAGCCTTCTATCAAGAATTATATAGTAATAAAGAACAAGTACCTCCTATATCTAATTATATCTTTCAAATTGCCCATAATTTTAAATGAAGAAGTGAGACATGCAATTAAATTTATGAAGAAAGGAAAGGTTCCAGATAATGATGGCATTATAATTGACATATTAAAAGAAGCAGGTGAAGAAATAGAATTTTTTTAGCAAAGTTATATACCAAATGTCTAAATGATAAAGATGTACCAGATGATTATAAGAATGCAGTATTAATATTTTAAAAAGGTGATAAAGAAGATATTAGAAATTACAGACCTATCAGCCTTTTATCAGTTTTATACCAATTTTTTTATCAAGATAATTACATCTCGTCTACAGAGAACATTGGCTTTCCACCAACCAAGGGTACAAGCTGGATTTAAAAGGGGTTTTAGTATAGTAGATCATATCCAGGTATTGAGAGAAGTTATTGAAAGGACAAATGAATATGAGTTGTCATTATGCTTTGGATTTGTAGATTATGAAAAGGCATTTGATTCTATAAACATTTCTTCAGTGAAGCATTGGATCATCAAGGTGTAGATTCAGGGTATTGTCATATTTTAAAGAATATTTATAAAAATGCGACAGCAACAATTAGATTACATAATGATACTAGGAAAGTCAACATTGATAAGGGTGTAAGACAGGATGATTCTATATTTCCAAAACTTTTTACAGCAGTGTTGCAAGAAGTATTTTGTGGATTAAAATGGGAATCTAAAGGAGTGAAAGTAATTGGAGATTATTTAAGTCATTTAAATTTTGCAGATGATGTAGTTGTTTTTGAAAATAATGCTTGAGAGCTGCAGGAAATGTTGGAATTATCAGATGAAAGTAGGAACATAGGACTAAAGATAAATGTTAAAAAGACTAAAATATGAAAATAAAGATTGTTTATGATGTCTTGCATTGGTGGTCGAGAGGTCAGCGCAACTGCCTTGCACTTGCAGGCAGTTGCCAGTGTTGCGGGTTCGCGTCCCGGCCGATGCTATGACACTTTAAAAAAAAAGATTGTTTATGATGAGTTAGAATAAGATAACAGCTACAAATATCTTGGTCAGATTATTAATACTGATGGAAACATAATGGATGAAATTAATCATAGAATTAAACTTGGTTGGAGTGCTTTTGATGGAAATAACTTGATACTGAAAGGAAATATGCCTATGTTTTTGAAAAGGAAGGTTTTTCATAAAGGTGTTTTACCAGTTTTTACTTAAAGATCTGAGATTAGGACACTTAATAGAAGAGAAATGCAAAGACTTCAGTCGACTCAAAGAAGTATGGAGGGATGCATGTTGGGAGTAACAAGAACAGATTGAAAATGCAATATATTGGTAAGAGTACAAACAGGTGTTACTGACCTCATTGAAAAAATTAAAAGACTGAAGTGGAGTTGGGTTGGATATATTGCAAGAAGATATGATAATAGATGGACAATAAAAATCTTAAGCTGGATTCCAAGAGATTGTAAACCACCCAGAAAGAGACCACATGTGAGATGGATGGATGAAATAAGAAAGTGTGCAGGGGTGTTGTGGAGAAGAGAAGCTAAAGAATAGAAAAGATAGATTGAACTTGGAGAGACCTTCATCCTGCAGTGGATTGATAATGGTTGATGATGATTATTATTATTTAGGAACAACTATTTTATAGAAAATACATCGTGGACTCAGCATTTAAAAGATTTGTGGTGTTTAGGGTTAATATCGTAGCTTTTATATATAAACAAAGCAGTCATTCATTTGAGACTTAGAATTCAGTTTGATTTTTTTTTTTTAATAATTAATGGTTTGATGCTCATTTATTGAAAAGAATTAGATGATGAAGTAGCTATTTTTTAAAAAAAATCCTGAATAAATATGTAGGTACTAAGGGGGAAAAAAATCACCTCATAGTATTTGAACTCCAGAACATAGGCAAATTAGATTATTGCATTAATCATTACACTTAAGTATATGTAAATAAGTAAAAAAAAAAATTATATTATACGTAAGCATTAAACTTTTTTCGTAAGTATATTTCTTATTATTTGATAACCACGGGAAAATGGAAACAGTATTATTATTATCAGACGTAAGTGCCATTGGTTTCATTTTTACAATTTTAATTATTTTTTGTTTTTCTATTTCATAAATGTTTTTATTCATTTCTAATACTGTTTTTTTTCCTTCATAAATTTTTGAAAAATTTATAAACTGCTCAGTATTAACATTCCTGCCTCTAATCGTTTGTCTGTCAATCTTTTTTTTTTTTTTAATTTTTTAATTCACATTTGGTTTCAATCTATTCATTATGCTTCAAAGTATTTTTTTCACTCTGCAGATATTTAGCCTCTATAAAAATGTTCAAATTCTTTTTATTTAGCTTCTCTTACATGCCTTGAATCATTCCACACCTCTTACCATACTTTTTCTTTATGCTTTCATCTGCTTTATAAGATAAACTACACATTGTTTATGTAAATATCTCCATCTGCGGTTGTAAAAATGTATGAAGATATCATCATTTACTTTGTTGTTTTGGTTAAAACTGTGTATTTGTTGTTTATTAATGATCATGTGAGAAACATTTGTTTGAAACAGTTATATAGTTAACAAATGTAATGCAATTCTTTATTAGTATAAATTGAAACTAAATCACGCGATTGTTTCCCCTCCATAACACAATTGATGTGTGTTTATTTATAAATTTTATAATTTTGTCTATATATATGTGTGTGTATGGTACCTTTAAGGTTGTTTGTATATGTATATATAGGTAAGGAAAGAAAATCATATGCTTGGTGAATATTGTCTTTTTCTTCACAATTTCTCTGTAGAGGGATGCGGGGTAGATGAATGCCTTGCAGTGGATTAATTACACATTTAAGCATTTATAATTTGTTTACAACTTTTTTTAAATTAATCCAAATATAGTCAGTCTATATCAAAGTAGATAGATACAAGATAATTATATTTTGATATTTTTGTAATGTCTTTGCTTAAATGTTGTCCTGTTTTTTCTTCTCTTTTAATATAATTATTTGGATATTTATATTTAAGCTATTAATTTAAAAATATTCATAACACAGTGTCATAATTATTTGTTTATATATATCAGCATCATTTTCAAGCTATTATTGATCCACTCTAGGATGAAAGTCTCTCCAAGTTTAGTCCAGATTCTCTAATCCATAGCCACCTTTATCATAACATACCAGCATCCATTGATGGATCTCACATGCAGTCTATTTCTACATCTGTTACAATCTCTTGGGATTTAGTTTAATGATTCAACTATTTATCTATTATCCTGAATTTCCAGCAGTTTGCCCACCCCAGCTCCTTTTCACTTTTTTAATTCTTTCAATAATATCACTGATATCTGTTCTTTTCTCTCATCTATATAATTCTCTTATTTCTTTTTTTATTCCTAATATTCATCTCTCGTATACTGTTGAGTGAATTCAAATCTCTGAATTGATTTTTCGTTAATTATCCAAGTTGCTGATTCATAAGTAAGAAATGGTAAAATAAATCTATTAAAAATTTACTTCATCCAAGTTTAATTCTATGATAAATTTCATCCACATTACATCTATCTGCATTAAGAATCTAATCAAGATATTTATAGATATATATTACTTTAGTCTTTTTAATATTTATCTTTAATCCTACTTTTTCATTTTTATCTGATAACTCTTGCAACATTTCCTGAAGCACTGAAGCATCATTTTCAAAAACAATATGTCCAAAATCTAAATGATTTAAGTAATTTCTGTTTACTTTTACTACTTTAACTTCCCCCTTTAATCCATAAAGTATTTAGGTTCTGAGTTATAGAATCTCCATGTTATACATCTTTCTTCTTAGTATCAGCATATAATCTAATCATTACTATTGTATTTTGATGAATTCTGAAGAATATGATATCTTCCATAGATATGTTGATATTCAATGCTTTAATCATTATAGAAAGTTTCTAGAATCAAATACCTTTTCTTAATCTACAAATACAAAGAATAATGATAGCTCATATTTATTTGTTCCTCTTATGACTTCTCTCAATACTTCAGTGTAATTCATTGTGCTAAGACTACCTTTTAGTCCAGCTTATTCTTTTGATTAGTTAAAATTCAAAGATCATGCAAGTAGTTGTAATTATTTTTGGTAAATATTTTGCATAAATCTAACAAAAGACTGATAGGTCTTCAAGTTCTAATATCTTCTTCATCACCTTTCTTAAATATCAATATTACTGCTGTATTCTTTCAATCATCAGGCATATTTTTGTCATTTAGACATTGGGTATTATTTCTTCACCTGCTTTTTTTAAAGATATTGATTACAATTTAATCATTTCCTAGAACTTTTCTCTTCTTTATTAATTTAATTGTCTGTTTCATTTCATCTTTTAAAATGCTAGATTGTTCTGAAGAAGTAATAAGTGTAGAGATACTTCTTTGTTTTTTGTTTTTTAATAGTACTTTCCCACACATTTCATGATACCATTTCTCAGTAATAGTTATAATCTTTTTTTTTTCTTATTGCAGAAGTAAATTTCCTACCAATATTAAGATGTTGTTTTATATTTTTGATAATTTTATTTTCTTCTTTGTTGATTCACAGTTATTTTTTTTATATCATTATTATTTCCTTTTCATATCATTTTATAAAATTCTAGCTATTAAATTCTTAATAGCAAATTATAAAATATTTTCATATTCCTTCTTTTCTTTATTTACTGGTTTGTCTCCGTAATAGTTTTTTATTAAAATATTATTTATCTCCTTATTGTTCTCAGTTAAATTTCATTCATTTTCAAAGTCTATCAATATTTTAAAATGATGTGTAGGAAGTTCCAAATAAAATTCATTGGAATGTTTCTGAAGATTAAGAATATCACTTGTCAGTAGTAGTTTTTTAATGATGTTTCTTTTTTAGTTTTGTGTTATCATGTATCTCATTAATTGGTGTTCACTGTGTGTACATTACTATCTTGAAATTAATATTTTTTTATTTATATCATTTCATTTGGATGTTTCCATGTCAATTTCAGTGTAGTATATTTTTCAAAGAATTTACAATATACTGTTGTTAATAAGTCAATTATTTTATATAGCGCGCGATGTTTATAAACTGTAATATTTAAACAGCATTAAACTGTTGCACATGCGCTTTAGATTTTAACTATAAATTGAATGAATACTAACACTTCAAACACATGATAAAGTCTTTGGAAAATATAGAATGGCCATCTATCTTTTCGAACCCAAACGCTTTTGTATGGGTGAATCTTAAGTGTTTGAAAGTGAAAGCGTGAAGATATTAAAAAAGATAGATGGCCATTCTATCTTTTCCAAAGACTTTATCATGTGTTTGAAGTGTTAGTATTCATTCATTTTATAGTTAAAATCTAAAGCACATGTGCAACAGTTTAATGCTGTTTAAATATTACAGTTTATAAACACTGTGCTATATAAAATAATTGACCTATTTACATACATCTAATTTCTAATAAGAATGATGTATCATAAATTCTAGTAAATTTCACCAGCGTCATTCATTCAAGCATGTAAAAGTAATTTAAAGTGATTAGTTAATATCTTTACGCTTTCACTTTCAAACACTTAAGATTCACCCATACAAAAGCATTTGGGTTCAAAAAGATAGATGGCCATTCTATCTTTTCAAAAGACTTTATCATGTGTTTGAAGTGTTAATATTCATTCATTTTATAGTTAAAATCTAAAGCGCATGTGAACAGTTTAATGCTTTTTAAATATTACAATATACTGTTGTTGTTTTTTCTATAAATTCCACAAGCCTGTGTTTTCTTTTATTTGTATCACTATAACTGAATTTTGTCTCAGCACATTTTTTTAATTATTTACTAATTCTAGCATTGCAGTACATCATAAAAATTTTAAATTTTGGTATGATTAAAAGCATTTTTAAAATCCTATGCTTCTTCATGTTAATAAGGACTTGTTGGGCCATAAATTTGAATTACGTGCATTTGTTAGGAATAATTAATAATGCAATTTTATAAATTTGGTACAGCATTAATTTCCACAATATTATTCTTTAACTTTTAATTTACAATGAATCTCACTTATGCTTCCAATATTTGTTCTTTTGAAGTAAAGTACAATTTTCGCTTTTAAATCAGTTGTTTCTTTATTGTTTCTTCTACCTTTACAGAATCCAATAATATCTCATTTAATATTAATAATTCTTCCTGATTCATACAATCTTATTTCATTTGAAAGTGATCTACTGTTGTAAATATCTAAAAAAAGTTTGTCAGGGAATTCTTAACACGTTTCAGTTTTAATCACCATCTGCTGCTTTGGCTGGTAGCTTTACATCTTTTTGGGAATGAGGCCATAATTTAATTTTGTCTGTTATGATTATAAATGATCTATTTAAAAAATTTCATTAAAAACTATCAAATAACTGAAATGAAAAATTATGATAGTTGTTGCTTTTAAACTCATATATAAGAAGCTATTAAACTCATCATGCTGGTTGGTGCATGTTCATTATCTATATGAATAATCTTATAGAATCCATAATGACAAGAATATATAGAATCGACTTTAGAAGTTTGCCCTATTTAGTTTCTTTAAAGCCTCAATGAGGCTTCAATTAATAGAAAACTTCTTTCTCGTGCCATTTATACATGCATTTGTGTAATTGTTAGTAAGTAACTTTGAATATGGATAATAACAACTGTTGCTTTATCTACATTTTAAAGTCTATTTTTAGCAGTGATCAAAGTATGTTTTCTACTTTACCATAAGCTCAGTAGAGTGCTTGAATGTTTTAACTCGGATAAATTGCACTCAACAATATCATAACTTGTGAAGATGAAACCATAGACCATATTATACACCGGTGCCCAAGACTTAAAACTCTAAAAGATATAATTATAATCAATTCCAACATAAGACCTGATATGATTTTCTCACTCGAAAATGCCATTCATAATGGGTTTTTTTCAATAATAAGGCTTTCTACCTTTGTCCTTTATTCCATATGGATAGTGAGATGCAAAAGTCTCATGGAATTACCCCCGCCACAAATCATACCATTGTTCTATCAAACGCTCAAAAAAATCAAGAAACGTGACCAGCTCCTTGCCTCCAGTAAAGTCTTTGCTGACACCTCGTCTTTAATTGCTCTTTCCTTTTCCTGATTATCAATTCCTACCTACCCAGCATTATAGAATAGTCATTTATAAAAGAAAATATTCATGTTTATATTAAAAATGCTAATACCATTAAACAAGTTCTTTGAATCTCTTCACTATACCTAACCACATAAGAGTATAACATTGTGCTCTCATAACATAATCTAGCCAGATGACATATAGAACATTATATAATCATATTATTGTACAATTTATTCATTTATTTATCCTTTATTAGTATGTAATCACTATTTATTGTTAATAAAATTTTTATTGAAATAACAATATCATAACTTATATGTCTATATGCCATATTGCATTAATGCGAAGTTCCCCTAAACTGGAATTAAGTTTCTGTCTAGATTATATTTGTGTAGATACTTATTAATTATCATAGTGTTTGTGAATTTCATCCTCTACTTTTAAATAAAATAAATAACATTATTTAATATATTAATATGTAATTGTGATAGTATTTATAAAAAGAAAAGAAAATTGATTATAATTTTTCTTTGTCCAACATATAATATGTGTTCTTAACTATATAATGTATAATATTTAATAATTGTATACATGATCTTTCAAATAAAATAAATTAAATTTGGTTTATATAAAATGGTTCTAGTCTATTTTAATGTGTGTTGGTTGTGTCAAGTGTTTGGCATAATTGAAGAAAAAGATTCCTTCAAAATGGTTCTATGAAGCTTGTATTATCTTAATTTACAAATTCAGAAAATTAAATATGTATATATTAACCTAATACCTTATTTCATCACAATTGGTCTAAATGTTTCTTTAGTGTTCTAATTCTTATAATATAATTTTTGTTTATTAATAAAATACGTTGTTAATTTTTTTTAACAATTTTGTGGGCTATAAAATATGCACATAAAAATTAGAGTATTTGTGAGTTTTCAAATAAAGCAAGATGGTAGCCTATATTTTAAGTAAATGTACAGTTTTGAGAGCTTATAATCTACCTATGATGTATTAATTGTTAAGTTAAAACAAAAATTAGTAAATCGATTGTTAAATGTATAAACGGGAATGAATTCCGCATAAATTGCATTAAAAAGCATTATTTCATTTTTTTTTTTTTTTTTGGCTTATATTATAATGTGGGATGCGACTATACGCTTTTAACATTATCGTACTTTTTGTTCAGTTTAGTATACTGTATTTTTTTTTGTGTGACAGTTTTTTTTCTTTTTGGTAAATTGTCATAATGATAACAATTTGGGACCTTTCTGTCACAGAACGTGATGCAGTGGACTATTCCTAAAAGTACGGGATCCTGTCCTGAAAAATCTGCATTAATGATCACAATATAATTGCACATCACCGTTATGAATAAAGTGTGAATATTGTATTTATATTTTTTTTAATTTTTCTGTTAATAAGTTATTCCAAAAAAAGAAAAAGAAAGTAAACAGTAAATATTGTAATTAATTTTTCCACAGTGATTTCTTTTAAAAAAAAATAATTGTAATAAAAAATAAAATTATGAAATACGACGCTTCCTAGCAGGTTTTTAACCCCCCCCGAAAATAGATTTTTCAAAAATACTGGTATCTCGGTTTACTTGAAAACTCACAAGTACCAAAATTAGCAAATGGGTATTAGAGTTGTGGCATTATTAAAACAGAGTTGTTATGTTTTAAAACATAATTTTTGACTAGCCAAATCCAAATTAGTTAAAATAGAAATATTTGTTAATTAAGCGCACCTATATATAAAATCCAGTATATATATGAATGGGTATGCATAAGTATATAACAATTTATCTGCAATTTTAAATTAAATTTTTTTAAAGAAATGCACATTTTTAATTTTACTTTTATTTAAGGAGAGTAGATTTAGTTTACCTTTTAACGAAAGGTTGTTTTTAACATTCAGTCTTAAAAAGTATTTCTTAAAAAATAAAACATCAGATTAGAGTATTTAAATCAATAGAAAAACGTAGAGTAAATATTAAAATTTTTAAAAAGTTGAATTGAATTTGAGAAACAAAATATTCTAGTTTTTAAAGCCTATAAACTCAAATTTGATTCTTTGGAAACGGATTTTTAATTAGAAAGTAACGTTAATTACTTGGAAGTTTCCAGTAATTTTGTTGTTTGTAAACTGGAAATGCTTATTTGTCAGTGAAAAATTAAAAAAAAAAAAAACACTTTTAAGTTCCGACTGTGCATATATAGTCCATAATATTAGTGCAGTCTATATGGATTTTTTTTATTACTAACAATCTATATACTTACAATTTTATAAATATTAGGAGAGCAAAATTAGACATTTCACAAGATCATTTTATTAATATTTTATAACAGCACAATGAGCTCATTTCAAACTCTGATATCATATCGATTGTAAGTTTTATGCTTTTAATTATGTTTAATATGTAAATACAAGTATATTGTTTATACTGAACTTAATGTAATTAAAAGGGATTTGAACTCCGACTTTCAAACTCCCTACAACTATCCACTTCATCTTGTACAACTGATATACATGACCACATAGGTTGTATAAGATGAAGTGGATAATTGCAGGGAACTTGAAAGTCTGAGTTCAAATCCTTCTAGCCATGTTTAAATAATTCATTCTTCAATAATTTCTTATTGTCTACTAATACTTTGAATATGTGACATAAATATATTGTTTTATCAGATGTGATGCCATCATGAATAAATTCACATATTACCTAGAATTATTTTAAAAGTTATCCTGCTTGCCAAACGAGTGCTGACTGAATCACCAATAGAAGTCTAAAAATCATAAATCCTAACAAACAATTTTTATGCATCAGTGAAGTTTTGCTGCATCTATTTCTGTTAAACAATATAATTTATGACTAAAATTCCTTCTATAACTTGCACAATATTCCTGAAATGATTGTAAAAATCAGCATATTCAAAAATCAGTAGTAAATGGATTTTAATGTGATAAATGTTTTCCTGAAATCAATCATAACATGTGAGTGGGGGCAAAAATGCATGGACCATCACTTATTTTTAAATTTAAAGAGCATGACAAAGTAATTGATTTGTCTCACAAAATTTAAGTTAGAAAAGTTTATATTATGTTAGATTTTTTAAATGTACACTATTGTGATTAAATTATATATGTTATAATATAATAAGAGAGAATGTTTTAAAATTTTAAAATGAATATACTTGAAATGTAGAATTAGATATAAGAAATGATATTTCTTCATTGTAAAAACAATAGTAATATTCAATTGCTCATTGTTTCATTAAATAAGAGAAAATACCTGTACAAATGTATTCCATTTAATAAAATTAGCTATCATAATGAATTCAGAAATTAAAACAAAATGTGGATTCTTAAAGTTAAGTATTTAAATAGAATTGTCATCATTATTTTGATATTGTGAAAGTTTGTAATGAAAATGATGGGATTTTTTTTTTTTTTAACTAATAAGAAATTTTAATTAAGAAAATAAACCACAAGATATTTTTATGTTTTCATTTAGTAATATTTATGAGAGTGTGCATAGTTATAAGAATGAAGAGTAGTATGTATGATAGTATACATAGTTATAAGAATAAAGGAAATGGTGAAAATTCAAATTGATAACATTTTTTTTAAAGTTAATGTATAATAAAGCTAATAAGAGATTTTATCTGATGAAAGTTAATGTCTTTATTATCATAAAGTATATTTTTGGTACATGCAGTTTCAATATATTTAAACATATGTTTTAAATTTGTGTGAGTAAATTTTATGAAATAAATAAAATTTCTTTATAACAAGTTTGTTTGTTTTTTAATTTAGTTTTATATATATCATGGTTATAATAAATGTGAAAATATAGAAAAACCATCTGTACTTAAATATCTCAGATAATATTTAAGCATTCAATTTATTGACATGTCACAAGGCAGAGTGTAAATTCTGTAAGGGTGATTTTATTATGTCCATAAGCTATTCTGAAGTCACTGTAAACAATTGGAAGATAAAAGCCAGTCTTCATTTTTAATAATCTGTGAATATTAAATCAACCTCAAGTTAATAAATGTAAATAATAGTAGATGAAATTAAGGTGGAAGTTACTGTAAACCCCCAGTGAGCTATATATTAACTAATATAAACCTCTCAAAAAATTATATAGAGTGGACCATCTGTACTTTAGGCATTCAATTTATTGGCATGTAATAATGAAGAGCATTGTTTTTATTAAACAATGAGCCATTCTGAAAATCACTATAAACAATCAGATGGCAAAGGTCACACTTCATTATCACCAACTCCAGATTATAGCTACTTTAGGGAAAAAACCAATTATATTACCAGCTCATGACAACCTAGCTTTCAGTGGGATAATAATTGAAGGAAAAGAAAAGTTCTGTATTGCAAATATTGTTTAGCCTCTGTTGAATCAGTATCTTCTCCTATAAGACATCAAGAGATTACTCTTGGACATGTAATGTTTATTTATTATTTACAATTAGCCTTCATATATGAATTTCATTTGAATTTTTGGTCAGCTGTGGAATCCATTGTTAGCCTGAGCTCTGCATCCCACAAATAGATAGAGAAAAAATTGTAATAGTCTGCTCTTTATCTTAAAATAGAGCACCAACAAATAGATAGAAAGAGAAATGTTTTATTTTTTTAAATATGTTTATTTACAATTAATTTTATGTACAGTGAATAGATGGCACCAAGAAAATTGAAGTATATGGCTATGGCTTAGCAATTTGAATTTAATAAAATATGAACAAATAAACTTACAAAATTTGTCTACATTCAATATAAAATATAATGATTCAGTCTTCTGGTAATAAGTTAAAGTATCATTAGTAAAGTTTAATATGTGTTTAAGATTATGAAAGTAAAGGTGATGTGTTATGATTCAGAATAGCTTAGTAAACTCACTCCTATGGCTTGAAAAGACTCTGGGGATGTTTTTTTTTTTTAAATAATAGAAGTTTCTATGATATAACTTTAATATTTATTATAGAAAATTTATGTCATGGAACAAAAAGATGAATTATGGCACTTGAATTTTTTTTTCATGCTGCCATTTGATAACTTTTTATTTAGGTACATACAACTGCAGATCACTTTCAAGTGAAGGAAGATTGCAAGAATTAGAAGAACTGTCTTATATTAAATGGGATATTATTGGACTTTGTGAAGTTAGAAGAAAATGTGAATAGCCAATTGATTTAAAAAAGTGGACATATACTCTAATATAAAGGCACAAACATTGGAAATACAAGTGGAATAGATAAAAAGTGGAAGAATAACATTGTGAAGATTGATGATGTATTGGACTGAGTGGCAAAATTAGTTATACAACTTAAAAGCAGATATCAAATGCAGATGATTCAAGTTTACTCCCCAGCAAGTTCTCATAGTGATGAAGTAGTAGAAGATTTTTATACGAATGTACAAAAGGCTTTTGATCAGAGTAAACAATATTTTAAAATCGTTATGGGAGACTTTAATGCTAGAATTGGTAAACAAATGAAAGTGCTGTAGGTAGTTTTGATTACGGTAATAGAAATGAGAGAGGTCATACACTTGTGTAGTTTGCCAGAAAAAGAAAAACTTTATATTATGAATTCTTTTTTTTTTGAGAAAAATGTTAAAAGGAAATGGACATGGAAGCATCCAAATGAAGGTACATCAGAATTGGATTATATTTTAACTAACAGGAAATGCATATTTCAAGATTGTAATGTTCTTAATAAATTTAATACAGGAAGTGATCATCAATTAGTAAGATGTAAGATACGTGTTAATGCAAAACTAGAGAGACAAAAATTATTAAGAAAAATAATATTTACAGTTGACATTCCTAATCTTCAGAAACACTCTAATGAATTTTAATTACAACTTAAAAATCAGTTTCAAGTATGAGTAGATTTTGAACATGATTCAGATTTGAATGAAATTAATAAGAAAGTAATTGATACAATTTTAAAAACTACAACAAAGTTAGCTGGTAGAAAAAAGCATCAATTAGCCAATAAAATTTCTACTGAGACTAGAGAATTTATGAAGAAAAATGAAATATGAAGATATAAAAAATGGTGCATTACAAAGGATTGAATACCTCGAATTCTGTAAAATGGTGCAGTCAAGAGTTGAAAATAATATAAGAAAGTATAACTGTGAACTAGCAAGGAACACTGTAGAAGAGAATAAAAGTCTCAAGAGTGTAAAACAACATTTTGGTATTGGTAGGAAATTTACATCTACAATAAAGAAAAAAGATGGAACTATTACTATAAAGAGAGATGACATCATGAAATGGGTAGAAGACTTCTATCAAGAATTATATAGTAATAAAGAACAAGTACTTCCTATATCTATTATATCTTCCAAATTGCCCAGAATTTTAAATGAAGAAGCGAGACATGCAATTAAATTTATGAAGAAAGGAAAGGCTCCAGGTAATGATGGAATTATAATTGAGAAGCAGGCGAAGAAATAAAAAATATTTTTAGCAAAGTTATATACCAAATTTCTAAATGATAAAGATGTGCCAGATGATTGGAAGAATGGAGTATTAATATTAATATTTTAAAAAGGTGATAAAGAAGATATTAGAAATTACAGACCATAATTACAACTTGTCTACAGAGAACATTGGATTTCCACCAACCAAGAGAACAAGATGGATTTAAAAGTGGTTTTTATACAGTAGATCATATCCAGGTATTGAGGGAAGTTATAGAAATGACAAATGAATATGAGTTGCCATTATGCTTTGGATTTGTAGACTATGAAAAAGCATTTGATTTTATAAACATTTCTTCAATGATTAAAGCATTGGATCATCAAGATATAGATCCAGGTTATTGTCATATTTTAAAGAATATTTATAAAAATGCAACAGCAACAATTAGATTATATAATGTAAAACTTTAATATGTGTTGATATTAAATATATATATATATTGCTTTTGAATTGTGCATGTTTAATATCAACACATATTAAAGTTTTACATATAGTATCTAACATACATTTAAACTTTATATATATTATATAATGATACTAGGAAAATCAACATTAAGAAGAGTGTAAGACAGTGTGACTCCATATCTCCAAAACATTTTACAGCAGTGCTGCAAGAAGTATTTTGTGGATTAAAATAGGAATCTAAAGGAGTGAAAGTAAATGGAGATTATTTAAGTCATTTAGTTTTTACAGATGATGTCGTTGTTTTTGCAAATAATTCTTTAGAGCTGCAGGAAATGTTGCAGGAGTTATCACAGGAAAGTAGGACTAAAGATAAATGTTAAAAAGACTAAAATAAGGTTCAATGGATTTTTTCAAAATATGAAAATAAAGATTGGTTATGATGAGTTAGAAGAAGTTAATAGCTACAAATATCTTGCTCAGTATATTAATACAGATAGAAACATAATGGATGAAATTAATCATAGAATTAAACTCGGTTGGAGCGCTTTTGGTAGAAACAACTTGATACTAAAAGGAAATAGGCCCATGTGTTTGAAATGAAAATTTTTAATATAGGTGTTTTATCAGTTCTTACTTATGGATCTGAGACTTGTACACTTAATAGAAGAGCAATACAGAGACTTCAGGCCACTCAAAGGAGTATGGAGAGATGCATGTTAGGAGTAATGAGAAGAGGTTGAAATGCAACATATGGGTAAGAGAACAAACAGGTGTCATTGACCTCATTGAAAAAATTAAAAGACTGTAGTGGAATTGGGCTGGACATATTGCTAGAAGAGCTGATAATAGATGGACAATCTTAAACTGGATTCCAAGAGATTGAAAAAGACCCAGAAAGATACCACATGTGAGATGGATGGATTAAATAAGAAAATGTGCAGGGGTGATGTGGAGAAGAGAAGCTAAAGATCGGAGAAGGTAGATTGAACTTGGAGAGACCTTCATTCTGCCATGGATTGATGATGGTGGTGAATAAAAATTTTTAAATAGTAAAGAAAACATATGTATTGATCAGATATGTTTTGTTTTCGTTCTCTAATTATTAGTTTGCAGATTCTATTGAATATGAAGATGCATATTCATTTATAGGAATATGACTTATGTATATAAAAACATATATGTTTGTTTCCAGTATTTACAAGTGATCATTCTTGTTATTGGTCTTATGACATTAATATATGGAAAGATATTGTGTTGTGTAGTGTATTATGTAATAAACTACTAATGATTTTGTTGCTATAATTTTGAAAGTATCTGCACAATAGAATTTGAATCTATACATAATATCTAAAAATTTACTATATATTAATATTATTGTATGAATTCTTAAAAATGTTTATGATCCTAATATTTATTATTATATAAAATATGAGAATTAATAAAAGTTAATATTTTTTTTACTGTATGGTTTGACTTATGGAAAAGAAATTTTTTTGAAAGTGAAATACAATTTGGCTGAGATAATAATTTTATTTTTAGTAGCTTCTATCAAGCTAATACATTTTTATGGAAGATAAATAAG
Source organism: Epiperipatus broadwayi (assembly GCA_028023455.1). Classification (NCBI taxonomy): domain Eukaryota; kingdom Metazoa; phylum Onychophora; class Udeonychophora; order Euonychophora; family Peripatidae; genus Epiperipatus; species Epiperipatus broadwayi. Next base: position 6,987,792 of record JAQFVV010012427.1, read on the forward strand.
CTATTGATAATGAAAAACTTTTTTTTATGACTTAATTAGAAAAGATTTGCACTCGACTCCAGCTCAAACAGAAGTTGAGTACAAGATCTCCAATAAAAAAAATGTTTACATTATATATATATTGCAAACTATGAGATACATATTTTTATTTTTAACATCCATTTAAAACTTATTTTACGTAGTTACTGTTTAAGTATATAAAATGCTAATTTTATATAAATACATGTGATATTTTATTTTGAAGTATTCCTATGGGATTTGAATAAGGATACTTATAATTGTGATGTTTAACAGTTTATTTTTTATTCGCACGGATCGTTTTATTTCCAATTATTATTAAAAGTGTATATTTTTCTTGTAAATTTTAGACGAAATATAATTTATTGCCGTTTATTTATTTATTCTAAGTAAAGCCTACTTTAATCATATTAAATTTCAGTTTTCCTCTATTTAAAAAAATGATTATAGAATCATTATCTTTATAAATCATTACCAAAGTATAACTTGTCAAATTTATAGTGGTATTTTAAGCATGCTGCAAACACATGAGGGAAGAATGCATGAGAGATGCGATTGAGTGAAACTGACCGAGGAAGAGTGGGAGAAAGTAATATTGTCGTCACACCATGCTTCTTAACGTTTCTGATTCACAGCTGCATTAACTACTAGAGCTCATTCCATACCATGGAAATGTTTTTCTCTGTCAACAAGATGTTATTAGAAAAATGAAAAATTGTTTCTATTCTTAATGATTAATGTGAATTTGGAAAATGTTTAGACCTAAAGTCACATACTAGTGTAAAAATGACAATACCTTAATTATAACAGATGGTCTATTTTAAATTGCCCCTATGAAGTTTTTTTTTTTTTTAAGTTGATAAAATTTTTCACTTCATTTTTATTATTAATTAATTTTATTAACAACATTCTGTTCATTTATTTATGTATTTGTTTTTCTTATCCCTTTTTTGTTTTATATAAATGTTTTGATGTGTAATCTTTCATAAGATATGTTGTCTATATCTTTCATAAGATATGTTGTCCATATAATGTTTTTATTGCATTGATGATATCTCATTCACATATATTTTTCAATTGATTTTTATCATAGTTAGCTTAATGGCAATATTTCCCGTGGCTTCTAACAATCACCAAGATATAATAATGTTCTTTTATTCTTGAAAAAATCAAAAATAGTCAATAAATACAGCATTATTTATTTATGTTATGATACATATGTTTATGCATGGTTGGAACAAAATTATGTGAATACATATATTATGGAAAACTATAATTACCATTAAAACATTTATGTTCTATATATAATGGAATTTTATAAATCATTCTCTAGTGAAATTGTGAAAAAATTCTTATGAAGAGAGATTTCAAGTTTTTTTTTAGGGATATCAGTTGGAATATCAACCTCTCATTTAATAGTGATTTTCAAATGCTCAATGATATTTAAATCAAGTGAATTTGTATCAGTATTATGGTTTTCAAACTAATTGAATGCTATTATTTTAAAAGAGAGTATTATACTCTAGAAAGAATATCTGCATCTTGGAATGCTTCCATGCAGAACAATATTCATATTAATAGAATGCTAAGTCTGCCCAAATTATAGTGCTTTCATCAGCATGTTTTAACTATTAAAATAAGGCATTTAGGTAATAAATTTCTTTGCAATATTCCCAAATATATGATTGGAAAAAGTGTAGATAATAATTTATCTGATCAGCCATAATAACTGAAGTATTGAATTTTTTTGATAGTCACCAAAGTATTCGTTATGATTGTTAATCTCAACAATTCATTTTGTTTTCCCAGGTTTTTATTTTTTACTGAAGTTCTTTATAATATCTTTTAATCACTACTAAGGAGCATTTTTTTCAATTATAGTTGGTTTTATGAGATTTTATTCTCATCTTTAATGAATGCAATTATCACCATTGAAACTTGCAATTTGGAAACATTAAGCATATAAAAGTTTTAAGTTGTAGCACTCCAACAACTAGGAATCATATCTGCAGTTTTTTTACAGGCACTTAGCACTGATATTATTTGCCTACCTGATACTCTTTACTATTTTTTAAATTTTTAGTTAAAAAAAAAAATCCAAAACATACTTCCAAATGTCCAAAGATATTCAAAATCACATTCTGCACTCAGTGGAAAGACTTACTAAACATCTGTCTAAAAGTCTATCTTTCCTTACATGGTAAGGTAATGCTCCTCAATATGAAGATCATGGCCAAGCTCAATTATTATATGCCCATCATGAGGATCACTAAAACTTTTATCAATAAAATGGAATTCTCTTGCATCCCGACTTTTCTGGGGAGGTAAAGTTGTTGCAATTAGCATTAACAGGATGCAACTTCACCAGAAGTATAATGGACTTTCTTATCAGGCTATTCAAGCCATTCATATTCAAAAGATATTTAATTTTATCACCATGCTTATTAAATCATTTGGATATGAGCAAGTCATTTTGCCAGTTACCCCGAAAGATAGACCCCCTCCTAGAGTCAAGAATTTCCTTGATGTCACGATTGACTTGATCAAAAGCTACATGGCAATTACGAATGATGCGTTTGATAACAGGATTAATATTTGGCAAGCACATAGTCTCATTCACCCTGTCACAATTCCCATAACACCACTACTTGCCCTGACCAATAATAAGATCATCTCCCTCTTCAGGTGCTGGGTTATGGAACCGAAATTCTTTGATTTCATTATTAAGATAAATTTAAATGCCGTTAGCACTAATTGGTTTCTCTTTCATAGGTGAGGCATCAACAAAATTGACCCAATCTGCCCCCTCTGCCAGACTCATGATGAAACATTTGACCATCTGGTTTACTCATGCCATGGACTCTGGAGGTCTAGAAGGATTATTGCTGATAACCTTAAAGTGAATTTTTACCTTGTTACCTCTCTTAAGGACAGTATTAGGACAAGATCCATCCCTACTATTAGGTTGTCATTATTTATCAATTATGCATTCTGGTCTACTCATTGTAAAATGGTTTTCAATCCCAGTGCAATTCATAAGGGAAAATTCTTTCTGAATAAACTTATAAAATTTAAAAACTGTGACATGCTCCTAGCTCCAAAAGTGTTATTCGAGGAAGCATGGACTCTGATTGCATTGTAAGAATGATTACTAGTAAAATGCTTTGTTTCTTCTGTCTAAGTTATTGCTTAAAGTGGTTTTGTTAATAATCAGAAGTTCAGATTCTTAATGTTTTCAAAATGGATAATATTTAACTGAACACATCAGATTTAGCATAAATACCTAGGCCTTCATAGTTGTAGTGATTTTGCCAATGGTGATCTGACCAAACTCTAGATTGACTAAGTGACTCTTGGTAGTGTGAGGCAATTTGTCTAGGCGAGTTGGGTGAGCTTAATTGGCCTACTTGTGTATTAACAGTAGACCAGGTATTCGGGTTTACCTTTTGCCCAAAATAATACTATCTTATATTTATTTATAATCATGTAATTCTTATTTATGTTTGTAATTCTAGCTTTCCTTTTAATTTACCATGAACACATAATTGTCACTGTAAACATTGTACTTGTTTAATAAATATTTTGAAAAAAAAAATTGATATAAATTTATGGTTGACCAATATAGTTCAATTTATGAGTACATAAAAACGACATTTATTTTGTGTTATATATATTATATCCTGCCAAATAGATAATAACCTAAATAATTTTATATATACATAAATTATGTTCTATTTTTTTCTTTAAGTAAAATGTTTATACTTTTATTAATGCAAACTATTTTTGCTTTATACTATTAACTATGTGACCAACTATCCTATTCATCAAGATCACAAACCTTTTAACATTAAACAAATACTTAAATATCTATTCAATAGCATGAGAATAGCTTCTCCTTATTAAGCCTCTGGATATTCCCATGACTAACACTAATTAATAAACTAGAATAGAATATCTATAATTATTTACTTTAATGTAAATTAATTAATAGTAATATAATACAACTTCACTGATTATCTGTTTCTAATAATTATTATTCTAATAATGTCACTTAATAATAATAACAATAATATTATAATAAGGAGATCTCAGGATTATCATTGTTTCTTAATTAACCATTTGGTCAACCTACTAGATACGAAGAGGGATTTTACTTATATATATATAGGGACTGCAATAATCAAGAAAACTATCAACAATTATAATTATAAATAATACTATTTTGCCTTTTTATAATTCTATGATCTTTAATGCCTCAGATCAAATAAGCAATTTTACTTTAAAATAATAATAACACATAATATAATTAACAACAATAATTAATCATTTGACTATTAGAAAAATGGCATTCTGTTCTACATCTAGAAGATAGTTTTGCTTATGACTTATGTGATCATAGTAACTTGATATTAATCAGTATATTTTTTAAAATATTTTACTTTTGAATAATTATTATATGTTATCTTCTCATTAAGTTGATTTTTATGTAAAATTTAAATTTTATAATTTAAATTAATTTATATTGTACGATTAACAATCTATGAATATGGTGTGATTCAGAATAAGGAAACATGATTATATGCACTTAATCAAATTCATAAACATAAAATTTATTAATATATTACTTACTACAAACTTTATAAATTATTATATATGAATCAATAAATAATTTGATAAACAACACAATAAAACAGTATAATAATATAACGTCATAAAATTATTTACAAATGAGAATATTTTTATCTTACAGTAATAATCGTTGTTAATCATGATGAAATAATTATATAATGTTTTATACAGTTATATATTTTATATTTATTCTCTTTGTACAATATAAGTGTTTATACTAACTTCGTTATAACATTTTACTTTTGATCAATGAAATTTTATTACTAAAATGTACAATTATCATTAGTATTTTTTTTAGCAAATATAATTATAATCATTTGATCATTTTAAATTTATATGAAGATTTAAAAAGTATATTTTTCAAAATAAAGAATATTAATTTTATGTTCTTAAACATTAATATTACTTTTTATATTTTATGATATTTTTTTTTTGATCTCCATTATTTTATACAAACAAAAAAAAATTAATTACTAATTATTGAACCATTTGTTTTTGAAACTTAATAACAATTTTATTACTTAACTCTTTTCATAAATTCAAACGTTATATATTACACTTTCAAATCCCCAAATCTTATCATATCTTAAGATAAACTTAATTTTAAATTTCACTATTATTATTTTAAATACAAATATAACAAACACATCTTTGGACATCATTAAAGCCAAGAAATTCCTACATTTTATTTATTTATCACAAACTTGTAAAATAATCATCTACACTTCTGGTTTCATCATCATCAACTATTGTCAATCCACTGCAGGATAAGATCTCTCCAAGTTCAATCCATCTCCAATCTTCTCCACATCACCCATACACACTTTTTTATTTCATCCATCCATCTCACATGTGGTGTCTTTCTGGTTCTTTTGGAATTTTTTGGAATCCAGTTTAAGATTTTAATGGTCCATCTTTTATCATCTCTTCTAGCAATATGTTCAGCCCAATTTCACTTCATTCTTTTAATTTTTTCAATGGGATCAGTAACACTTGTTTGTTCTCTTATCCATATATTGCATTTTGAGCTCTTCTTGTTATTCCCAACATGCATCTCTCCATACTTCTTTGAGTAGTCTGATGTCTCTGTATTGCTCTTCTATTAAGTGTCCAAGTCTCAGATCCATATGTAAGAACTATTAAAACACATTTATTAGAAATCTTTTTTTTTTTCAAACACATAGGCATATTTCCTTTTAATATCAAGTTATTTCTACCAAAAGCACTCCAACCAAGTTTAATTCTATGATTAATTTCATCCATTATGTTTCCATCTGTATTAATAATCTGACTAAGGTATTTGTAACTGTTAACTTCTTCTAACTCATCATAAACAATCTTTATTTTCATATTTTGAGAAAATCCATTAGACATTACTTTAGTCTTTTTAACATTTATCTTTAGTCCTACTTTCATCTGATAACTTCTGCAACCTTTCCTGCAGCTCTAAAGCATTATTTGCAAAATAACTATATCATCTGCAAAATCTAAATGACTTAAATAATCTTCATTTACTTTCACTCCTTTAGCTTTCCATTTTAATCAACAAACTACTTTTTGCAGCACTGCTGTAAAAAGTTTTGGAGATATGGAGTCATCCTGTCTTACACCCTTCTCAATGTTGACTTTCCCAGTATCATTGGGTAATCTAATTGTTGCTGTTGCATTTTTATAAATATTATTTAAAATATAACAATATTCTGGATCTATACTTTGATGATTTAATGCTTTAATCACTGAAGAAATGTTTATATAATCAAATGCCTTTTCTTAATTTACAAATCTGAAGCATAATTGCAACTCATATTCATTTGTCCTTTCTATAACTTCTCTCAATATCTGGATATGATCTACTGTATTAAAACCACTTTTAAATCCAGCTTGTTCTCTTGGTTGATGGAAATTTAATGTTCTCTGTAGACGAGTTGTAATTATCTTGGAAAAATTTTTGTATAAAACTGATAAAAGACTGATAGGTCTGTAATTTCTAATATCTTCTTTATCATCTTTTTTAAATGTTAATATTAATACTGCATTCTTTCAATCATCTGGTACATCTTTATCATTTAAACATTTGGTATATAACTTTGCTAAAAACAATTTTATTTCTTTATCTGCTTTTTTTAATATATCAATTGTAATTCCATCATTATCTGGAGCCTTTCTTTTCTTCATATATTTAATTGTGTGTCTCACTTCTTCATTTAAAATTCTGGGCAATTCTGAAGATGTAATAGATATAGGAGGTACTTGTTTTTTATTATTATATAATTCTTGATAGAAGTCTTCTACCCATTTCATGATGTCATCTCTCTTTTTAGTAATAACTCCATCATTTTTTCTTATTGCAGATACACATTTTCTATGTTGTTTTACACTCTTGAGACTTTTATTCTGTTCTACAGCTTTCCTTGCCAGTTCACAGTTATACTTTCTTATATAATTTTCAATTCTTTTCCACACCATTTTACAAAATTTGAGGTATTCAATCCTTTTTAATGCATCATTTATGTATATCTTCATATTCCTTCTATTCTTCATAAATTCTCTAGTCTCAGTAGAAATTTTATTGGTCAATTGCTGCTCTTTTCTACCAGCTATCTTTGTTGCAGTTTTTAAAACTGATTTGTAAGTTTTAATTTAAATTCATTAGAATGTTTCTGAAGATTAGGAATATCAACTGTAATAATTTTTGTCTCTCTAGTTTTGCATTAGCACGTACCTTACTAATCGATGATCACTTCCTGTGTTAAATTTATTAAGAACATTACAATCTTGAAATATTTATTTTCTATTAGTCAAAATATAATCCAATTCTGCTATACCTTCATTTGGATGCTTCCATGTCCATTTTCTTTTAACATTTTTCTCAAAAAAAAGAATTCATAATATAAAGTTTTTCTTTTTCACAAACTCCACAAGTCTATGTCCTCTCTCATTTCTATTACCATAATTAAAATTACCTACAGCACTTTCATCTTTCATTTGTTTATCAATTCTAGCATTAAAGTCTCCCATAAAAATTTAAAATCTTGTTTACTCTGATCAAAAGCCTTTTGTACATCCATATAAAAATCTTCTACTATTTCATCACTATAAGAACTTGTTGGGGCATAAATCTGAATTATCTGCATTTGATATCTGATATTAAGGTATATAACTTATCATGCCATTCTGTTCGATACATCATCAATCTCCACAATGTTGTTCTTCCACTTTTTATTTATAATGATCCTATTCCACTTGTATTTTCAATATTTTTGCCTTTATAATAGAGTACATGTCCACCTTTTTAATCAATTGCCTCTTCACTTTTTTTTCTAACTTCACAAAGTCCAATAATGTCCCAGTTTTAGGTACCTAAATAAAAAAGTCATCATCAAATGGCAGCCTGGGTCCACAATCTCTGCCTTTCGCCACCAACTGCTGCGGTGGTTGGTGAATTTACAGTCTCCTGGGAATAAGGGCCATGTTTTATTTTTGTCTGTCATAATTGTATATATCTATTGGAAAAATATTTATCATTTACACAAACATTCATTCTGCCTTATCAGGCATCTGAAAAGAAAGACCATGGTGTTTCTTGATCTTAAACTCAGAGGTACAAAGCCAATAAACTCACCATGCTGGCTAATGTGTGTTAGTGAGCAGCCCATTTATGTTCATATACTGTATGAATAATCACATAGTAATAACAGCTGCAATGACAAGAACGTATGGAGTGGACATTAGGAATTTGCCCTGCTCGGTTTCTTTAATGCCTCTAATAGGAAAGGTCTCCTTTCAGTTAATAGCAAACTTCTTTCTGCATTATATATATATTGAGCCAGATAGTATCTGTTTCAAAAGTCGCTTCACAAAAATAAAACTAACTTTTGGTTTTATTAAATTTTTAACAAAAACGCCATTTAAAAGTTTGTTTATAAGAGTACATATATTAACACACATACTTGTTTATGTTTAACATATATCATTTCATTTTTTTTTTTTATAAATTGATTTCTAAAATAGTTTTCTTTTACCGCTTGTTTTTATTTATTTTTATCAAATTAATTAAAGGCAAGTAAACATTTCAATTGCATTTTTGTTTGTTTATAATTAATTTCTAATTTATCTTAACTAAGCTGAGACTTGTTTTTAAATATTTTTGAATTAATTATAAATAAGATTAACCCTGGGGAGAATTTTTAATTAGAATTAACACTGACATAACGTTGCCCTGTTGAAAAATCACTAATTTAAAAAAAAAATGTTTTCGGAAAGATAAGAGCTCTTCTAAATAGACCTGGGATTGTGGGCTGATTATTCTCCAGTTATTGTTGTTGATGCTGCTTGTTAGTGTTTCTGCAACTTTTAATACCCCAATTTAGACACTTGTTTGAATTGCTGTGCTGTTGTAATTTCTTCAATGCCTAAACTATATGCAAGGAAGAACTCCTTCAATAGTATTTTCGCCATGTCGGGCCAAGCCAACTTAAAAATGGATCCTTGAGCTAAATTGTCCTGAAAAATCACACCATAAGAACTCAAATATGAACTGGTCCCTAAGATTGCCTCCTGCCTTCTCGTAAAAATGAAAACCTAAAGTCTTCGCTGGAGTTCCCCTTGGAATGAACTATATATGCTGTGCTGGAAGACCAGCTAATTGTTAAATTTATACCTCGAGGTAACGTGTTTCTTTTATTTTTTCTAGGGTAAAAATTTAAGTCTCAGCTTAATCTTAAAAGAACACATTTTATTATATTGTTTGTTTATTAAATTTAAAAGATTTAGAGCATGTATTCTGTTTGCTTATCATTATATTTATAGAGTGTCTTAGTTTTAAGATTCCAAGTTTGTTTTTCCATTTCACTTATTGGAGAGTGTATTGTGAGATTGTCTTTATATACTTAATATGTCTTACTTTATTTTACTAAATCTTGCTAAATGCTTTAGCAATCTTGTATAAATTTTAGTTTGATCACCTGTTCCTATTTTATCCTTCAATAATTAATTTAAATCACTGTGTTTGCACTTTTTGCAAACCACAAATCTTTTGGCTGGTGGTTTATCGTTTTTGTTGTTCTGTTTTTCTTGGTAGAGATTTCATTTTCTATAGCTCAGATTATGGAGTTTGTAATTTCAGATAAAGTAGTCCATAATCTCTTTTTTCTTGTGTAAATCTAACCTTGGCTGGTTTAAACACACCTGATCGTGAGTGTTTTGCAGAATTATGACATTCCTGGTTCCGATGTTTTTTTTCCAGATTAAGAAAAGCTCATCTGCACTGTCCCATTGGTTCTCCACACACATCCATCTTTCTAAATCTTTATAAAATGAATGGGTTTGGGTGAACTGCTAGGTGATAGAATGTTTCTTTCAGCTACAGCATTTAATGTTTTTATATTTTCATCTCATATGCATTCTTTGATAATTTAACTTTTAAAAATCTAGGTCAAACTTTAGTATTTTGTTTACTAGATTTATTTTATCTTTTACAAGTTGCTTTTAATTTATTTGTCAGGGCATATACTGGGAATTTTGTTTGTAAATTTATTTGTAATTCTAATTATTCCACTTTCTTGAAATGCTTGGGCAGATATAACTGGTTTTCAAATTACTTACTTGTCTCTTATTGAGATCTTTAATTATTATACTCAGCTTAGTTTTTGCCAGTTATTTGGTTGGTAGTTCACCCATATTATATGTCTGTTTTCCTTAAATTAGAGATTCAATATTTTATTAATTTTAAATCATTTACATTGGAGTATTTTCTAAGTTTTATTTCATTAAACTGTAGATTTCAGTTTTCTCCTGTTTTATAATTTATACTCCAACATATTCATTTATTTTTTTTGTTCTTGCATTGTAATCAGCCTTGGTGATCCTAAATGTGAATTGTCCATGCAGCAGTCCTATGCCAATATGACATCATTAGTCAATAAGCTAATGAGCACTCATCCATGCTGGTTTGTTAATTCATGCAAGAAACTTTCCATTGCTTTTTCTTTTTGAATAAAGAAACTAGAATTGCTTTCAGTGAATTGTCAGCTGAAAGAAAATCATTCCCTTCTTTTCTAATTCACTATTAGAAAATTAGTATGTCTGCCAGAGCATTGACATGTTATTCTTTTTAGTACATGCTTGATATAACCGTAGTTATTGTGTGCAAATCTTTACTTTATAATTTTATATTTCTCTAAATAAAACTTTAAAGTTGTTTAAACTTAATTTGGCTGACATTTGTCTTAGTGCTTTTATTTTCTCAATTGTCTGAATAATATTCCAGAGCTCTTGCTTTCTCTCTGAGTTTAGTCGGCGCAGTCCATTATCCTCATCCACTTTCGATCATGATCATGGTAAACAAATTTTCCAAGTGATGTGATGTGGCGCCATCTGTGATCAAGGATGGGTTGAGTGTCCGGTACAATATATATATATGTGTGTGACTTGCATTGGCTAGATAAATAGTTTCTTCATAATTTGAGATTATCAGCAATAAAGATGTGTATTACTTTAATTTAGTAAAATATTTATTTTCATGCATTTCATTTGCAATATGTAACAGAAAACAAAAGGCAAGCCCTTTCTTACATATCTCTGTAATGTCACCAGCCTTTTCTGAGTCTTGAGTGTTGACTCGAGACTTCTCTCGACTGTGTTAACTCGAGCTCTCATATGTGTTCACATTTATATCATTTTTTTTGAAAGATCCTTTTGCAGTTAAGCCACTTTCCATATATATATATATTTTAATATTTTGTGACAATGGAGAAATCAAAAACATTCATCTGACAATACTTCATTAAATGTAATAATAATGAAGAAGTAAAGTGTGGTCGTTGTTGTGCAGTGCTTAAAATGTAGATGTTTTTCTACAAGTTGCTTGCTTCAGCATTTAAAAACTAAACATTCTATTGAGAACCCTATGTCAGCAAATGATTTTAATTTCGAACATTCTGTAAGGGATTAATCTGTAGAAAGCTCATCGAAATATTTAAAAAAGTGTTTATTCTCATTCAGTGTTGTTTAGTTTTTTTTTGTTTTTTTTTTAAAGAAAAGCACAAAAGAAGAAGTCATTGCAAAGCTTGTCGCTGTAGATGGATTTCCTATGAGTGTCATATGTAAAAGTGAATTTATTTAGCAAGCATTCAGTGAAAAGGGTTTGCTTTTTCAAAAAAAATCCCAATTATGTTATGCAATTAGTGTATAAACAGTATAATATTATAAAAGAAAATGAACAATATTTAAAAAATAGAAAGAGATTTATCCTTTCTCTTGATAAACATTAATAATTCAAAAACAAATGTTATTTAATTATTAATGTTCATCAAGATAAATACAAATTTTGGAACTTAGAAATGATTGCTATTAGTGGTAGAATAAACACTGAGAAAATGATTGAAGAAGTAAAAATGGCTATTGGAGTTTAAATTATCAACAGAACATCATATTGTTGCATGTATATCGGAAGGAGTGAATGTTGTAGTGAAATTAGGACAGTTGATAGATTGTGAACATCAACTACACCTTGCAATATGCCACATTCTATACAAGAGATGGAATGATTCTGAAGGTGTAATTAAAGTAGAAACAACTGAATGCAGCAACGAAGATTTGGAAGAGGATGAAACGGAAAATTACAATTCAAATTTAAGCTTTGAAAACAATCCTGATAAGAAACAAAAATGTGTTATCAGAGATAACCTATTCTTCAGTGCATTAAACATAGCTAATATCATTAATAAAGTTAGAATGATTATGCAAATGGTTTGAAAGTCTCCCCTGATAAATGATATTCTTCAGAATTATGTTAAACCTTTATTGAAGCAAAAAAGTTTAAGTCTAATACTTGATTCTAAAACTAGATGGAACAGTTTGGTAGGCATATTATAACCATTTTTACAGTTAAAAATCACATATTGAAAAAACAATGATTGACTATAATATATAAAATTCAACATTTGAAGCAGAGTATATAACTCTTAATGACCATGTGTGTGCATTGAAACCTGTTGAAATCTGATTGCAGAACCTCTGCAGTTATGATATGACACTTCTTACTGCAGAGGGAGTTTTTTTTTTTTCCATCATACAAGAACTTTCTGGGCACAATTCTATCTTTTCAAGAAAAGTTCAGGAAACACGAATTTTAAAAATAAACAAGATAAAGAAAAAAACTTTGGTTGGATTATTGAAGAATATAAAAACTGGAAAAATGTATTGTAAAAGAAATAGAAAAATAGTAGAAACCGAGTTACAATGATTTCCAAGAGTCAGACATTTTGATTACCGTAAAAAGAATAATAACTCATCTTGCATTTTCCTCTTCTGAAGCATCCCATTTTGATTTGGCATACTCACATTCGGACTCTGAGGAAGAGAAGTGATACTGAGAGAGAAAGACAGCAGATGCTTTGTGAGAAATTGGCATGTCAAATCGAAAACCAAACTGAATGTGTTTCTAAAGACTCTCAACATGAATCTGAAGGTCAATTACTTGCAAGGAATATATTCAAGGAGATCGAAATCTTTGAAGCAACTCGTGAAAAAAACAACAAATGTGATAAAATTAATGGATGCTCTCGAATCCATACAGCCAACAATTACCAACAAGTGTAGAAACTGAAAAATCCTTTTTGGCTGCAGTACTATTTATAACCAAACTTAGAATTCAATTCAGCGATAAAAGTGTGAATTGTCTGTATTTCTTACATTCATATTTACAAGTCAATTGCCAAATTGGTCTCATAATAAACTAAAGTGAAATAATTTTTTTACTAACAATGTAGTCACTAGTCTGTCATGCTTTATAAAAAAAATGTTCATTTTTTGAAAAGTAAGTTATGAATTTGTTTCAACTTGTAGTTTATATATATATAAATGAATAAAATGTTTCAGTTTTAATTCCACTTACAATAATCCCAAGAAAATAACATTTTTTATCCTGGAATCCCAGGATTACTGAAATCTGGGAAAAAGACAATTCCTAATGGCCATTTTTTTATTTACATTTTTTGTTTTGTTTTATTGAGAATGTTTGGGATCTTGTTTGTTAATTCTTAGGCATAATCTGTTATGTGATACAATACCAGAAATTATGAAATAAGATGTATTACATAATAGACACATTAGTACAGAATACTGTTGGAAGTCTTTATTAATCTACACCATATTTCTCAACTAATCTTGTCATAAATCATAATGCTTATATATAGAAGCAACATATTGGCATTTTTTTTCTATAATCAATCTTCTGTTAAAATTTTTATGTTCAATAGTTTATACCATGTTTTTTCATAAGATTAATTTTGGAATCTAGGATTTTTGTACATATTAGAATATACAACTGCTAATATATAATGGATTGATCAATTAAAATATCTACATTCTTATGATTCAGTTTGCTATACAATTTGATAAATCTTTATAAACAATTTCATCAAATTTATAAACTTCTGGAATAGAGTGTTACAATCGTAAATACTATTGCAAGATTTTTCTTGTATTAAAAGGTTACTTTCTTATCATTACCAATCTTGTGATCTTTCTGACATAATTGCTTTTTTTTTATGTGTTGCATTCAGATCTTTTACTGTTTTTTGGTTTTTTTTAAATTTTAAGCTATCTTATGGTGACCTATGAATTTTCATTTTTATTGATTGGAATGATAGCTCTGTTTTTCTTCTATCATTTTTTTATACAGTGTTCTTCTTTATTGATGATAAGTAGCTGATATCTGCCATATTTAAGAAACAAAGAGAATAAAGCATATGTGGTATTTTGTATAGCTTTTACTTAGTTTTGATAATACACCTGGGTCTCGTTTTATGCGATAGATAGGTTCCTCAGAAAACACGCGCAAAAGAAATCGCACAAAAATAGACGTAACTTACCTTGAAAAAGGAGGGATATGGACTGTGATTTTTCAAAAATCGCATAAAAGCAAAGCACCAATGTAAAATTACTTTAAAATTCGCGCAAAAAAAAATAAGGAAATAAAATATGACTAATAAAAAATTTCAAATTTGAAAAAAATTGATACAAGACAAACTTTTTTTAACTATAATATTTAATTTTATTCAAAACAATATATTTTTATGCATAATTTACAGTAATTTACATTTTTTATACACGTTTTAATTATTATCGCTATTTGCCGATAAACAGGTTCGTTTGCAAACTGGTAAAAAATCAGATTCTTCACAAGAGGAAATACAACTAGCACCAACTTCACTCTCATGTTGTGTTAATGGTTTTTTGGTGACAATGTAATTAGTAATTAATCTAACAACTAAAAATTAAATTCTTATTTTTGTCTTTAATTTTTTAATTTTCAATTCCGTTTAAAAATCAAATTTCGTTTCACATCACATTAATTTCAGGTCGCCTTAAGTAATTTTTAAATTGTTAATTACAATTAAAAATCAGATTTTAATTTTTAATTGTCAAATTTAATTGTGCCCACTGCTATTACTCACCTTTTAAAAATAAACTTGTGGACACTAAATGATTAATAATTGATTACGTTCTTTTTTAAAAAGCAAAAACGGAATGTGATTTAAAATGCAAAATTAACACGCACAATGTTTGAACAAATTTACATTATAATTTTATAAAATTTAATGTGGGTATATATAAAATGTGGAAATCATGATTTTAATGTCATTGTTGCATAAAATCTTACTATTATAAAGCACTGAAAATATTGAAATTACTAAGATGAAAGTCGAATTCCAATAATGTGCTATTACTTTCAATATAACGTAAGTGCGTGAAATTTATTATTTAAAGTAATAGCGCATTATTGGAGTTCGACTTCCGAAGAAACATGAATCGTGTAACTTCAAAATCGCGTTAAATAAATCCATGTAAAACGAGACCCAGGTGTAATCAATAAATTTTACTAGCACAGTGTTTAGATTGTAATTATCTAGAGGACAATCATTTCTTCTCACTAATGTTGTTTATCAGTGATATTAACTGCAATGATACTCTTGCCACAGTCACAAGATGGAGACTTTAAGAAAATAAGAATGACCATCTTATTTTCAAACTCAAATGCACTTATATAAGCCAATCATATGTATCTAGAAGGGAGAGCATGAATATATAAATCATTCACTTTACAATTTAAGCACTGCACTAGTAATATTTATTGATTTTTACATAATTTAACACTGTCTAATATTAGTACAAAGTAAATTATAATATTTCAGAAGTGCTAATAAGATTATTAAAATAAGAAATGAATTTAAAGTGAATGATTTAAGAGACTTAATTTTGGCTTATATAAGTGCATTTGAATTTGAAAATAAGGCAGTCATTCTTATTTTCTCAAAGTCTATCTTGTGACTGGGGCAAGAGTATTTTTGCAGTTTTAACATCACTGTTTAACAGTACTAGTGAGCTGGGGTGATTCTCTTCCATATAATTAGTTTAGTTAAGAAGATGAACTTCCACATGTAAAATATTTAGAATCAAAAGTTAAAATAAAATATTCTTTAAATAAGTAATTGCAAGGCAAAGCTATCTCCAACAATTTTTTTTCCATATGTCATAGCATCGGCCGGGACGCGAACCCACAACCATCTGCAACCAACTACTTGCTTGCATGGCGGCTGCGATACCTCTTGGCTAACAACATACATGAAGATGTTAGTTTTTAGACTTACCAACTGCCAGATAATGATGAGTCTTAGCAGTTTTTTATTTTTGTTTTATATAATACTAACATTAGATTGATCAAACTATTGTTATGTCTTTTTTAAAATATATAAAATTGTGGTGTACTAAACCTGAATTTGAATTCTTGTTTGTTAATGTAATATGCATCTGTTAATCAATATTCTATGAAGTCTCTTTTAGATTAATACAAACAATATTCTAAATAATTTCTATTTTTTTTTTTAAAAAAAACATCTGTTATTGTGTTAAGGAGCATTTTCAACAAAGCAAACTCCATTTGAAATTTTCTTCAAAATTTTTTGGGGTCAATAATAAACCTGGGATAAGGTAATTTTTTATGATCATCTCTGGAATTCTAGCAAACATTTCAATATGCCTATGATCAAAATAAGACATATGATAGATGTTCTTGATAATAGAAATATTTTCAGTCCAGATCTTATATTTCATTGCATTTCAGTAGATTCTGAAGTTTAACTAAAATTACATATTTGGAAAAAAATAGATTTGGATAAGAGTAAGTTTTTTAAATGTTGTCTTTGCTGTCATGATTACAAAAGTTAATATTATAGGTGTAATAGCATCTTGGAACATATTTAGTTGCAAAAGTATAAGGAACACTGTGTTATCTATTTTTTTGGCACTGTGTTTTCTACATATTATCCAATAATTCTTTTTCTATCTCCAAATCATATTTAGCCACCACAAAGTCTGGGAACTAGTCTTAACCAATACTGTTTTTGCTTTATTAATAGTTAGGGTGTTTTAATGGATAAATCAAAATTATCATTATGATTTTAAGAATGTGTTAGTTAAACAGTCATTGAATTTTACTTGTTTAGTTTATGAATTATAATAGTGCTATTTTTAAAGTATAATTGTATTTCAAATAAGAAAAGATAACATTTTTGCCATAACTTGTTCTAATTTCAAAATATATCTTCTTACTTCAAAGTGATAAAAATTTATTTAATTTTTTTTTTAAAGAATTGATTTTAAATACAGTATAATAAATGCTCTTCATTTCATTTCTGCTCTTTGAATAAATATTCCAGAAAGAATGTCTAGGTCTAGTCTTGTTTTGGGCTCTAACATTAGTTTTGGCAATACATTTTTGTTATAAAATCAGTCACCCTAATGATATGGTAATTTTTGTTTCTAATGAGGTAAACTTATACTAAATTCTCATAACATAATTTATGTATATCAATATTTGATCAGGGGTAGAGATAATTTGGCACTGTTTGCTATCCTCAAACACAATTTTTTTAGCATCTCAATTTAGAGTTAGGCCATAAACTTTGATAAGTTTTTCTTATCACTAACCTACTCTAAGTGGATATTTTTTATGAATTAACATTATTTGTAAATAGCAGCCATAATTTGATTAATATTCACTTAACATAGTTTTATGTGTGTGTTTAATAAATACTATTTTTGAATATGCAAACATAATATTGTTAATTTCATCTTCTTGGTTTTTTAACCTTCCCATTTTAATGCTTTTGTTAATTGATAATATTTAACACAGATATATATAATTAGAGAGAATTTGAACTCAGACTTTCAAGCTTCCTTTAGTCATCCACTCTGTCTTATACAACCGATACCCATGATCACATACACGCGAGAAAGATAAACGATCTCCAATACATCTATTACATCTAGCTTAAAATATAACAATTACATCTAGCTTAAAAGTATATATAATATACTTGTATTTAAATAATATATATATATTTAATAATAATAAATATAATGGTGATTAACTATTATACACAATCTTTCAATCCGCATAAGTATTTTATTAATTAATGTGTTATTTATATCTGAATCAAAATGTACATGTTTTTTTTCTCTCACATGTCATAGCATCGGCTGGGATGCGAACCCACACCCGTCTGCAACCAACTACTTGCTTGCAAGGCGAGTGCGATGACCTCTCGGCTAACAACGCTTGACAAAATGTGCATGTTTTTAAATTGAAAATAACATAAGTTCTATGATAAAAATTAGTTATTATATGAAAACTTTTTTTTGGCAAAAATAAAAAAAAAAAAACATTAAACGCTGGAATACAAATATAATTTTTTATATGAATTAGACATTAATTTATATACATTTACTTAAATGTAGGCTTCTTTTTTTTTTTTGAATGTATTTATTTGTTAATTCATTTGCTACACTAAGTTGTTGTTTTTTTAATGTGTGTTTGTATATTCATGATTAGTAAAAAAAAATGTTCATTAAGTTAATTGTAACTTTTGTTAAAATAGTTAACCTGTGTTCATAAAAATAGAAAATGCTTCTCACAATTTTGTTCAATAATAGAAGTTTCCAAATATTTACCAGATTAATGGTGTTATTTGTATTATGGTTTTTTTAGAATTTGAATATATTTTAGTAGATATCAGTAGATTTTTTTACACTGTGATGTAATTTATATATACAATAATATTAATTGACGTCAGTATTTCTTTAACTATATATATATAATTTTATATTCAAATAATAAAACAAATACAATAATATAAATTCAAACTTTTAATCTATATAGGAGTGCTTTCAACTATCTAAGTAGTCTTTATCAACCAATTTTAAAATCAAACCAAAAAAATAGAAATATATTTACTAATGAATTATTAGACATTGGTTATGATTATAATATTATTTATAATACAGTTAAAAATTATAATAAAAAAATCAAATAATATGAAAATTGAATTTATGAATAATAAGAAAGTATGGATATCAATACCTTTTATTTCAAATCAACAAGTAAAATTTATTTTAAAAATATATGAAAACATATGTGAAGTTGCATTTTATGCACTTCCTAATTTAAATAAGTTAATAAATAATTCTAAAAATAAAAATTTATTTATGGACCAAAGTTCTATAGTATATAAATGGATATGTGAATGTGGAAGTGCTTATATTAGTGAATCATGTACTTTAGAGAAAAAGACTAGAATATATACTATTTTAAAAAGTGTTTAAAATTCTAAACAAAATGATATTGAAAATAATGATATATCAGCATCAGTGTTTTATGACCATAATAAAAAATGTAATTTTGGATTTTATTTTATTTATAAAAATGTAATGATATTATTTATGTATTGAAAGAAATAACAACAAATGAAAAATAAAAGAGGCAATATTAATATACAAATATAAAAAATGCTTAATAAATTGACAGACAGCAAATGTAAAATTACTGAATTATGGGAAAACTAAAAATAGAAATGATTGTCTTTGAAGATACCTTGTATGTTTGGTTTCAAAAGTTTTAAAATTAGTTGACAAAGACTACTTAGATAGTTGAAAGCACTCCTATATGAATTAAAAGTGTAAATTTATATTATTGTATTTATTTTATTATTTGAATATAAAATTATATATATATGTATTGTATATAAGAATTAATATTAAAACTTTAAAGTAATTGCTACTATTAATAATTAATATGGCCTTTAGTCATAGCATAAGATGATATATTTGGCAGAGATGAAGTAATTTCAGTTTACTATCGAGCTTTTAATTGCTTATTTGCATAGTTACATCTTGGCTAAGCTCTAAATTTTAAATATATATATATATGGAAAATCTCATTAAAAATTTCATCATTTACCAGTATAAAATTTGTGTAAATTTTTTGTTAAACAATTCAAAACAAAGCAAAACTCTCCATACAGTAGTGCCATCTTGTGCCAACAAGAACAATCAATCGATCCCAGAAGGCTTGTGCATAAAATTCCTATCTAGTGCTTACTCATCCAATATCCCCAGACTAGTTTCTGTGGCCTTCATTGTTTAATAAAAATTATGTGCTAGTATGAGATAGTGATCATGTGATGTTTAGTGGTTTAAATTTTTTATTATATATAGCTCTTTAATAAAGGTGATTATTTTCTTGTGGAAATATTTGAAAAAGTTGTGTCACCCTAAATTTTTACATATGTAAAGTATTAATATTTGAATTACTTCCCTTTTAGGGGAAAGCTAAAAGTGGAGAATCTTTTTCTTGGAGTTCCACTTTGACTCATAGATGTCAGACTAATACATACATTGTTGTATGATAGGGTAATTTCAATTTACTATTCAGTTTTTAATTAGTTACTTGCTTAAGTACATCTTAGTTGAGGTGTAAATTAAAAAATAAAATCAAAATTGCATAGAAAATGTCACTAACTGGTTCACAACTAAAAATAACATATTGATCTTTTTAATGCATCTATAGAAGATACAATTTTCTCAATAACTTAATAATGCATCATGAAAAATATGAAACATTAAGTACTTTATAAGACTGATAAACTATATTTTAAAAAATCAATAAAACTAAAAAAGCATAGATTTGCCCATATATAAGCATTTGGGTTGGAAAGAATAAGTGGATTCATTTTATTCTTTCATAAATACTATATCTTGTGTTGGGAATGAAAGTACACCTGGGTCTCGTTTTACGCGATAGATAGGTTCCTCAGAAAACGCGCAAACGAAATCACGCAAAAATAGACGTAACTTACATTGAAAAAGGGGGATGTGGTACGTGATTCTCGCAAAAAAAAAGAAATAAATAAAATATGACTAATAGAAAATTTCAAATTTAAAAAAAATTGATACAAGTCAAACTTTTTTTAACTATAATATTTAATTTTATTCAAAATAATATATTTTTATGCATAATTTACAGTACAGTAATTTACATTTTTTTATACACGTTTTAATTATTATCACTATTTGCCGAAAAACACGTTCGTTTGCAAACTGGTAAAAAATCAGATTCTCACAAGAGGAAATACAACTAGCGCCAAGTTCACTCTCATATTGTGTTAATGGTTTTCTGTTGACAACGTAATTAGTAATTAATCTTTGAGATGATGATTTTATTAATTGTTTATGAACTTAGACATATGATGATAAAAAGACATTTATTCACCACTTCTGGGAAAAATTTAATTAAAATTAACAACTAAAAATTAAATTCTTATTTTTGTCTTTAATTTTTTAATTTTCAATTCCGTTTAAAAATCAAATTTCGTTTTACGTCACATTAATTTCAAGTCGCCGTAAGTAATTTTTAAATTGTTAATTACAATTGAAAATCAGATTTTAATTTTTAATTGTCAAATTTAATTGTGCCCACTGCTATTACCTTTTAAAAATAAACTTGTGGACACTAAATGATTAATAATTGATTACGTTCTTTTTTAAAAAGCAAAAACAGAATGTGATTTAAAATGCAAAATTAACACGCACAATGTTTGAACAAATTTACATTATAATCTTGTAAAATTTAATGTGTGTATACATAAAATGTGGAAATCATGATTTCAATTTCATTATTGCATAAAATCTTACTATTATAAAGCACTGAAAATATTGAAATTATTAAGATGAAAGTCGAATTCCAATAATGTGTTATTACTTTCAATATAACGTAAGTGCACGAAATTTATTATTTAAAGTAATAGCGCATTATCAGAGTTCGACTTCCGGTGAAACATGAATCGTGTAACTTCAAAATCATGTTAAATAAGTCCGCATAAAAAGAGACCCAGGTGTATTCATTTATTATTAACACTCATTAAAAGCACATGCAAAATAGCTTGAAAAGGCTGATCTTTAATGTATTATAATTTATAAAACATAGCGCTATAAAATAAAAATGCTTATTTACATATGTTTAAGCTTCATTTGAGAGTGACATTTAGTAAATTCTAGGTAATTTTGTCGACGTCATTCATTCAGACATCGTAAACAGTAATTTAAAGTGAGTGGTCTATCCTCACGCTTTCATTTCCAGTACTTAAGATTTGCCCATATATAAGCATTTGGGTTGGAAAGAATAAGTGGATTCATTTTATTCTTTCATAAATACTATATCTTGTGTTGGGAATGAAAGTATTCATTTATTATTAACACTTGTAAAAAGTGCATGCACAATAGCTTGAAAAAGCTGATCTATAATGATTAGTGTAAAATAAAATTAAAAAGATAACATTTTTAATAAGTAGTCTATTTATATAATGATTGATTACACATTTAATATAGAGAAGGGAATAAACCTTTGGTCATGAAATTTTCAAGAATTTACATGCACTCATTCACAAGCAATAGTTTAAAAAGCATAAGTGGACCACTTATGATTAGAGCCTATCATTATATAAGCCAACCTTTGCTTGCTGTGTTGAAGTCAAGGTTTTGTGTCTGAAAAATAACTTGTCAAATTAATTGTATAAACTTATTCAGTCTGTAGCAGTAGAGAGATGGAATCTCCTTTTAATCACCTGCAATTAAAAATAAATATTAGATTTTGAATTTACTGTAACATGTAATCTATTTATATAGTACCTGACTATGCATGTAATATAGAGAAGGAAATAAACCCTCAATCATGCTTTTTGTAAGAATTTACAAGCACTAACACATAAGCATAAGTGAATCACTTATGTCTAGCGTTTATTGTTAGATAAGCCAATCTTTGCTTACCATGCTGAAATCAGGGCTTTAAAATATTATGTTCCTGATATATAACTTGACAATTGAATTGTACAAACTTATTCATTCTATAAAGGGAGGTAGATATTATCTCATTTTTAACCACCTGTGATTAGAAATAAATATTAAATTTTGAATTTACTGTAATAAATAGTATATACTGCTTAGTTACATATGTAATATAGACACAAACTATTTTTAAATAATTAAAACTATAGCTATCTATCAATTTATTTTATAAAATCTTGTTTATTAACTCTTCACTGAATAGTTGTGTCTTTAACTGTGGCTATTTGTTCGGAAATGTCACTAGTAATTGTTCCATTTTAAATCACTTTTCCCTGCAAATTTTGATGTTGTTTTTAGATTTTTTTAAAAATATGCTAGAAAATGAAAATAATATAATATTGATTTATTAGTTTTAAAAATATCTGAAGAGATCAATCTTTCTTAGAGGCAGCAAAAGATAAAAGAGTTAACTCCATGTCTTTTATTAATAGATTTTGATCATTGTTGTCCTGTTTTATTAGATTACGTAAGAGATAGCAAAAAACATTTTACTAAATTTTCTAAGTTGTTAGTTGATAGTCCTTCTAAATATTGTCCAATGAGAAGAAAGTTTTTTTTGTTTTCATCAAGTACTTTTTTTTTTAATATTTTCAAATATGAAATATGATTTTTTAGAATATATTTCATTCATAAACCTAAATTACTATCAAATCAATCCCAATTTATGTAATTTTAATATGGAATAAAGTTTTAATATTAAATTAGTGTTTAAGTTTTAAAAAAATTATCACCAGAGATAACAAAAGAAGTGTTGTTTTACTATCCTTGCATTTAAAAAAATAAATAAATTATTATATAATATTGAAAACTCTCAAAAATCATTTAGAAAGTGATGTGTATAGCGTTTACTTTTTTCATACTGAATATGAAATTGATACTCCATGCTGATGAAATGCTATATAAAGCAGATTCATTAAATTATCGTTTATATCTATTAAGTTCTTGAAAATTTTTCAATTATCTCTATTTACAATAATTTTTAATATGTTTTTCTGAAAAATTTTTAAAAATAATTCTTAAAAGTAAAACCAAATTCTAATTTTGTATAAATTATCTTAGTATATTTTTTTGTCATTAGTGAAATTTATTAATATATATATATATATATATTTATTGTTGATATGCTTTTTATTATGAAAGGCAAAAATGCAGATTATGTAATTTTTAATATAAATAGAAAAGTATACTGTGTATTGTCAAAAAGTTGTAGTGGTTAAAATGGGAATTTTTTTTTTATAAATTTGTCTAAAAAATTTTTTTTAATTTTATTATGAATAACATCATATTTGTTTTGTTGATTTTTTTAAATTTCCACCTTAAAAATTTAATAACTGTCATTTATGTGTAGTACAGAAACATTTTTAATGTAAAATTCATTTTTCAGTGTTTCAAATGAGTCTGTTTGTAATAAAAATCAGAATGCATGTATTCAGAAAATGTATTTTTTTTTTTTTAATCATTTCTTCATTCCAATATTGAGAGCTATAACATTTTTTTGCAGTGTTTCTAACACAAATATCATTTTAATTTAAATCCATGTATGAAAGCATGAATAATAAATGGAAGCAAAATGATTGTGCAAATCTAATTTCCTGTTAAGAGCATTGTTTTGTGTATATGTATTCATTAGTTACCTTTTCTTTTATTATCAAGCTAATGACTTTTTGAAAGTTTCACCTTTTGCTTCCTTAGCTGAGCATCTCTGAAATGAAATCAGTAATTATATATTTTAGTAATCTCACTTACATACTAGCTGTAACATTTCTATCTCTGGAAAAAGTACTATACATTAAAAACAATTGTATTGGGGTAATTGAATAATGAACAATTGTAAAATAGATTTATGAATTTAAACAAAGATATAAAAAGAATATGGTAATACAGAGAGCATACCAATAGCTCAAACAAGCTCTTAATTAATAAGTGTGGTATGGAAAAATATTTAAAATCTCTATCCAGAGCACTCTCGTCTCCAGACCAACTGGTTTCGAGCTTATGGCTCATGTCAGTAGAGAGCTAGAATATTCGGACACTAGATCTAAAATATAAACTCAAAACCCAGCACTTATTTCAAATTCATATTTAAGTAGAAACTCTGAAAATTTCAGACATGAAAATGTCTTTAAATCCAGCTATCTAACTTAAATAGCTATATGGGACTAAACTAAATTCAGATCTACCATATTTTAATAGCCTCAGCATAGCCAAACATTTTCATGTCCGAAAATTTCTGAGTTTCTACTTAAATATATGTTTGAGATAAATACTGGGTTTTGAGTTTATATTTTAGATCTAGTGTACGAATATTCTAGCTCTCCACTGAAGTGAACCATAAGCTCGAAACCAGTTTGTCTGGAGATGAGAGTGTTCTGGATAGAGATTTTAAATATTTTCTCATACCACACTTATTAATTAAGAGCTTGTTTGAGCTATTGGTATGATCTCTGTATTGCATTTTTGTAACTACAAGCTTATAAAAGTAATGTCACGTTATATATGACTTGCTTTATTAATTATTATAATTTTACCTTTAAGGCATTGGCTTTGCTGAGGCTATTAAAATATGGTAGATCTGAATTTAGTTCAGTCCCATATAGCTATTTAAGTTAGTCAGCTGGATTTAAAGACATTTTCATGTGCGAAAATTTCAGAGTTTCTTCTTAAATATACATTTGAAATAAGTGCTGGGTTTTGAGTTTATATTTTAGATCTAGTGTCCGAATATTCTAGCTCTCCACTGACATGATCCATAAGCTTGAAACCAATTGGTCTGGAGATGAGAGTGTTCTGGATAGAGATTTTAAATATTTTCTCATATCGCACTTATTAATTAAGAGCTTGTTTGAGCTATTGGTATACTCTCTGTATTGCATTTTGTTACTACAAGTTTATAAAAGTAATGTCATGTTATATATGACTTGCTTTATTAATTATTATAAAGAATATGGTGTTTAGAGAAAGGACACTTTAAATCTGAGTATTTTATCTGTTTGAGACAAACCTTTAATGTTTATTTTATCTTTATTTTTTAATTTGAAAAATCTTGGATCTCTGTTTCATTTCAATAATCATAAAATCAGAATTACTCATTTTTAATTACTGCATATGTTTTAAAGGAAGGATACGTTACTGTCAATTTTATAAGTTCTGAAAAAATTACTTTGTAGTAAATCGAAAGATTTTTCATTGTTGATTTATAAATAATACACAGTGAGTTAAATGTGAAAATGTTTAAAGCTTCACGCTCTTAAGTCAAATGCTTCAGAGTGGCTTATATATATATAGAAATTTAAGTAAAGAGAAAATAATATTTACTAAGGCAATAAACCTTTAAGCATGTGCGCTTGAAAATACGAAGGTAGGGACCTCTACAGGTCTTAACCACAAAGTGGAACCACCTTTTTTTTATAAATTTTCTGTCTTTTATTGCAACTTGAGAACTCCCTATACAGCCATCATTACATATGATTGGCTGTTATATATGCATTCTAAAAGTGCATGCGAGAACATTTCAACCTTTCACTTTAATTATGAACTGCTTGCGCTTAATAAATATTTAAATACGTTACTGTCAATTTCATAAGTTCTGAAAAAATTACTTCGTAATAAATCGAAAGATTTTTTTGTTGTTGATTTATAAATAATATGCAGTGAGTTAAATGTGAAGATGTTTAAAGCTTCACGCTCTTAAGTCAAAATGCTTCAGACTGGCTTATATATATAGAAATTTAAGTAAAGAGAAAGGTGGAACTACCTTTTTCTTATAAAATCTCTGTCTTGTGGTGGAACTACTTTTTTCTTATAAAATCTCTGTCTTGTGTTGCAACTTGATAGCTTCTTATACAGTCATTTTTACATCTGATTGGCTGTCATATATGCATTCTAAAAGCACTGCGAGGTTTCAGACTTTCACTTTAATTAAGGAAGGCTTTTAGTAAAATAATTTTATCTGTGTGTGTGTGTGTTTAAATTATTTATATGTTTTTAATGCCAATATTTATGATTATAATTAATAAAGATATAAAAAAGTGAGTATAAAGTATTTTCAACACTATTATATCAGATGTTTATCTTTATACATGGAAGAATAATGATCGTTTAGATTTAATATTATATTCATGATAAAGAGAAATATTTTATCCGAAGTAATATCCTGAAACTAACTTATTCTTACTTTTGTTTATTGTTTAAAAACATTAAAAGATTAAATTTTGTTATTAGCAATTTCAAACTCTATACTATATTGGAAACTTACATTCCCCAGGTGCATTTACTGGAAAATGGTATCCCTTGAAAGATTGATACTTAAAAAAAAAAAAAAATCAAAAGAAAGCATAGTTTTGATTAGATTTTTTTTTTGTAAAAATAAAATAGAATGAAAAAAAATAAAACTTCTCAGATGAGAAATTCATCCTGACCATATGATTGTAAAAACATTTGATTTATGAGAGAGTTTGGATCCCATATGTGTTGACTTCGTTTTGAATGAGAGACAAAATTAATGATTTTTGTGCGTGTGTATATCTGTATATTTATAAAAGAGAACAAAATAGCAAACATTGCAAATTGAATGCTGAGATTTGGGGAAAGAGGTAGATTCTTTATATTAGCTATTACAATCTAAGATTTTATCAATATGAAAAATAGTATGATAAATATAGGGGATAACAATACTTCCCTTTTCCCCCCCTAAAGAATTGAAAGTAAATTATATTTGTATAATTTACTCTCAGTTCATTTGTATTTGTTTCTATTTACAATTAACATCTGTTTCAAAAGAGTTTATTGAACGATAAGTTTACAAATCAGTATTTAGTACCATATACATAGGATAGAGCAAGAAAGGGCTAGGAGGTTTTAAATAAAGTAAGATATGTTGTTTACATTATATACTCTGAATTTTTATCCCATACTAGAGATGAGAAAAATTATAAATCTATTTGTAAAGAAAAAAAAAATACAATCTTGAAAGCAACTTAGTATTTTCTGACTGCTGCATAGGATTTATATTTTTCTGTTTATCATTTCTAAGTTAATATATATAAAAAGAATTGTCAAGAATTATATATTAATAAAGAACAAGTACCTCCTATATCTATTACATTTTCAGAATTACCCAGAATTTTAAATGAAGAAGTGAAACATGCAATTAAATGTATGAAGAAAGGAAAGGCTCCAGGTAATGATGGAATTATAATTGATATATTAAAAGAAGCAGGTAAAGACATAGAAATTTTTTTGGCAAAGTTATATACCAAATGTCTAAATGATAAAGATGTACCAGATGATTGGAAAATGCAGTATTATTATTAATATTTAAAAAAGGTGATAAAGAAGATATAAGAAATTACGGATCTATCAGCCTTTTATCAGTTTTATACAAAAATTTTACCAAGATAATTACAACTTGTCTATAGAGAACATTGGATTTCCACCAACCAAGAGAACAAGCTAGATTTAAAAGTGGTTTTAGTGCAGGTACTGAGAGAAGTTATAGAAGGATAGATGAATATGAGTTGCCATTATGCTTTGGATTTGTAGATTATGAAAAGGCATTTGATTCTATAAATATTTCTTCAGTGATTAAAGCATTGGATCATCAAGGTATAGATAGATCCAGGATATTGTCATATTTTAAAGAATATTTATAAAAATGCAACAGCAACAATTAGATTACATAATGATACTGGGAAAATAAACATAGAGAATGGTGTAAGACAGGGTGATTCCATATCCCCAAAACTTTTTACAACAGTGCTGCAAGAAGTATTTTGTGGATTAAAATGGGAAGCTAAAGGAGTGAAAGTAAATTGAGATTATTTAAATCATTTAGATTTTACAGATGATGTAGTTGTTTTTGCAAATAATGCTTTAGAGCTGCAGGAAGTGTTGCAGGAGTTATCAGATGAAAGTAGGACTAAAGATAAATGTTAAAAAGACTAAAATAATGTTTAATGGATTTTCTCAAAATATGAAAATTAAGATTGATTATGATGAGTTAGAAGTTAACAATTACAAATTCCTTGGTTAGATTATTAATACAGATGGAAACATAATGGATGAAATTAATCATAGAATTAAACTTGTTTGGAGTGCTTTTGGTAGAAATAACTTGATACTCAAAGGAAATATGTCTATGTGTTTGAAAAGGAAGGTTTTTAATAAATGTGTTTTACCAGTTCTTACTTATGGATCTGAGACTTGGACACTTAAGAATACAGAGACTTCAGATGACTCAAAGAAGTATGGCGAGATGCATGTTGGGAGTAATAGGAAGGGATTGAAAATGCAATATATGGGTAAGAGAACAAACAGGTGTAGTATACTGACCTCATTAAAAAAATTAAAAGACCGAAGTGGAGTTGGGCTGGATATATTGCTAGAAGAGATGATAATAGATGGACAATTGAAATCTTAAACTGGATTTCAAGAGATTTTAAAAGACTCAGAAAGAGATCACATGTGAGATGGATGGATGAAATAAGAAAGTGTGCAGGGTGATGTGAAGAGAATCTAAAGATTGGAGAAGATGGATTGAACTTGGAGAGACCTTCATCCTGCAGTGCATTGATAATGGTTGTTGATGATGATGATGATGATATATAAAAATAAACGTAGTTACACAACTAAATTGTGTAAAAATCTTATTTGTTTATATTAAATGTGGAATAAAATTAATTATTTTCATATATATAGTCCTTCATCTTGAATTATTTCCAAATATGCAGGTGTGTATGTTATCTCTCAAAGCTCACTAAGATTGTTGGATAAAACTATACTAACACTAAGCTTAAACACTTCATCAACATTAGTAAATGTTTATTATTGCTTATCATTTCCTAATTTGTTTTGACGTATAATTTTTTTTAGAATAATATCATAAATTTCAGTAAGCTATTAATTTAAATAATCACATTCAAAGGTCATGTGACATATGAACACCGAAATGAAAGTTTGACCATAATAAACTTGTTTTACTCAGCTAAGAATTAATCGTGAAATATTCATTCAAGTCCTAAATCATGAAGATGAATTTAATAGATATATTGTTTTATTATCTTTGAAAGTAATGCTAAATATGTTATCTATTTATGAAATTTGTCTTTATGCATTTGACATAAAACAATCTATCTGAGTTAATGTAATCTTTTTTAGTCTATATAATCTTTGTATTTTTTAAATAAGTTTAGAAGACCATATTATCTCCTTTTCTTTCAACAATATGTAATATTTTTTAAATTAATATTCATTATTGACCACAACATTCATCATGTGCCAAAGACTGAATTTAAACACACATTATTTTCTCTACATAAACTTTTATCTCTTCCTTTTTCTTTTTTAAAAACTCACATCACTCTTTTCTCACTGTCCCCTACATCACATTGTTTATCATTTTCCCATCTATATGCATACCTAATTCAGTTTATCATTTATTTTTGCTTTCTCAAATATTCTAATTATATATTTCGACTTATCACATCTATTTTTTTTTTTAAAATCCATCTTTAAAGTTTCTTCTTTTTTTTTGTTTTGTCTCTCTCATTACTTTAATTATCCACTAATCTTTTTTTTTTCCAATTATAACTGTTGGGAAAAAAATTATTGACCTTTCCTTTGAAAGAAATTTCATTACCAACATCAAATATATTTAGGAAGCATAAATTGATACACAATTTATTTCAGAAACCATATAACAATGTTCCACAAATAACTTTAAAAAAACACACACACACACATTTCTTTATAACCTTGATCTTTAGTTTGTATTTATCTTTTTTTTTATTGTATTAAGTTTGTTATTTTTTATAAAATGTTTATTGAATTAATATAAACATGCATTAATACTTCAAATGATCAAAGTTCAATGTTATTTTTAATTTTTGAAATTGATTTTGTGCAGCAAATGATTACAGTATCATTTTTATCAAGTTATATTGGTTACTTCTTGTATTATTCAATATATATTAAATAGCCTGAAAACAATTGGGCATAACCAAGAAATAGCCTATTATGCTCAAGTGAAAATACTAGATCATCATTATCAATGTAATTTATTACTTGCTATCTCACCATGTAATTATTTCCTAGTATCCCAAATTCAAAGCTTGTCTTAAATAATTATATACTTTATCTCATTAAGATAAATACAAGAAGCAACTGAGTAATTTTCAATCATTTTTGGTGATTGTTTTAGAAATAACTATTTCATTAATAATGATTCTGTATCTTAGCTCATTCTGAAATTATTTTTGAGTATTTTACCATCCCGTCTCTAACAATTATTTGAATGGAGAATTTGTATCATCTTACATTTATATTGCCCCTTTATTTATTTTACTATTTTGTTATTCATACATACAGAGCAACATTGATATAATGTTGGTGGTCATTTGATGACATTTTATTAGCAAAATATCTTTCAAATTGCAATGGAGAAAGCATTCATAAATTAACTAATATTCCATATTCAAAATGTTATTGAAAAAAATAAAGTTTTATTAATATATATTTTTTGTGTTAATTAGATAAAAAAGCACAATGTCTAAGTGATAATGTATGAACATTATGAATGTCATTCTTTCCAGCTTTATTACAAATTCTATTGCAGAATCTCAATAAATAGTTTGATACATCTTAAATTTTAATTAACTTTTTATATATATTTTTGTATTCTTAAGAAAAGTTATTTCCATATTGTCCAAAAAAGTCTTTTTTATATATATTTTTATAATTTAGTAAATGAATATATATATTATTTGGAGTGAATCATATTTAACGTTATTAGAAAGCAGTCATAAATGAATATGGCCATTTTAGTTTAAAAAAATAAGAGATAATGACGAGGAAGAATAAAAAGATGAGAATTGTGATAGTTATACAAATCTGTGATTCCAAAATATGTTCTGATGCTGGGATTTTGTTCTTTTTATTTGATATTTTAATGCAGTGTTTTATAATATTATTTTTTTTTTGCAGCAAACATTTTTTAATTTTTTAAAAATATCAACATTTTACCTAATTGTAGCTTTGTGTTCGATATATAATCATATTGTGTCAGAGATATCATTCATTCTTATACATCTTTAGAATGTTTTTAAATATATCTTTCTAATGCCTTTTTTTTTGTTGATAAAAAGTGTGTTTTACTTTTTATTCATATCTTATGCCAAGTCAACAAAGACATTCTTATAATTATAGATTTAATATCATTACAACTTTATACTAGATGACATTATAGTAGAAAATCTGCACTTATTTTATTAGAAATATTATTGCTTAGTTTAAATATAAAACAACTTTTTAATAAATAATAACAGGCCAATAGTTTTTACAACAGCCTTTCTCAGTAAACAGTGAAAGAGATGGCAGTACTTTTCAGGCGGGTCAATCATTCTTGATTTAGCCTCTGACAAAAAAAATAGCTAGAATCCCATTTACCTATCAGTGATTGAATGATGTTTAATTGAATTGGCTTCTACCTGAGAGATTAGTTTTAAACTTCTTAAAATAAATTTTTAATTAGTCTGAATTTGAACTTTTTTTCATAGGGCTGGATGCAAATGAGGTATCTCTGCACCACAAGGCATTTTATTGCTTAGTTTAATACTACTTATACTTAATATCTCATAGGTATTTTATGCACAATTTGTAGTATATATATATGCAAAGAAATCAAATCATATATCACGTGACTTGAGCTTGCCAATAGCTCTTAACAAGCTTTTCAGAATATTGCTATCCTCAGACTGGTTTCGAGCAATTATTGTGTTTGTTTTTAAGGCTTTGTTGATTTTATATTGCAAAAGGTGTTAATATATGGTGTATCTGAACTTAGTTCAATCCCATATGGCTATTTAAGTTAAATATCTGGATTTGAAGAGATATGGATATTTGAAATTTTCCAATTTTCTACACTTAATCATTAACCATTAGATAAAGCTGCTGGGCTTTACCTGGTATTTTAAATCTAATGCTTGAATATCCTAGCATCTCACTGAGGAAAGCCAAAAGAAACTGATCTGAGGATAGGGAAATTCTGAAAAACTTGTTAAGAGCTATTAGCACACTCATTATATAATATATGTATATATTATAATTGCCAGAACCACTACAACCATATTTCTCTTAAAAAGGATTTACCCAACCAACAAGTAACTATACAACATGTGTTTATTAATAATACATAAACAAACAAAAAAAACTGACAAAGAAAATAAATAGTTTGATTATCATGTTGTAGTGCCAAAATTACAATAACTTATTAAATTATTAACAAAATCTGCCAATACTAAGCACCCAATGGAAAGCCTAAATCAGTAAAATATATCCAGAAAATTATATTAACTACAAATTATATTTTATAATTATTAATCATTCAATTTTTCTTTATGAGACTATTATTTGTAATTTAAATTTTATAATGGCGATATTATTTAATTTTACTTGAATTCTATAATATCATTTATTATATTTGAATGTATTACATAAAATGTGTGAGCACAAAATCATATAATCTAGACATCTAAACTTGAAAATGAGATGAGATCTTTACAAAATGTAAGATTAAATATGCTGTCATATTATATGTATTAATTCTAATAAAGTAAATGTTTTATCAACAGTAACCTTAAAAGTTATTACTATCTCATTCACTCATATTTTATATGAAAAAGCAAAGCAAGATATGTGTGCATAATATTAATACAAATTATAATATTTAGATATAATCAGGCAAATGAAAGTAGCATATTCAACACCATTATTCCCAAACAACAATCCATTTATTTGTCTGCCTTCAAGTGCATATTTAAAATATATGCACATAAACATTATTATCTGAATATACATTACAAAGCAGTGAATTAATCATCATGTGCTAGAATCTTCTCTGCACAGCACAGTAAATAATATATATAAATAAAAGGGCATAAATATCTTTACACAATATAATTCAGGAATGCATATCTATTAACATCCCTATCATAATAATAATTCAAATAAAAAAGGATTTCCACATCTGCAATTTTTAAATATTCAAAACAGAACAATGTATCTAGAATATAACTCCAATTTAGAATAACATAACATATGTATGCATAGTAATAATATTAATTTCATATAAATATATATACACACACACACACCTTATACTGCATTTTTATAAATAAAGAACAAATAAATCTATGAACTTAAATTATTTAACTTATATTATTACTTGCAAAATAAAATTAAAATAAGTTGTTATAAATATTTAACATTTATTTCTTTAACACATGTAAAATATAATGTGAATAATTTTTCAAATTTTAAGAAATATATACAAACAATTGTATAGATTTGAATGAATAATTTGAGATCGTTGGACAATGTAAATGTTTTAAATTCTAAAAATGTATTTATTTAAATGACAAATAGTTTACTCCTTTAATTATTAATAAGAAATAAACCATGAAATTTTTATATTATTATCAAAAAAAAATTTTAATTGTACATATACTTAGTATACTTAAATGATATAATAACTACAATATATATATATTTATGTTTGTGTTATCTATAGAGCACTTTAAAATATGAATAACAATAAATAATTTGAATTTGATATTTTCCCACTCTAAAGTAATTAAATTTAAGACAGTTTATCAAAGTTTATAACTTAAACTATAGTAGCTTATAAACATAAAAATGTCTTTAATAAAAAGTTTAATTTAAATTTAATCCATCTTATAATCACTAATAAAAAATATTCTTGGATTGTAGTTCTTTTTGGTTGTTGACTACAAATCCCATTAATCTTGGTTGAATATTTGAATTTTTTCTATTAATCGCTTCTTTTATAAATCATTTTGCATATTGATGGAGTTGCTACAAAAGGTGAGAATTTCTTGAATTTTACGTTAATTCATCCTAGACACATTTATCCAGGATTTGTTTATCTATCTAGGCAAAAACTTGATGTTTTAATTCTGCCATGGAAATAAAATTCACCTTACAGATTTTATTTATAGTCATTTTTACTTCTCAGTTCAGAAAATTCTTCAATTTTTAAAATACACAGAGTAGATAATTCCCAAGCACAATTTCCTAGGTTATTTATTTTTAGAAAATAATAATAGTGTGCGTATCAAATTAATAACTTTATTTAGTGTTTTACACAATTAAAATATTAACAGATATTATTATTGCCTTTTTTAATAATTTACATTATTTTAATCAATATTAAAACTTAATTAATAAAATATTTTAAATAATCATTAAAATATGTATTTCTTTATAATGTATAAATAATAATAATTATTCACATACATGCTTATCTATTTAGAATTATGAGTTAATTATTTCCTAATTATATATGTTTTATTTAATTCTGTTTAAATAGCTCATCTTTCCCTTATTTTACCTAGTTTGTGCTGCATCCCTCTTTATCAGGTCATATGATTATATCATTTCAATATATATATATATTCCATCTTACTTTCTTAGCATATGTTATATAATTAATGTTAAATATTATAAGTTATGTTGTTTATCAAATTATTAATAGCAAATTACATTTCACAAATCATACATAAAATCATTAAGTGATGTTAATTTTGATTTTAGCTAATACATATTGGTGCCTTACAAACACAATTTAAAAATCCTAATTATAAAGGTTTTCCACAGCAACTTCTATATTTAAATTCATTAAAATGTTTAAATGAGGCCTTATTCATTTATATAAAAAAATCCAAATTAGATTAGGCGAATGATTAATTGAAACTTCTTAAGATTAATAAACGGCCACTGTCGATTTTTGAAAGTGCTGCATCAATTTAAACCTTTCCAAATTAATCATTAAATTATGAAAGTAATAGATTGCGATTGCAGAAAATGTATTAAAACAAAATATTTCCATTCTTTACTACTATAACATTATAAAAAGTTATAAATACATATTAAAATAGAGGTAACTAGTTAACATTTGTATGTAGATTTGAACTCTGATATTTTCATAATTTATTCAAAGTTTGTTTTCAAATCATTAGATTTAATATTCTTATAATATCTATGAAATCCATCTCTTTTTTTAATAATAATAAAAAAAATCTAAATGAATTACTTAAAATTAATCATTCCCTCTGCAAAACTTTAAATCTTCATTTCTCATAAAGAATAGAAATTTATGCCCCTAAAACACAATTTAGTCTTTTCATTTTTTTCTCTATTTGATTAAAAGATTATATTTAAAAATTCTGAATATATTTTATAATTTTTAAATTTTAAGCATTTTGCAATAAGAAAAGAGATCTATCTAATAGATAAGCAGACCTAGTTCAGAAAAAATAAAACTGTTCTTTTTTTTTTTAAAAAAAAAAAACTTTTTACTTCAAATATATTTATTGTTTTTTCCAGAAATGTAAACAAGTCGTTAATTCGAACATACTTTTATATAATTATTTTTTAATATAATATAACGCTATAATTTTTAATTAGCTAGTCATCGTAATTTATATTTCTTACATGTACACATTAAGCATAATCATTGTCCTGTCCTAGTTTAGTGAGAATGAAGGCTTGAGAGCTAAGTTTTTTGGATCAAAGATCACATAAGTTCCTGAATAATTAACCATTTGATTATTTTTAATTGGTTAAATTGCATATAATAACTAATTGCTTTGTTGTTATAACCAAAAATAATCTTCAAAAACAAATTTTACTTCCCAAAGGAAGATTTGTGGTGATGGTATTTCAGATGTGATAATATGTAGGATTATTTCCATCATCTATTGTTAAATGTTGAATATCTACAAACTTTTAAACTTTATTTAAACTTTTCCAATGTAAACAACTGTTAGTAATACCATGCAAGTTAATCGATAACACAGGTTAGTAGGCAAAATAAGTAAAGAAATTACATTTTGAGTTGTGTTATCTGCTCTTCTTCAAGTGTTGCTGGCCTGACCAATGACAATGCTTTAGGTTCTTGGCTATCGAATTTTAAGGCAACACTCTTTAAAATTTGATATTTAAGAATCTAAAGGTGTAAGTTTGATTTCTATGCTAGCATTACCACTTGTTAGCCAGCAATGCCTGAAGAAGAGCAGAGAACAATACAACTCAAAATATTGTGTATTCTACTAACCTGTGTGTCTTTGTGTCTGTTATTGCTAAGACTTGTTTGTATTTGGAAAAGTTTAAATTTTTCTAGGCATTCAACATTTAATGACAGATGATGGAAATAATCCGACATATTATCACATCAAAAATTGCACTGATTCTACAAAACAAATTGTACATACAAGAGTATATATATCCTGAAATATACCAAAATCAAAAAATAATAATTATCACTAAACTAGGAACAAATCAAATTTAATATTTTAGTAGTCTTTAAATAGAAATTGCATTGCTATGTTTTGTGGAATTTCACTTTATTCAAACTATTGATGATATTGATTAGTGCAAATATATGTTCAACAGATATTGGTTGATTTTTTTCCCCATCTAATATTGCCATTTGAAGGATAGTAAAAATTTTTATAAATGATGTAAGCTAAATTAATGTTATTCATCATTCTCTCCAAAACATCTTTCATTAAAATATTAATTTCTTTTTAATACATGTCCAACCCAGTTTTTCTTTCTCTTTCTGATTTCTCATTTGCTCATTTCAAACCTTTTTCATTTGTTATTTTATTCATCCAACTGAATTTTTTTTCATTCTTCTCTGTGTCCACATCTTAAAGGCTTTCACTCTGTTCCATTCCATTACTCATTGTTCATATTTCGCAACCATATAATAGTATATCTCACACATAACATTTAATTAATTTTTTTCTTAATTTTTTCTTCAAAGATCCACAAAATATTTTCTCTTAATAAATATCTCCTTTGCCAATGCTATTCTTTTTTTACTTCATCTTCACTTCTTCCATCTTCACTTAACCTACTACCCAAATATCTAAATCCCTTTACCTGTTGGACTGTGTTATCATGAATTTCAATTTGGAATCTCTTTACCTTTCTCCCTATCTATAAACACAGTCTTCTCAACATTAACCTTCATTCCATATTCCGTACATTTTCTTCTAATTTATTTCCCAACATATTCTGAAGGCACTTTTCATCCTCAGCTATAAGAGCCATATCATCTGCAAAATCTCATATTTTATTATTCTACCTCCAACATTTGCTCCCCACAGATGAAATAATTATTTAGGATGTCTTGTAAATAAATATTAAAAAGAACAGCTGACATACTCCATCCTTGCCTAACTCCACTTTCAATATTCACTTCATCAGACTCATTATTCCCCATATTCCAAATCAATCTTCTCTCTTTCCAAATACTCCTTTATTTTTTATGATGGTCATAACTTTTT
Source organism: Epiperipatus broadwayi (assembly GCA_028023455.1). Classification (NCBI taxonomy): domain Eukaryota; kingdom Metazoa; phylum Onychophora; class Udeonychophora; order Euonychophora; family Peripatidae; genus Epiperipatus; species Epiperipatus broadwayi. The sequence continues at coordinate 7,026,050 of JAQFVV010012427.1, forward strand.
TCCATCCCCAAAACATATACCAATTCTTTTATTTTTTTAATATGTCTCTTTGCATTTGTTCAAACAACACCAATACCATCTCTTGTTCTTTTCCCTCTCTGAAAACCAAACTTTTTTTTCTTCAATATAATACTCTTCCATCCCATAAATTCTTTGGGTTAAAATCCTCAATAAAACCATTAGAAGCATGAGATAAATTTATTGTCCTGTACTCTTCATGTTTAACAGCTTTCTTCTTTTTAGCAATTGGAATCATTGTAGTTTTTAAAAAATCTTTAAGCCAAATTTCACCATTCCTGTCATAGTAAATTCTTTTTGTTTCAAAAATTCTATAGACATTACGTCAAATTGAACAGCCTTCCAGTTCTTCATTTATGAAGTTAACTTTATTAATTCATCTGGCAATATGTCCATATCTTTATCATCCATCTCAGTATCTTCTTTATTTTCAAGTTCATAAGTAATTAAATTAATTTTCTTTCTACATAGACACTGAAGATTTTCTTTACATCTTTTTAAAACATTAGTGCTATAGTTAATCTCTTTCCATTCTTATCTGCAATCTCACTTGCTATCCATGTCTTTTTCTCCCAAGTGGCATTTCTTATTCTATCAAATATTACATCAAATATTTTCCATCTGGTGATATCTCTCTACATTCTTCCTTTAACAATTTTTTCTTTTACTAATCTTAGCTCATTATTATTTTTTACATGCACTTTGTCCTTCTTCAATATTTACATTCTTTCACTTTCTCTATGCTTCCATCTTTTCCAGCATATCTTCAGTTATCCAAGATGATTTAGCTTTTTTTAACGAAATTATACTTATTACATTTTTTGCTGTTTTTAATAATACTTCTTTAATCCTACACCAACAATTATCAGAACTTAATATTTTTCTCATCTTTAACAAATGCTTTTATTGTATTTTCACATATTGGACCAAATTTTCCTTTTTTCATTTTTCTCAATTTATCCAAAGTGCCATCTTTCATATCTGTACCCTCTTTTACTTCTTTTTTAAATTCAACTTTAATTTAGCCATAACAAAATTATGATCTGGTTTATATTAGCATCAGGTAAAGCATGTGAACTCTTTAATAGCAATCTTGTTTTTATCCTGAATCACTATATAATTAATTTGATAATGTTCTCTATCATTTGGAGCCTTCCTTGTATACAATCTTTTCATATTAATTTTAAAACAAGTGTTTGCAATCACAAACCAAATCTCTTTACAAAATTGTACAATCTGGCTACCTCTTTCATTTCTTTTTCCAATACCATAATTTCCAACAATTTTTTTCTTCTTTGTCTTTCCCCACAACAGCATTCCAATCACCCAACATGCATTTCCCTCCTCATGTTGTTAATTTTCTCTACTCATATTTTTTATAAATTTCAATATTATCATGATGAGTAGTTGGCACATAAACTTATATTATTACCGAATCTCTAGGACTTTCATTTACTCTTATCAGCAGTAGCCTATCATCATCAATACAATTAACCTTTGCCATACTTTCAAATTCTCTTTCCAACAGCATTGCCAACTCCATATAAAATATCTCCATTACAACATCCCTCCCACCTCACTTTGCTTAATCCTATAACATCAATATTATTTACATACAACTCTCTTTTCAAGGTTTCCAATTTCCCAGCTCTTCTCAATGACTAACATTCTGAGTGCCAATTTTCAATGTCTTTTCTCAATAAATGAACGTTATGAGGATTTTGCAACATGTCTATTCCTGCTGGGCAATTCACTAATGTAATAATTCCTGTAGAACTACTCAACAAGGGAATTATAAGGTATAGTTGTTTTTCATTGTCTTCTTTGCCCAGCAATAATGTCCATAACAGGCTTAATGCACTAAAAAAAATGAACACCAATCTACTGCTTATTCCTCACTGTTGTTACCTATAGTGATATTTTGCTGACTTGGAAGAATAATGTTACTGACCCAGCACCCAGTGAGGTGTTGACTTATTTAGTGGTGGTCAACACTCTCCATCATACATCAACCATCATAGGAATTGTAGCATTTTATAGAAGCAAACAGGCCACTGCCTCATTCACAATTTCCTGCTAATGAATGTTAATCCATTGTCAGCAATTGATTATTTTTAGTACTTTTCTTATTTGCAGCTAACTTTCTTATTTGAAGGCTATTCTCTTATTTGCAACATGGGGGTGCTCTGGGTAGCATGAGAGTCACAATCCAATCCAGAAATTCCTGAGTATATATCCATAGTAAATATTTAATGCTTAAGTACAAATATATTGTCTATACTGAATTTAATGTATACTGAGTATTGATTATTTACATGTGTGGGAGATGATGATCTGAGCCAAGTGATGCATGCTGGTTCAGCATGAAATACATTTATTGGAGATTGTTTATCTTTTTTTCATGTATATCGTCATATGTATCAGTTATATAAGATCGAGAATGTAGCTGTAGGGAGTTTGAAAGTCAGCTTAAATCCTTTTTAATTACAATAAGTATTTGAGTAAATTATCAAAATAATAGTGGTGTATTGTAGCAGCTACTAACACATCAATTTGGGGGTGAAAGAAAATAATCAATTGTATTGATTAAGGGGTTTTATTCAAAATGGAAGGAAGGAATCTTTGGCACTAAACTTTTTTGGTGCTATCTTTGGTTAGTAATCTAGTAATGAAGTATGATATTATACCTTGTCTTTGTTTATTGCCATACTATGTGATCTTTAATTTTTATTAGGGTAGATAATTTATACATTTATGTATTTTTGATTTATCAGTTTGATAGATATTTCACAAGAGTTTGCACCATTAACATATGGGTATAACTTTATATCATTTCGCCTTGAGTAAAGATGTTTGTGTTTTGTTGAAGACACCATTACGCTGTCCATAAATTTTGCATTTATTATAGTCATTATGAGAAATAAGTAAAGATGTTGAAATGTAGTCTAAAAAATAGTGTACCTTTCCAAAATGATCATCATATTTTTTTTCTGAAAATCTATATATTTTTTTGTTTTATAATTTACTTATTTTTATCTATAGTATTTGAATTTAAATTTCTAGTATTATTTATAAAATATATTATAATGTTTATTTATTTCAATATAATTTTATTTTTATGTACATGTTTGAATTTATATATAAATATGCAAATGCACGTATATATATATGTATAATATTAGTGTTGAAATATATGTGGCAAACAATTATAGATATATAGCAGTTTGTGTGTAACCTCAATTTAGTTAGAAAATTTTATAAATGTATTATTGCTGAAGTGTGATAGTTTGAACTGAAAGCAAATTTTTGATTTGAAATTCATTCTGCTGTCACTGATAGATAAAACATCAATAACCTTTTTTCTCTCGAGCTCAGTAAATGTTTCATTTCTTCCTGAACTAATAATTTGTTCTTGAGTTTTAGAGTGACTTAACACTAACCAGGATATAAAGTTAGACTACAGCTAAGAAGTTATTCGATTGAAGTTGTGGCCACAACACCAGCTCAAATATTTGCCCTTCTGCCCAGGGTTTTGAAGGAACAGGCTCTCCAAATGTTAAAGTAGAAATAAGGTTCAGATGACTGAGTTGGTGGCACGTTCTTTAATTCTCATCACATTCCAGTCGCAGATGTCTCTACATTTAATAATAGCAAAGCTTCTTTGTTTAAGAGCATATCAAGAAATTAAAATTAATCAGATTTACAAAGTTTTACATTTGAAGAGATGGGAATAGCTGATGTTAAATGATTTAGCCAGAAGTAGTTACGAAACACAGAAAATGATAGAAATAATACTTTTAAACTAGATTTCGTGTATAAATATATAAAATAATAATAGCTAACTTACAAATAAATTTATTATATCCGTTATAATCATTATTGTTATTGTTAGTAATAGTGATAGATATTTTTAAAATGTATTATTCGTAGAATTGTCAATATTTTATTATGTCCATGTTTCTTCAGTTATTAAATAAAACACAGACACACATTATTTATGTTTGTTATATATTATTATCACTTTGCGTTTTGAACTGAAAATATAGAATCTGACCAATGTTTACAGTTGTCTTTCAATTCGGTCTATAAAATGCCTGATATTTTTTTTTTTCTAACAGGGTTTCGTAATTGATTTTTATTAATATGAGATATGATCATCATGCTTAATTCTATAAAGTGTTTTTATTTAGTGTATATATTTGTCAGCTAATTAATTAATATTCATAAACATTTTAAACAATCTTCCCCTAATTTATCTCGAGAACAAACACTTTCACTTGGAAACTAGTCTTAATCTTTTAATGAATTTTAATTAATAAGAAATACAATAAATTAAATACAGCTGGTAATAAACTATCTAAGAAATTAACTGTTTTATTAATATGAATAACAATCAAATCCGACTTAACTTTTTTTTAATGTAGTAATTAAAATATTTCTTGAAATTGTCTAAAGAAAAATTTGTACCCTTAATTATTAATTAATTAGTTAAGCAGTTATCATCCTGTTTAATTAAAAAAAGTTCTGATTCAATTCCAGAGTTATAAAAAGTGTCATCCATTTCTATAATTTTTAATTACATGGTAAAATGAAGATTATATTGATCATGTTTTTATTGCTCAAAAAGAAAAACTTTAAATTATAATGACAAGAAGCTGTCAATTGACTTTCATGCATTGTGATGTTATAGAAAAATATTCCAAATAGGAAAAGGGCTAACATTTTATGTTTGTTATCGGAGGTATTGATTTTTTCTAGATTTGAAGCTATCAACTATGCAACAGGCATAAAAAGAACAATAATTTTGTATTTTATGTGTCATTTTAATACAATAGCTTCAAATTTTTTTATGTTTTATTAGAATACAGACTTTATCAAAAGTTTTAAAATAAAAGTTATAATAGCATGTTGGATAGTCTTTCATGTTTCTCAATTAAATTCCCACTTTTCCTTAGAAACAACAAATCGTTAAAATGACTATCTACTTCATAATATGTTTTTTATCAACTGAGAATTTTTTTAAACTTTACCAAGTGTTTCTGATTACCATAGAAATAACTTAATTCTACTTTTTTGTGTTCAATATACGACAAGGTTTTCTAAATGCTACTTGAAACTGACAGTTTTTTTTTTCTAATTTAATGAAACCATTTAGGTCATGGCTATGTGAATAGTTTGGTAATTACCTGAAAATATGTCACTATTTTTGTTTCTTTAATCTTTCTAAATCCCTATTCATTTTTCAAATTTTTTTTCTCTATTTTCTTATAAATTTCTAACATACCATTTAATAATGAATAATGATTGTGCAGTATAATTTTCACTACACCACTGTCACACGAGGTAGGAACTGGTTTCTGTTCGCTTTTAATACCATGTGAAAAAGTGTAATCATAAACATATGACCAACAACTTGCAAAAAATATTTATGAACCCAGCCTTTCACAAGTTGTGCAAGAGTGGTATAGTGAAAATTACATTACAGAATTATTGTTCATTCAAGTGGCTAATCTTTAGTCTAATAAATGACTAATAAAATTATTAACCATTCAATACTTTCTTTACATCACATTTTATCCTATATAAATTTTCATTGTAAAGTGAGATTCCTTTGAGGGATACTCCTCTTTCAACTTCTTTGATAATGTGACTTTTTTGTTAATCATTATCTTAAGTCATCAAAAATCTTGTTCAGAATATCCAAAGAGTAAAAACTATTTAATTCTATTCTCTATTTCTTTTTATCAGTAGCTTAGGTAATACCTGTCAATTTACATTTAACCTCTCCAACTATTATCCTTTTTTACTTTAGTCTTAAATCTTTTAATGTCAAATTATTTATGTTAGCAGAAGGATAACTTTCTTTTTTTAAAAAAAAAAAAAAACAACAACTAATTAATCTCACTTACTACTAATGATAACATTATAGACTTTTTTTACACGGTGATTTATCAATGAAATGTGTTTTTAAGTATATCTACCATTTTCTTCCTGATAAAATATCTAACCATTTTTTATATAAATCCAAAATCATCTTCTTTATAAATAGTTTCAAAATCTTTGAAAGTCATTTTTCCTCCTATAAAATAAATATCGTGGTAGTAATTAATAAACTTTAATAATAATAAATCTTTTCTTTTTATCATGGAAAAAATAATCATTTGTTTTTATGTAAAGTTATTTACATTTATATATTATCTTAATATAACATTTTTTCAAACCAATCTGTATTACATTCTTAAGCATGAACAAAATCTATAGTCCACCTACATAAATAAGCTGCCTTCAGCATGAAATCCAAACAAAGAAATAGATAATAATTAGTAAGCCAGACCCATAAGTATTCACAACTGCGACAAATTAAAACAAAACAAAAACAAAAAAACACTGAAAAAGATTGCATTGAAGTCCATCTTAATAAAATAAAATAAAAAACAACAAATACTCAAATGTTTTATAAAAAAAAAAAAAACATTAATTTAAAAAAAAAGAAAATCTCTAGTTATTTTTATTTTTTATGAAGTTATTTTTAATTCTTAAAATAATTACATTTATCAATTCATTTAACAAAGTATTTAATTCCATGTTTTTCTCAGATATACTCTCAATGGCAGATTATTTTAAAAAGAAAGGAGAAAATATACTATAATACAATTAACCTTAAAAAAATCTATATTACGCATACATTTATATACATCTAAAAATTATTCATAAACAGAAATGATTTTGCACCATATACATATATCATAAATGTACTAGATCTTTTCTGATGTTGGGAAATATTAAAAAGATATACTTTAAGGTGTATGCACAGCATGAGTAAAATTTGAAAATCACATGATCACCGTTTCTTATGCTTGCTCATAACTTATTAAAACAGGCAAAACTCTCCACACAGTATTGCCACTCACTGTGAGCCAGAGTAATCAATGGATGCTAGAAGGCTTGGGCATAAAGTCCCTATCTAGTGTCTACTCATCCAATATCTCCAGCCAGAATAATCAATGGATGCCAAAAGGTTTGTGCATAAAATCCCTATCTAGGGCCTACTCATCCAATATCCCCAGACTAGTAAGTAATCAATGGATGCCAGAAGGCCTGTGCATAAAATCCCTATCTAGTGCCTACTCATCCATTGGATCCTATGATCTAGGTGCAGTGCTCTCAGATTCAACGCTCCTCGCTGATGAAAGCCACAAGCTAGAAACTAGTCTGCAGATATTGAATGAGTATGCACTAGATAGGGATTTTATGCACAAACTTTCTGACATCCATTGATTACTCTGGCTTGCACTGAGTGGCAATACTGTATGGAGAGTTTTTCCTGTTTTAATACTATTTGAAAATCATGGAGCATTTTTTGAAATATGAAATGTTTCATTGCCTGGCCTTCATTTCTTTGCTGATTATAGTTTTAAAGCTATATATTTAACATATGTTTTTCATTAAGAAATCACTCTTATATAACAAGTCTAGAAAGTTATTTGCTTTATTTCTATTAAGTTCTTGTAGTGTAACTAAGTGCCTTTTAATAGCAAAACCATTAACAAATAGTTTGTATAATTACTGATAGACTTGATACTTTCAAAACTAATTCTCTACAAATTCCTCACTACAGATTTATTTTTCTCACTTTTATGATATTTTATTTGAAAATAATTATCTATTTTTTTCACACTCATAAATTATGTTATATGCCTTCTAGACAGTCTAACAATTCTATTTCTGAATGCGCTTTTGCATTTATAAATTTATTTAATGCACATTGATTGTGTAAGTAATATTTACTAAGGCAATAAACCTAAAGCATGTGTGGTTTAAAATGTGAAGGTAGGGACCTCTACAGGTCTTAACCACAAGCTTCCAATGTGTAAGCTTGTGGTTAAGACCTGTAGAGGTCCCTATCTTCACATTTTCAAACTTGTGGTTAAGACCTGTAGAGGTTCCTACCTTCGCATTTTCAACCACAAAAGTGGAAAGGCAAGAGGTTTAGATGGATGTGCAAGCAAGGTTATTATCATGTTTTAATAAGATGACACAGAAGAGAGTTTTTCTGGGTAGTTGGAGTAATACAAGAATAAGATTATTATTTAAAGGAAAGGGTAAGGATCATAGAAAGTTAAATAATTATAGACCGATAGCGATAACATCAGTGTTATATGAAGTTTTCTCATATATGGTAGCTGGAAGAGTTGTAAAATGGATGGAAGAGAATAATATAGTGGGGGAAATGCAAGGAGGTTTTAGGTCAGATAGGCATATAGGAGATAGTTTGTTTGTAGTTACACAACTTATGGAGATGAGTAGGAATTCAGGTAGATCATTATATATGAGTTTTACAGATATAGAGAAAGCATATGATAGAGTAAATAGAAATAGATTATGGATAAGATTAGCCAATTTGGGAATGGGTGAAGCTTTAGTAAATATTATTAAGAAATTATATGAAAAATAATTATTATACTTACCAATTAGGGAATATAGAATCAGTTAAAGTTAAAAAGGGGTGGGATTAAGGCAAGGATGCCCTATGTCACCTATTTGGTTTTTGATGTTTTTGAGTGAAATGGAGAAAGCAATAGAAAGACTAGGAAGAGGGGTAGAGATACCGTTAATAGATGGCAAGGGAGTATATACTTTGTTGGGTCTTTTTTTTTGCGGATGATATCTTTGTGTGCCAAAAGAGGAGAAGATAAGGATATTATGTTGAGGATATGTGCAAGGGTGGGTAAAGAGATGGGGATTAAATTTAGTGAAGAAAAATCAAATATAATGATGGTTAATACTGGGGAAAGAGAAGATGTAGAATTTTTATTGGGGGATATAAAGTTAAGTGTGGTGGATAGATATAGGTATTTGGGAAGCATCTTATGTAATCAGGAAAATTGTTTGGATGAATGGGAGAAAAAATTGGTAAATGAAGCAAAGAGAAGAAAGGGTTTGGTAAAGAAACTAACAGTATTTTCATATAATAAATATGATGTAGCTAGAATTGTATGGAAGGGAGTTGCAGTAGCAGGGTTAACATATGGTAATGATGCATTATGTGTTAGTAAAAGGGTTTTAGATTATTTAGAGAAAGTACAAAGGGAAGTAGGAAGACATGTATTAGATGCAGAGATGTGGACAGCAAAGGAGGCAATTCAAGGAGAAATGGGATGGTCAGGTTTTTATATGAGAGATGCAAAAAGTAAAATGAAAATGTTTGGTAGATTGCAGTTTATGGATAGTAAAAGAATAGCCAACATAGTGTTTAATTGGGTTATGAGTAAAGGGCACGTAATAAGATGGGTGAGAAAGGTAATGCGGTATGCAAAAGATTTGGATAAAGAATTTATATCAGTATACTTGTATAAAAGGTGGGATGATTGTGATAGGAGGATTGTTGAGTGTTATAGTGGTAAGGAATGGGATAAAAGAATAGAAGCATTAATAAAAAAATAGGGAGTTGGACAGATGGTGAACTAGTATGGAGGGTAAGAAGAGTTTAAATATATATAGAAGTAAACAGGATATTGTATGCTAGTTGATTTATGATAATAGTAAGGAAAGTAGTTTATTGTTTAAGGCTCGAACGGGATCTTTAGCAACAAGAGAATATACATGTAAATGGAAAACTATGGGGGATTTAGTGTGCAAATTGTGTAAGGAAGGTATAGAAAATATTAGGCATCTGTTGATTGAATTTAAATGCTTGAAAGCAGAAAGGGTACAGATAATGAAGTTATGGCAGAATAGGTATGAACAAAGTGACTATACGGAAAGGGAGTTATTAGTTTTTATGCTGGGTTTGCGAAAAGATAAGGGGGATTTAGATATAAAGGCTATAGAGTTGACAAAGGTTATGTTGTGGAAATGGGATGGGGCAAAATATGGGAAGACTTAGAGTGGGGAATGGAAAATAAAGTGACTAACAGGTTTATCTGGGCATAGTTGCTGAGATGTTCTTGACTTCGTTTAAGGAGAAGCCAAATGCATCACATCACACATTCTTTAGGTTTATTGCCTTAGTAAATATTACTTGCATTTATAATAAAGCTGGATATTTTCTCAGTCATCAATCATTTTACTAAATTATAATGTATGGAGATTTACTTTTAAATCATTAGAATTTATTTTTCACATTAATTGGTGAATATTAATACCACAATTTGAAATTTCTGTATTTAAGGAAATTTATAGATGTATCCAGTGCATAACTTTAGACAACTTTTATTGAATTTTACAAGTACACCTTTACCCCGCTTAGTGATGGCAATTGGTCCTCCAAAACTCATCGTTAAGCAAGAATATCATAGACAAAATACGTAATTATAATGGGGGTCTAAAATTGGTCGGTTCCAGTGACGTAAAATATCCACATTGATTTCCAAGCTCAAAGATATTCTTGATTTTTTCATGACAATGATGACTAAATACAGTATCTAAAAAGAAAAGTTTTATATCACTAGGAAAAAAAATGCATATTTTCACTTTAAAAAGTACAGATCAGCAATGAAACTAAATTTGAATTTAAAAGTTTTTATATTCTTCCGTGGAAGTTTTTCATTGTAATGAAAAAAAAATTTATACTGAAGTGCTTTTTTTTTTTAAATGTATTACAGTATATATTACTACTATACATTTATTTTATTACTTATAGACAGGGTATGAGCACAGACTTTCACATGACCCACCACTCTCCACACTATCTCATAACACTGTGAAAGTCTGTGCTCATACCCTGTCTATTACATATATAGACACAGGTATATATAAGCCTGTGTATTTCATTTATTACTTATGTGAAATTATTCAAATTAAAAAACAATGTTTAATTATTAATTATTTAATTGAACATATAGAAAAAAAAAATCAACTTATTTTCAAAGTAAAAAATCTAACTTCTAATTTTCTAAAACATACAGGTAGGTTTATTTTTCTTACTGTATATTTTTAGTAATGTAATAATGCCCCCCCCCCCCCATTCGAGTAGAAAGATTTTTAATTAAATGCAATCTGGCTTTTTTTTTAAACTTTTCTAATTCGACATTGTTTTAAAATGTTTTTTGTTTTTTTTTATTTGAAACATCTTGAGTGTAAACAACATGTTTATTAACGAAGTTACAAAATCAATAACTATTTTTACATAATTATCCAGGTGTTCTAAAAATAATATATGTATTTAAGAAACACACACACACGCAGTTTAATATTCATATTTAGTGTTTTCCTGAAAGTTTGTGATGATGGTATTTTATTTGTCTTGTACTGTATTTATATATTGGAGTATTTGTATACAGTATTATCAACAAATTAAAAATCCTCCTTTTTCTTTTCAAAAATTTTATTTTCTTATCTCAAAACTGAACATATATATATATATACTGTATATACAGTATTTATATAATACAAAACTCCGTTTCAACTGTTTATCTTCATACAGTCTTTTTCAATGATATCTCTCTCCCACTGCTATATTTTATTACTCTTTCTTTTACATTATTTAATTACAAATCAACATTGAAACATTGGAGTTTTTGTATTATATAAATATATATACTGTATATGTTCAGTATTGAGATAAGAAAATAATGTTTTTGAAAAGAAAAAGGAGAAGGATTTTTAATTTGTTGATATTATTGTAGAACATATATACGTATTTTAAAAGAAAAAGTGGATGAACATTTGCTGTGTTATTTATTATATATGATGTATACAGTATTATAGATAAAGTAATTATAGATATTTTAAGGGTTTTATGAATAAAATATTGTATGTGTATACAATTACAGCAAAGTCATTACCTGTATACATATTACAATAATATACTTTTGCTTTTGGGTATAATATAGCTATCTCTGACGTCATCAGTGACGCAAAATTCAAGATGGCTGCCAACATTTTTTTTTTTTTAATTTTTCCCGATCGTTATAGCGAATAATCGATTGTACATTGAAGTAGTGGGTACAAATTGATGATGATCGCTATTGCGAAATATCACTAAGTAGACAATCACTAAGTTGGGTAAAGGTGTAATTATTATCAGAAAAATATGTTAATCAATGTAATAAAACCTTTAAACAGTTAGTGCAGGGAATTTTAATATCTACCCTTTTCTCTTTTTTGTGTGTATTATGTTACTTAAAACCTATTAACAAAATATATTCACTCTTTAAAATTAATCTAATTTGATCATTTTGTTAAATATTATCTTATTTATTATATATATGTAGCTATGTCTTATATGTTACATAATTCTGTATAACTTTTTTTTCTATAAAGTAGCAACATTATTATTTTTAATGCTTTTCTGTGCATGTACACTGAAATATAAATATACATTTGTCTTTAGTATATGGAACTTTATTTTTGAAGATGTACATAATGAAAATATGCATAAAAAGTTGTTTTTGACTGCATTAAGTAATATATATATATATATATGTCCTTAAGTAAATAAAAATTTTAATCATAACAAATAATAGTACAGTATATATTTTTATTTACTTTTTAATAAAATATCTATCAATTTTAAAATTATAATATTTGCTCAAATTATAAGGAACTATTTGAAATAATTGTGTAAAAAAAAAAAATATTTTAGTTTTGATGTGAATATCCTAATGAATCACTGCAAATATCAGAAGATACATTCACAGTTAATGTTTTTATATCATTTTAGTTACAAATTGGAAATTATTAAATAAATGTTTTTGAACAACTGAAATACATAATGATTTTTTTTAATTTCTTACACAATTTTTTAGAAAAACTGTATTGATTTGGGGTACCATCAATTTTATTTATCTGCATTTTTTTTATGTATTCTCATTGAATTATGAGTTGAGATTGTGAGTTTAGAAGGAACCCATTTTTATTTTATATTCTTATTTGTTATTCAGGAATAGAAGATACTAAATGATGGGAAGGAGATGCATCAATATCAGTTGATTTTTGTTGTAAACACAAAGTTACTTCCTTAATTTCATATTTATTGCTTTATACTAATAAAAATAAGTTTAATATTAACTTTATTAATTGCTTCTTATAGTTGTATGGTAGTTATGTACTTTGCCCAATGTGGTCACTTGATGGTGTTGTTTCTCTGAAAAAGCACAGAAATATGCCATTTACATGGCCCAAGTTATAGCCTATAGAACAGATCTGTTCATATTAGCCATTAACAGACCTAGATGGTGATGCACACAAATATTAAAGTTGCAGATTGCTACCATACGATGTGAGCGTGTATGGAATTCAACTGGCTATAAGTGTTTTAATGTGCATTTGAAGTAATGATCTTACAACTTACTTGACATACTATTACATACTAATAATTGTAAGCCCATCACTGCATTTTTTTACACATCTTGGAAAGTGAAAACAATTGGAAAAGGGTAAGTCCCAGAACCATTTCACATAAGTCACGCAAAAAGGCACGTTTGCGGGAGAACCGCTAGAGAGTAATAAAATGGCAATCATAATCTTGGTTTGCTCAGACTAGCGTATGTATTAGCTGATTCTTTGGATCAGCAAAACCATCGGACCCCCTCCCTGCACATGCCAGCACTACACACTGAAGTGTATAATATAATTTTAAAATGTAATTTATAAAATAATGTTGGTTCATAAATTTTTTAAAAAATACTTTGAAAAATTGGAGAACAGAAGGCAAAAAATTATCAGCCCGGTAACGTTACATTTCATTATTTTTGTAAACAACAATGCCATCAAGTGGCCATATGAGCCCGAGTACACAACAACCATTTTAATTGTTATCAGAGGCATACAAATATAGTCATTGTAAGTCCAGTAATCAATTGTTAATCTCTTATTCTAATTATAATTTTTTAAGTATTTGTTTTTTTTTTATTCTATTTATATATCATGTATGTTATAACATATAATTGTTCAAATGAGGCATTTATTGTACATGAACAAATATAATGACCTATCATTTTTAGTTAATTAATATTTTTAACTATATGTTTAACTATATGTAACATTTATATATTTTAAAATGTTTAGTTTAAAAAATTATTATAAGTAACAAAATGTAACTTCAACATACATTTTATAATTAAAGTATTTTTATTGGGTTGCATTATGTGTTTATATATATTTAAATGTTTTAATATGTTGAAATATCTTATATTTTTGATATTAGAAAAATTATACCATCAAATGTTAATAGATAGTAATCAATGAAAATAAGAAACAGTAAATGGTTCCTTAATTTTTCTAATATGAAAATATAACATATTTCCACATATTAAAATATTTAAGTAATTACATCTGTTAAAAATTATTAATATATATATATAATGTATTTGCTCTCATATATGTATATAAATATGCTGAATAATATATGTAATTTATTTATATATTAATTTTAGGTGCCAATGTAAATCTGAGAGACTATAGTGGGAAGAAACCTAAGCAATATTTGAGCATGAAAAATCCTGTGAATACAGAAATCCAACGTAAGAATATCAAATCAGCCTCTCAGGATGCTATTTGCAAATCAGCGGCTGATTTTTATGAAACATTTTCTTATCCATTACGTTTTTAATAATGTTAGTGATGAAGTATATGCTACATTTTTGTTATAAACTTTTTTAATTATAATGAATCAGATTTATAAAAACAATTTTAACATGAATGATAATAATGATTCAGTTTGAAATTACAGTAGTTGAGATTAATAGAAATTGATAAATTTAAATCAGGAAAAAAATTAATTGTAGATATTTTTTTTCCAAAATATGCTTATAATATTTTATGAGTTTTATTACAATTCTTTATATTTTCTTGTTTATTTTATTACTTGCACTTCAAAATCATATATTAAAAATTAATATTAACATGGTACTAACCAGATCATGGATAGAAGCCTACATTAAAGTGATACAGTTTGCTGATGATCATCAGCAATGAGCATTATAAACACTGCTGAAATTTCATTACTGGATACAATCTTGATGTATATAATGTTTTCTTGTTGGTATACTCGTATGCATCCATATTTGTAGATATTTTTTAACATTTGTTATTGTATATAAATATGTGTATTTAATTGTTTATTATTTATAGATGTATTTTCATATTTATTTATGTATAGAAATATGTGTATTTTATTATACATTTTTGTTGACTGCTTAATATATGTTGTACATAATTTACCAAGAGTGTTGTGGATTGTGTAGTAATTTATGATTTCTGTGTCACATTCAAAATATATTTAGAAGTTGTTATTATATATCTATGACAATTTGGTTTGTATATTAATGAAAGTAGTTATAAAAAATTTTTGGGGTATTTCAAAATAAAATTATCATGATTATTGTTTTTAGGATTAATAAGTATAAATGCATATTAAATAATAAATTAAAACTTTCAAAATGTCTATAATATTTTAGTTTAATAAACACGTCAGGAAAATTTTGAAGGACAGTGTGAGTTTGGGTTCATTATATTTGACAACCATGATTTAAACATTAGTGTAAAGTGTTTAATAAATAAAATATATTAGTTATTTGTTATTAGCACAAAAGTTAAAACATTTTTCAGTGATATTTAATACCACTTTTTTGATACAAACAGAATATACAATTGAATAATTAAATATAACTTTTTAATAGCTTGAATATAGTTGTAATAATGCAGAAGTACTGAAAAATTCCAGCTCAAGATTTCATAATCTTATAGTTGTCCTGAAATTATTGTGTTAGTATATATAAATCATACTCTGTGTTAATATGTTTATAGATATGCTTATATACAATCTAATTAAAGTGTAGGTGGCTCATTCTATATTTGCATTTATAGATAATTAGTTTACATATAGAACTAGCTGGGTGTTTCAGTACTTCCGAATTAAATATTTAAAGAAATTGATACAGTGATCCAAAAATAGGTTTTCATTTTTGAAATTAATTTTTTAATTGTATTTTATTGGCACAGAAGTTTTCTTAATGTACTTTATTAGAACAAGGTGTTATCCTACTTTTGTTACATTTTTTATATGTATTTATATTTTGATGGTTTCCTTTTTTTTCATTTGACATATAGTTTTATGTAGTGAAATATCTTAAATACATATGTCAAAGTTGGATTTTAATTTTTTTAAATGTGTTTTTGACTACCTTTTAAATAAATATAACTAGTTGCTTTTTTTAATAGTCACCTTTATAAAGTGATATATATTAATGTTGAAATAATTAATTAATTTTACATCTTTTATTTTAAATACATCTTTATTTTATTCTTATTCTTTTCAATGTATCCATTTGTATTTGCAGTATTTTTCAGAATCTAATTATTAACAAACATAGAGTATTGATTATATTTGTATACAGTATGAGTAATATATTTTGCATTAATCGTATTTTAACATCTATATATGCATTTTATATATTTCATATTGTATATTTTTTTATTTATATTTATAAAGAGATTATATGTCTTTTTAAGATATTGATGCGTAAATAATATTGTCCTTAATATAAGATGTGTTTGTGCATGCACGTATATATGCACAAACCTATATTACTGACATATGTGAAAAAAGTGCAATTAATATGTATAACGATCCTTTGTTTCTGAAAAATTCAGTAAGTACTATCAAAAATATTAAAATAGAAATGTGGAAGTGTTGGAAAATATTATGCAAAGCATTGATTTATTTAAGCATTAATATTTGTAATAAATATCAAATAGTTGATGTTATAATTGAATATAATTACAATGGATCTTTATTGTAATACTTTATCATTTAGTGTTTTTATTCATCCATAATTTACTAGAAACAATGTGTTTTTTTTAAATTTATATATCTTAATTTAAGGAATAGTATTTTAGAAAAACTTTGAATAACTATGTTGCTGTTATTTTTAATAATATCATTCCCGTACATTTTGGAAAACTATCTGCATGGCAGATTGAACTTAGCAATGCATAATTCTAGGACCTCTTTATTAACGAATCATTATCAACAATTAATGCTTACTATATCTTTGCTTTGCCTTCTAACATTACAGAGGATAATTATACATAGTTGAAAAAAGATGGCTTCTTATCTATCATCTAAGTCAGGGGTCCCCAACCCTATGCCTGTGGGCACCATGGTGCCCGCAGACCATTTTACATGTGCCAGCCACTATCCGAACATGATAAAAAATTATTTATCTGATACAAATAAATTTAATTTTTAAAATTTTTTATAAATAATTTTATTATATTGTAATCAAATTGTAGGGCATACTATACTTTTACAGCGTAAAAATATAAACATTAATTATATGTTAAAATTTTATTTTTGAAATAAATATTTTTTCGTACATTATGTGTATTATGAACAATATCCAACTATAAATTTACATTGAAAAAAATAAATGGTGCCCGCCACCTGGCCAGTATTATAGAATGTGCTCTTAAGTGCAAAAAGGTTGGGGACCCCTGATCTAAGTTTATATATATACACTAACTATGATATTGTAATAAAAAAAACACAAATACTTAATTACTCTGAGAATATTGCAGTAGCAAAGTAGACATACTTTCTATTTTCACTTTGTAAAATAATGTTAAGTATTATTACTTTTAAATATCTCATAAATTTTATACTAGGTAGACATTTTTAATGAACAAGTAAAAACAACAGTCATACATCTGTCACACCTTCTAATATTGCAGGGCACAATTTTCAAATAGAAAAGACACCAACTTTTCATCTATATACATCTAAGACTATAAGTAGATTATGACACTATTGGCAATTGGGACAAATACTTAAATACATCAAAAATATTACAACAATAATAAAGATGCTATTCTAATGTTATACTTTGATAGGTTTGTTATTTATTTAAGTACCAAATTTTATAAGTTTTAAAAAGTATTAATAATTAATGTTACTTTATAAATTGAAAATAGAAAAGTGATGAGCTTTGCTGTTGCAATATTTTCAGCATATTTTATAGTATTACAGTTATAATCATTGCAATCTTAGTGAATAGATGGAAAGAGGGCTTTTTTTTTTGTTTATTTGCAGCAGATATATAATTGATGTAATTGTCTCATATTTATTTATTAATAAAAATGTTTAATATTAAGCTTTGGTATATGTTTGTTATTTGTTCAAGTGGAGAATTTTATAACCTTTTTTAAAGTGTTAGTTATAAATAGAATATTTGTTAATTTTGTCTTTGTAACATTCTCAGCATTGTATTTACCTGAAGGTTTGTGATGATGGTATTTAGTTGTGTTTATATATTGGACTATTTCCATCATCTAATATAAGTATTGAATGTCTTTAGAAAAATTTAACTTTATTTAAATATTTCAAATACATTCAAGTGTTAGTAATAGCACACAGGTTAGTATATGCACAATGTTTCAAGAGATATTATTCTGCCCTCTTCTTCGGGTGTTGCTGGCCTGGTCAGTGACAGTACTAGCATGTGAATCAAATCTGTACCCTTAGAGTCTTGAATATTGAATTTTAAGGCAATGTGCTAACCAATTGGCTAGCCTGCCAAAGGCAACACTCAGTAGAAATTTCATATACTTATCTATGAGATTATGTCAATACAGTGTGAAAAAGTGAAAAAATCAGGAGGAACCTCAAAGATACATATATGAAATTTCTATTAAATATTGCTTGGTAGGATGGCTTAGTTGGTTAGAGCGGTTTTGATTCCCATAGTAGTACAAACACTGATCAGGCTAGCAACACCTGGAAAAGAGGAAAGAATAATATCTCTCGAAATGTATTTGGAATATTTATATTAGGTAATGAAATAGTCCAATATATAAACACAATTCTCAGCATATTTAAGTAGTCACATCTGTTATTATAATCTTGCAGTTATATTCTAGTTATAACCTTAGATAAGTAAATGGGGAGATGTATCATTTTTGATTTGTATATTAAATGTAGATTGTTATTTACATATGTATATGAGATCTGATAATTAAATTTGCCACTTCATCCTACAAAAAATCCTATATACCCCTTTGCTGAATATCACTTCAGTCATATTTGAAGTACTCCCTTTGAGAAGTTATGCGCCAACATTACTGCCTAACTCTTTAAAACAAATTTAGAACTTTTACTGGAATGGTCATCAGAAATGTCACTATATTACCTTTGATATTCTGAATATCATCAAAATATATTTTTTCAATATCTTCTTTATCATTCATAAAGAAAAAAAATCATTTGTAGGGGATGGGGTAGATCATGTATGTAGGGAGGGTGTTCCAATACAGTTATTTGTTTACTGTCTAATAATTTGTATACACTACAATGTGATCTGATACATTTTTTGCATCTATCTCTTTATGACAAGATTTTCAGTTAATATTTTCCTGTTTATGTATTGATGTTTACTTGATCTATTATGCTTCACACATTCAACTGATAGTACTTTTTGCAATGTTTTCATCAGTTTTTCTCATTTCTGGTTATCCTGATCTCTTTCTTAATCAGTGATGCTTTTTTCATGGCATTTTCCCTGTAAACTTGGACTTACATGTTCTTGATCTTACTTCCATTCTTGGCAAGTTTAACAACTTTATTGTTAGTTCATTGGTCTACTTAAAACTTATACATTTTTTCGATGGCATATATATGCAACAACAATAATGAATGCCACTTAACAAAAACATTACCTCACATCAACAGAAACATAGCTGTGAGACCCTGATTTATCAAGATTATTAAATCTTACTGAGTCATTTGTATAGTGCTGCTAATATAAGTGCATAATGGTAAGTTTCCAAAATTATTTGTCAAGCTTTGTGTATGTGTAATATTAATTAACATTAACTTATCTTGCACTATCTATAGTAATTTTATAATCTTTGAAGCAGCTGTTTGAGATGGAAAAAATCAACTATTATCTGCTGGATATGTATTTCTGTCTTAAGTGATGTCATCAGCAGTTTGGAAACCAGTTGATATCTTTTCAAATAAAGCTATTCAATTTTTATTTGAATTTCATTGCAACATTCAATTTAATATTAATGCTTTATAATAAACTAAAGATTAGCCTTTCAAGCTAACGTACATGCGCTTTTTACGAATGTTAATAATAATAAATGAATACTTTCATTTCCAATACAAGATAAAGTCTTTGTGAACGAATAAATGAATCCACTTATTCATTCAACCCAAATGCTTATATATGGGCAAATCTTAAGTACTGGATATGAATGCATGAAGATAAATCAATCACTTCAAATTACCGTTTACTATGTCTGAATGAATGATGTCAACGAAATTATCTAGAATTTACGAAATGTCACTCTTAAATGAAACTAAACATATGTAAATGAGGCATTTATTTATATAGTGTTATGTTTATAAATTGTAATAAACTAAAGATTAGCCTTTCAAGCTAATGTACATGCGCTTTTTATGAATGTTAATAATAATAAATGAATACTTTCATTTCCAACACAAGATAAAGTCTTTGTGAACGAATAAATGAATCCACTTATTCATTCAACCCAAATGCTTATATATGGGCAAATCTTAATGCTTTATATAATTTAGTATTTATTTAACTTGAAAGAAATGTTATTTATAAAATGACTTTGATTATGAGCTCTGCCTTGAGTATTAACATTAAACTGATATAAAGAGGCTTAACTTATATTATCACTAAATTACATTCAAGCTTTAGCATCATATTAAATATTGCAAGAATGTATAAATAGAAAGTGAGTTTTGTTTGCTGGTAGCAACTAGTTTTCAGCCTATTGATGATGTCAATTATGTTAGAGATATATATCTGGCAAAGATGAGTTATTTTTCTATAAAAATTCCAATTAAACTGTAAAATTTCAATGCACGGTAAGTTAATATTATTTATAGTTATTGCTTATTTATATGATGCTTGATGAGTTGTATGTTCAAAAAAAAAATAATAACAATAAAAATAATACTAGAAAAATTCAAATTTACAAAATTTTCTTAATCTCAAGACCATGGTTTTATCTATTATATAAATAGATCTTAATTAAAAATTAAACCAAAAATAACAAACAAATGTATATATAAAATGTTAATTTTATGTAAATATATATTTACAGTTTTTTGTTTTGTTTATGGTTTTTAACTTTAGAAGTTATATTTGTCTAATAAATGAGAATATAGTTATGAGATGAAAATTTGGTCAATTTTTAACTTACCAGTATTTATTATAGTTGTTTGATTCCACTTTGCCTATATTTATTAATGTAAGATTAGACAGGCAACATCACAATTATATATACACATAGTATATAAAAAATACAATTTGTACTTATCATAATTTTTTTTTTTCAATAAAAGTGATAGTCTTTAAATAAATTTGTTTTTGGAAAATAATCTTTAAAAGGCAATTTTTCATATTATTTATGTGTATATAATTAGAAAATTTCAGTAGTATCATCTTTGTTATATGTTTATTTAAATAGTATATCAATTATTTTTATGTAATGGATATTTTTCATACAAGTTGAGAAGTGGTAGTAATCCAAATTATGTTTTGTAGCAGGATAAATTATAGCTGATAATTATCTTCTCATTTTTTTAATTTTTATTTTAAAAAAAGATGATTACTATAGCAAATGAATAAATTTATTGAAAATTATTTATTCTTTGTTTTTGATTTCTGGTATTTTTTTTTTTTTTTTCAGCACTACTTTGAATACATTTTTGTAAATCAAACCTGACATATTTATTACTTTTTCTTTTAATTATAAAAATATATAAAGTTAAGATATATAGTTATGTGTTTTTGATATTATTATTATTTACTAGTAAAAATCTTATTAAATAAATCATCAACATTTTATTTAATTTTTTTTATTTTTAAATTATGTATATATTTAAACTACTATTTACCCACTGTAAAATTAGATATATTTATTTGAAAAATAATTTAAAGAATGACAAAATAATAAATTCTTTCTGAATAGTGCATTTTTTCCTTTATTGTATTTTTTTTTTTAATATTTGATAAAACATTTGTGACAATTTATTTTATTAGTAGAAAGAAACTTTTTTTATGGAAAAAGTAACTTAGGATATATTACTTAATTCACAAACCAGATGCCTAAAGAATGATTTTTAAAAACTTATCCATATTATTGCATTAAAGTTATTTCTTTGTTCAGATAATAAATGATATAAACTGATTAGTGAATTGTCATAAATATGAGAGAGTGGATATTTGTTTACAAGTTTGTTAAAATGATTCTTTAAAAATGTGATTTGTGAATTAAGTAATTTATTTGGAATTACTTACTCTATGAATAAGTTTACATATTCTAAACGTTTCATCTATAATAATCACAATTAATTACAGATTTATTAAAATTACTAGTTATTTGAAATAATTAACATAATAATTTTTTATTTAATTATATATAAAACTTAGATTATTTCTGTATTTTTGGAAATCTTCCTATATTCTTTTTTTAATTTTTATAATTAATATTAGAAAGGAAAATATTCTCTGCCAAACATTTACATAAGATTGTATTCTAAGATTTACATAATAATTTTTAGCTCAATTTTTTTCTCCCTATGCTTGATGCATATTTATTAAAAATATCTTAAACAATATTGCATAAGTTAGTTTTACTTTTTTAATCATCATGATTATAATTTCAGAAAAATTATTAATTACTAAATTTATATTTTAAGCAGGCTAATGCAATTTTACATTAGTATATTACCTTGTTTATATATATTAAAGCAGCTGTTTTTATTAGTATTTATATATATCACTTCAAGGTAAAAATTTAGGTTTATAGAAATTGTAACATCTCACTTATTTTAATTAAAAACAATATATAATTAAATTGTGAATCTTTATTATAACTTAATAAGAGTGTAAAATGTTTAATCAATTTAATTAATTATCAGATTAATTGTTATGGTTTGGTACACATACGTGAAATATTTATTGCAGTTATTACCGGGGAATATTAAATAAAAGTTTTACAATGTGTTTCCAAATTAAAAAAAGAAGCACACTTATGAAATCTAAGGTTTAATACAGTATTCTCTGATTTGATTTTTTTACATTATTTGTTAAATGTTTAAAACATATTACATCATATTTTTAATGATTGTGATATTTATTAGGATTAATATATTACAGCTTATTTCATCTAATATTTAATTACAGAAATCAGCATTATCATAGTGAAAAATTGAAAAGTTTAATAATACCATGCAATGAAAATAATTATCCCTTTGTTACAAATATTTTTTTTATATATGTACACATAGTTCATTACAAAATGATTCGTTATTATAACTGATAAACAAGTTCATCCACAAAATATTGATCCTTAACTGGTTTTATATAGGTTTCTAAGATAAAATTTGTATTCAAAAATTTTGTTGTGCTATTATGTGTTTGAGTATAATAATATTAATAGAATAATATAGTAAATTATGTACAATCTATACATATTGAATAGTATTAACATAATTTGTGGCATCTACAGAATTTTGCAATCTTAAAAGTAGTAATTTTTGATGGAAAAAAGAATCTCCACTGAACATATATTTCTATCATAACCAATGTTATCAGAAGCTGACATTGAATATGAGAGAAATATGTATCCTGAAATGACTGATTGACTTTTTTTTATTAAATATTGCTGAAAAGATCCTACATTTCTGTGATGACATAAGGTAAGTTAATGTTATTCAATTATATAATGTTTAATGATTTACATATAAAGACAGATGGGACATAAATACTACTATTGTTTTCTATTTATTTAGCAATATCATTAAAATTGTTATTAGGTTATGTAATATTCAATATCTCAGTAAACAAATAATGAAACACAAGAACCTATTGTTGAAGTAATTAATTGCAGAGAAACACCATCAGTCATGTTACATTAACATAACCATTTGTGATTATGGAAGTAACAGAATCTTTAGTTATGTAAGATAGATGTTGACTTTCTTATACAATATCAAATGTAAAAGATGTACTGGACATAGTATCATAAAAACATACATATTTCTGTTTTAGTAAATTTTGATTATTTCCATTTCTTTTATAATCTTATCAGATGTATATATATATATATAATAAATGCCATATTATTTGACAATATTAAAGATGTAAAGATACACCATAATTTGTGTACCTTTTTTCTATTCAGTTAATAAGGCTATATATATATATATATATATGTGTGTGTGTGTGTGTGTGTGTTTATAGATAGAGTGAAGAATGAAATTAATTAATGTCTCTTTTTTGAAATCTCACCAATTCTATTATTGAATATAATCATGTAATCAAGTTACAAATACATATTCACTAATTATTAAGTCTGTGCATGTATAGTGTAAAAGTAATATTGGATTATTTAGCTAGGAATGAAACAAATTATGGTTCTTTTAGATGATGCATGATTGCCAATTTCCAAACAATAAATAGTGAAATATAAGATCCCAATACTAAAGTTTTTACTTTCAGACAAGCTTCATCTTTAACTGATATACTTTTCAATATCATCATTTACAATTTTCAGATTAGTAGAATCTCATTTTTGTAATACATGTATCAATTATATTACTTGTCATGCATGTAATATTAAAAATACAGCTTCTATTGTGAGCAAGCACAAAAATAAATATATTTTTGTATAGGTAGGAGTTTAAGTTATTTTTAATGTCACTATATCATCTAATATTTCTTGTGAAAATTAATGTATTTTCTCAACAATTGTATATTCAATTTTATTGATAAAATATTATAAATAATTGATAATAGTAATAGTAATATTATTGTATGTTTTAAATGAGAATTATTTAAATTATTATTTAATTAGAATCAGCCTTTTACGTAAAGCAACCATTATTAATAACTTTTGAGATTATCAGTTTTAACTAATCATCAAAAATCTTTAATTATACTATAATTTAAATGTTTATTTATCATTTAAAATCATTATTTTTATATATTTTCAATTCCATCCTACCTCATAGTTTCGGTAGCTTGAAGACTATACTTCAATTTTATGCAAAATTTATAGTTAAATGATCTGCACTTTTATTTTTCTTATGAGTATATTAGCATGGGAAAAATTACCATATCATAATATTTTATCAACATGATGAATTAAACATTTATAATAAAATTAAAAGGAAATTTTAAAATAATATTGCAGTAAAATAATTAAAGACAGTTTCATAAAATTTCTCCATACTTTTTTTTTTTTCAGGGAGAAAAAAAAAATTTTTTTTTTGATAATGATATAATAAAATATTTCTTCTTTCAATCATCATATATGCTAAGTTTACTGGAAACATT
Source organism: Epiperipatus broadwayi (assembly GCA_028023455.1). Classification (NCBI taxonomy): domain Eukaryota; kingdom Metazoa; phylum Onychophora; class Udeonychophora; order Euonychophora; family Peripatidae; genus Epiperipatus; species Epiperipatus broadwayi. The sequence continues at coordinate 7,051,390 of JAQFVV010012427.1, forward strand.
TTTATAAATTCTATATTATTTATTAAGTGAAATATATATATATATTATTTGAAACAATATTTCAAATAGTATTTAAAATTATGGATGCTATATAATTAATAATTTTATAATAATTAAAATTCATATTTGTCAAAAACATTTTTTAATTACAAAAAGATATTTTTATTTTGTCTTATTAAATCATTTTTTGAGTTATATTTTTGTTAACCCTTGCCCAGCTCTGTACGTTAATCTACGTCAATGGCTTTAGGTCACTTGAAACTGGCCACTTTTTGAGCTATGGTACTGTTTTTACACTTGTTTGAAAGCTTAGAAAAGGTCCCGTAAGATGCTGACCTCTCTTGAATTATTTTACAAGTGAAAAATCAATAAATGTAATGTTGAAAGTCTAACAAAAGAAGGGGCAATCTGTTCTAAATGCTGATTGGCTGAGATTATTTGGTCAAAAAAGATCAGTAAATAATTTTCACCGCTGAAAATGAAAATATATGTTTTAGAGTGTTTTTTCTTATTATTTTTCGTACATATTATAAATTATTTTCATAAAATATGCTGAAAATATAGTTATTTTACAAAAATAGTAGGATTTTATTAAAAAATTGTATACTTTACACGAACATAAATTGAAAAAGAAACTAGGATAGCAATAATTTTTCACAACCAGTCAACAGTTTAGATTACCCCAAGCTGTTTATTTGATTTTTAAGCAAAAATTAATGTTTTAGAATATTTTTCTGGCATTTATTTACATATTATAATGTATTTTGGTAAAATATGCAGAAAGTATAATTATTTTTAGAAAAATGGTAAGATTTTATTAAAAAATTCTTAACTTTTATAATAACATAAATTGAGGAGGGAAATCAATGACGTTTGCATTGCTTGTAATTTGCTACGATCTTTTTTTTTTATTTTTTTCCACTATCGAATATTTTTATAATTATAAATAAAAATTTATTTTTGAAAAAACTTTTGTTTACTTTCATAATCTGACAAATTATTAATATACTTTTTACAAATGAAACTAAAATGAATATAATATTAAAAGATGAATATATTTTTATGGCTGAGTTTATTAATTGACTAATCAAACTTTAGAATTTTAATTCACTCAGCCAATAAATAAATTGAGCAATTTAAAGGTTATTCAAATAATAGTTTTATACATTAAAAAGCTTTTTTTCAGCACTTGCTTTGGTTCCCTTTTTTAATGTGACTAATCTATTTAACATTAAACAAAGGCAAAACTCTCCATATGTGCCAAATAGAGTTTTGCCTTTGTTTACAACAATTATGTGCTAGTATAGAGAAGGTGATCATGTGATGTTTAGCTATTTAACATTAACAAATCACCTGACATAAAACCATCCAGTGTCCAATAATAGAATTAAAAACAAACAATAATAATATAAATAATTAAAACAAATCAAAACCCTCATATATAAATTCAATAATTACAAAAGAATTGATTATATCATAACATTATGTTAAACAATATTACATGTATATATTTTTTGAAGTGTCATAACATCGGCTGGGACGCCAACCCGCAATCCGGGCAACTGCCTGCAAACACAAGGCAGTCACACTGATCTCTCGACCGCCAATACATGTATTTTTTATATAATTATTTATATAATTTCCCATTCATCTTTAATCAACCAATTATTAACCAAATTTGTAGAAGTCTTATAAATATTCAGACAATTAGTCAAATTATTTTTAATATAATATGTTTCATATATTTGCCTTCTTTTTGGATCTTTAATGAAATTTAAATATTTAATACTTTTTGTAGCATCTATTCTATGGCCACATTTCAAATGAATATATAATGCAGTCCTATCATCTCTTTTTTGAATAGCTTTGTTATGTTCTTTGGCTCTTACCTCTAATTGTTTTCCAGTATGCCCAAATATCACATGTAATTTTATATACAATTACTTTTTTGAACTGTAAATCATCTCTTAACCTATAATTACCTATTAATTGATCAAGATTTTTACTATTTGACCAGCCAATATTTATATTCTCATCAATATATTTTTATTATACCTTAAAGTATTATAAATCCTAGGATAATATGAAAGTTTAATCTATTTCTTACTTGATTCATTATTACCATTATCAATACCATCATTATTCTCAAAAATTTTATCATTTACCATTGATTTTTTAGAAGTAAAAAATATATTGCTAATAGATGCTACAAAAAGTATTAAATATTTAAATTTCATTAAAGATCCAAAAAGAAGGCAAATATATGAAACATTATACTAAAAATAATTTGACTAATTGTATGAATATTTGTAAGACTTGGTTGATTAAAGTGTTTTGATTTGCTTTAATTATTTATATTATTATTGTTTGTTTTAATTCCATTATTGGGCACAGAATGTTTTTATGTCAGAGTGATTCTTTAACGTTAAATAGATTACTCACAGCTTTTTAATGTATAAAATTATTATTTGATTATATATCTGTTGTAAAGAATTATTACTATTTTTTGATTATTATTTTGTGGAAGAGCAGCATAAGGATTTTTATTTCTTTCCAATTTTTATAATAAAATATTTAAATTAAAACAAAATTAAAATAAGACATTTACAGAATTTCTTTTTATCACAAAGACTAGTGGTAAATATAATTTATTTGAAATTAAAATGTTTTACATACCTTCACAATTAATAATTACTTTATAACATTTGAGAGATTACAAACATAGGGATGAATACTGTAAGTAAAATGATATTCTAAAAATCATATATACATGTATGTGCATATAATTTAAAGACAGTAGCTTTTTGCAAAGAGATATTAACCCTCTCACACCATGGCAGTTTTTTGTTGTTGTCATTTACTGTAAGTTTTCAAATTTAAACCATTATTATATATCAGAATATAATAAATTTGATTTCATTTGTTAGATGTTTTTGTTAGAAAGAAAATAAAGTCTAAAAAAATCACATTAGAGTTTTGCAAATATTTTAAAAATTAAATTTTAATCAAAGCAAAGCATCATTTCATTATTCAGCTGTTGGGAGGAGAAGATTGATATTAGAAAATGAATAAAATCTTTTTATTTGATGTATTTAAAATATGAAACAATAATTATCAATATCTGATAAATCTATCAAATTATGCTTTAAAAGTTTAATTTTTTTAATAATATTTACAATGATGTAATATAGTCTAACAAATTGTCAGTGATTGTGTTATTAAATAGCTCATAATTGAAACTTCTGTAATTTCCAGTGTTAATCTTATGCAGAAAAATATAACCTTTATTTACTAAGACAATTATTTAAACCTTTAATAGGTTTATACATGTAGATAGTAGCAATCAACATTAAGCTATCAATGATCTCAACCTGTCATCAAAACAATCTCCTTTAACAATAAAGATGGAACCACCTTTATTGATAAAGGAGGTTGCCTTGACAATGCTTGAGATTATTGATAGCTTAAGGGTTGTCTTATAATCTTTTATTTTTAAAAATAAAATATTTATATACAAAATAAATATGTAATAATATATATTGCTAATTTGTAATAATTATTACACAATTATTATGCAAAAATAATCATGAATCTTAATGAACTTTTTCAAAATTTTAAATTTTTAATCATTCAAAATATTTTCTTGGAAGTAATTTTACAAAGATTGAGACTTCCAAAGAATACAAAGTCGGCTAGGTAGAATTTAAAAATCTTTCATGTTATTGCATTTTCTATTATCCTGAACTCATTAGAATTATTTTGGAATTAAATTATTAGAATAAAATATATTTGATTTTAACAGTCAGGAAAAAATATAATGAAATGTTTCTATAGGTAATCATATGTGCAAAGTGAAATTCCTGATTTGTTATATCAGAAGCATTATTTTGATTAGAATAAATGGTTATGGTAAAATGGAGTATATGTGATTTAGAGAATGTACATACATGTGTATAATTAATATTAAAATTTCTGTAAATATTTTTATTTTTTAATTTTCTAATATATTTTTAAAATTTTAATTATTTTTATAATGATATTTATTTTGTTATTTTCATATTAAATCTTTATATTATTATGAAAATGTCATATTCTTTATAATTATATATTTTTATAAAATGGCACTTATTTGTAATTTTGTTGAAAGTATGTCTTATATTTGATAAATGTTTTTATTATTTGTTTTATCAAATTGTTGTTTTAAATTATTATTAGCAATGTATTATTTGAAAAATTTAAATATATATTTTAAAAATTATTTTTAAATATAGTTTATTGGATTTTTGATGTACGTTTCTTAAAGATTTGAAAAGCAAAATTTATTCATTTCAAAATATTACACATCAATAATATTTTTGAAACAAATCAATATTAGTTATTTATTATAAAGTTATTAAAACAAAATAATTTTAACTAATTTACTTTAATAAATGATAAACAAATGATTTTCTTCCAAAATTTTTAATATCTTTTCAGCATATATGTGTTTAAGTGTATCGGTGTTATTAGATAGAGTGGAGAGAGGTGGGTGGTGTAAAAGTCTGTGCTCATATACCCTATATTACATATATATAGCCACAGGTATATAACAAGCCTGTGTTTCAGTTAATATAGATTTTTAAAATATATATATTTTATAATAAACACTTTCATTTGCTGTGCACTAAAAATAATAATAATAATAATAATTATTTGCTTCAACCACAATTTTGTTTTTATTTCATAAATATAAAATCCCAAATTATGGTTGAAGAGAATTATTTTTGGTTTTTAAATGCAATTAGGAGAAATCAAAAAAAAAATTTTTTTTTAATTATTTTTACAATCAAGAGGAAATTAAAGTTTATTTTTAATTTAATTGACTGTAAACACTTTTTTAAAAAGAATGTATAATTCCGTCATGTGTAAACTTAATGATATTGTGCTAAAATTCATCCTACCAATACCATTTCTCCAGCCAACACTAAAATAATTTATCTTCATAATGCATTGGCATTGATTTGTAATACTTGTACATAATTTGATGGAAATCCATTTGATAAAAGTGTGTTAAAACTTGATATAAAATTTATCTTAAATAGAATTTTTAAATTAAATAAAGGTATTTAAGAAAGATTTTCCTTTTAATTTACTTTTCTTAGCTACTTATTAAAAATTTGTTAATGTAAATGTAATCAGTTTAAATAAAATATATAATTAGAAAAATTTAATTATCATATAATGGAAATTTTAATAATTATATTTAGATTTCTCATACATATAGATAAATTTTAGTTGTGATGAAATCAAATCTTCATTAAAAATAGGCATTTAAAACTGAAACTGTGCAGCTAATATTAGAATATGACTGGATCAATTTATACTATAATTGAATCCACTTTTAGTTTATAACCTTAAATTATATAAAGATCATAAATCAGACATTAGCATTTTATATGCGTGAAAACTGAAAATATAATAACTTCTTAAATATCTTAATAATTCAATAATATTTTTGTAAAAAGCCACAGGAGATCTTTAATTGTGAATTTATATTTGCTATGAATCCTTAAAGAAAGACCATGTTTTACCAACTTATAATAAAGCATTAATTTATCAGATCCATATTTTTTCAAAGCATCTTCATTAGTATAACATGTGTTTGTTTGTTTTTTTGTAGTTGGTCAACTAGAAGTAATTAAGCTCATATGAATCTCAATGATTGCAATATTATCATTGTACCATTGCTAACTGCATTCTATACATGAATATAGCAATTCCATTTCTTCATTTGTTTTTGGAAGAAGTTAGTTATATTGCTAGCAATATTTTTTATAACAAATCATAATAATCTAACTATTTGATTTAACTATTGTGTTTTGTAGCTTATTAAAAATAATAATATTTAATAATTAATGTTTATCCTGTAATAATTTGTAACAAATAATTAAATATTAGAAAAATATAACTCAGTTTATAAAACACCTATAAAATTATATTTGACACTAGTATTAATAAAGGTACACAATGTTCGCACCCAATCACCCAAAGACACGTGTATCATTGGTTGTTTTTGGTTTTTTTTTTGTGTCATTTTTGTTTTATCTTTGTGTTATCATATTGATAAGGGTTAACCAAAGTAGAATTTTGTATTTGAGCTTTTAGTACTTTGTGGGTATAAATTTATTAACTAAGTGACTGATAACAACTACTACCTTCGCAAATTACATTACTTTTGTAACTATTGTAGCAAAATGCCAAAGAACAAAAATAATTAAATATTTTTTTTTAAAAAAATCTTTAGAGAATATTTTAAAATGATCAGATAATATTTTAATGATTTACATTGTATATAATCTTTAGAGAATATTTTAAAATGATCAGATAATATTTTAATGATTTATATTGTATATATATTAAGAATATATTTATAATCCTGAACGCAAGTTACCTTGAGTTTTTATATTATTTCTAAAAAGGGATGACATATATTGGGCATTGGCTATTATATTGAAATTGCGTTGTAATAATTAGAAAATACAAAATATCTTTGTTTATTCTGTATTGCAATTGCCCCCCCCCCCAGTAATCAAAACTGTCACCTTTTAACTGAGACATTCTGGTGAAAAATATCCTTTTTTTTCATTGCTATTACTGTTGAAAAGGCCTTTGCTGTACAAAGTGTTTTATCCAATTCAGCAACGTATTTTCTTCATATTTTTTTTAAAAGAAAAAACAAGTCATTTTCTCTCAATTTTATGCAGAACGTAACCAGAAAAATGATATTTATGTACTTATGAACTAATAAGCTAATCGTTTAACACCTGAAAGTGACAGGTGTCTCTTAATCACGACCTGGTTAATATTCTTGACCTTTTTAACTTCAAAATGATTTGCATTAAGAAATAATATTAAAGTTATCACCTTTTTGTTTCTAATGTTTTTTAGGAAGTATATTGTTTAATTATTATTTTTTCATTTAATTGAAGTGCTTTTTTTTTTGATTTCTTCATATCCCCTTTTTTAAATATATATAAACAATAAGAATGATGAAAAAAACGCCACTTGATTCACTTTTTTTTATCCTAGAATATGTTTATAGGAAATATTAAATCATTTCAGGCTTTGAACCATCTAATGTTAATATGTTCTTTGAAATAATCTATTTCTTGTTCAGAGATAGGCATTTTGAAATAATATTTCTATTAATCGTATCGATTTTGAGCTTAGGTATTGTTTTAACTCACTTAAAGTTCCTGAAAGAAAAAGCATTGAAATAGATACATAACTATATTTTTTTTTCCCCAATGTTAAAAAATAATGTATACATAATTTACAAATATAAAGATTATTTCATATTGAATTTTAGATCTTTTTTTTAACATTGCTGAACACTTAGTTGGGTTGACTATTAACTAAGCATTTAAAATATTCTGTTATTTTTTTTCTTTCACCATTAATTCAGAGTTGAATTTAGGCCTCCTATCAATTTAATGTTAAACTAAAAAAAGAAACTTAGTCTGTAGCTAGAATTTTTAGGCGTCTATTAAAATTTTCCAAAATAAAAGCTCTTTTTAATATTTTGAATATATCTCAATTGGTTAAATTATAAACTTTTTTTTACTTCCATTTTTAAATTAATGAGTTGTCATCAATGGGCCCAAGAGTCAAGAAGTATATGCATGTTGCCTTCATTTGTTTTATGATAGTTATATCAGTGTGTAAATGTGTAATATCTGTGCAATGGTAACATTTCATTCATTGATTAAATGATGGCTTATATGTTTTTAAATCAAAACCAATTTTAATTTGTTTCTGCAGTGTAGTTTATAATACTTCAAATTCAGATGCTTAATTTTTTATTGATTTTTTGATGATTGAAACACAAATATTTATTTTTATATCAATAACCATCTGGTTTCTTGCTTATGATAATGATTTATAATTAATTAATTTTTTTTTATCGTTATAAGTGAAATTCTTGATATTATTAATCATGACATTGTAACAAATAAAATATATAAAACATTTTTTGCATATATGCTTATAACATTTTACCTATGGAAAAAATTATATATCGTTAATGTTTTAGAAAATATAAACCAAATAAACTTTTTAAAATAGTAAGATTTAAAATTTAACTGAGAATAACAAACAACATTTTGAACCATGCTGGATATTTAATATAGACTTGGATTTTTGGTTTAAAGTGATATTTGCTATTTCTATTTAGTTAATGTAGTAAAAAAGTTATGTTGTATTTTAATTGTAATGAAAAATATTTATTTAAAAATATATACCTATTTATACTAGGCTTCATGAATCAGGCATCAAAAAACAATTAAGATTTGAAGCTAAGAAGATAAAGTTTTTGTTTATGCTTTTAAATGATTCAAATTAAAATTTTATCTTCAAATCTTTACTGTTTCTTGATGTCTGCTTTATGATGCCTTTTATGAATAGTTTCAAATAAAATAAAGTTATATCTCATTTTAAATACTTTAGATTTTCCATTAGTAATAGTAACACTTCTTCTCATTCCATAATATAAAGTTATATAAATTAACTTTGACAACCAATTAATTTCAAATATTGCCAGAGATCTATTTCATTGATCAAGTTAAATGCCTTGACCAAATTAATAAAAGCAAATTATAAATTATGCTTTTGTTTTCAACATTTGCATATAACCAAAAACAATGATTATAGTATGTGTTAATTCTCTAAAATTATATAAATTCTTTTATAACTTTAAATCTGTGTTTGGAATATATATACATGAGGAGGGACCCCAAAATAACAGGATTTGTTTTCTGGTGTGTCTGTTGTTGTACATGCTTCTGCTGTTACACATCTCTAGCAGGAGTCCTTTTGCATTAATCTGCCAAATTACATTACCATGAGATATTATGGTACTATGTAGCACAGTTTTTTGTACGGTGTTTTGCATATTTGGCAATTTTTTGTAATATCTGATAAGTTGGAATAATGTGAAATTTTGTTTTCTTTTAGGAAAATAGCAAGGAAAATCTAATGCTTGAAACAGATTATAAGAAAGCTGTTCTGGAGAAAACACAAGTTTTATGAATGATTTAATGAAATTGTCAAATTCACCATGTCCCAAAAAAAGATGGTGTGTGAAGTTCAATATCAAGATAATGCTGAATTTTTTTTACTGATGTAAATATTTTTCTTTTAAAATTAGTTTGTAACCATCAAATATTTTATCTATAAGTTCCAAAACATTTGCTTGATGCTGTAAAGTGTAAACTTCCCATTTTGTGGCAAAGAGAAGCGTGCAAGCTTCACCATGATAATTCGTCTGCCAGCAGTCTTGAATGTGAAACAATTTTTAATTAAATTCAACATGATTGAGCTTATCGCTTAATCATATTCATTCCATCTTTAACCATGTGACTTCTTTTTATTTTCTCAAATGAAAAAATGTCTTTTTTTTTTGTTGTAGAGTTAGAAGTGGTGAAAAAAAAACAAACAACACTTACGATAAAAGATTTCACTTTGTATGTGTTCCTGGACTACTTAGAAAAGTGATAAACATTTTTAGATTAGTGTATTATATTAAATGGACAATATTTAATCAAAAATTTTTGAAAAGTACAAAAAATATAATTGTCACTTAGGAGTGTTTTTGACTATCCCTGTAGTCTTTGTCAACTAATACTTTGAAAGGTTAACCTTCCTATAAGTCCATGATCTTAACATTTTCTCCCTGCCTATTGATTAAGTCTTGCTTATATTTATATATTAGCATAGCTTCCATTATTTTCCTTTTATTGTTATTTCTTTCAGTTTGCAATATTTTTACATTATTATAATTGAAATTAAAACCATATATACATGATTTGTTATGGTTGTAAAAATCAGAAGCTAATACGTTATTATTACCTTTGCAGTTTTGTTTCATATTTTGAACCCTCTTTAATAACAGCAAGTGCTTTTTAGTTCTTTTCTCCAATGTACATCTCAATTCCCCTATATATCCACTACCACACCTACATATCCATTTATAAATGATGCAGTTTTTATTTATACATGAAGTTTTATCTTTAGAGTTATTTATTTAATGTAGGAGGTGCATAAAATGCAATGTCATGTATACCTTTATAAATTTTTCTTATGAAATTTGCTTGTTCATTCGAAATACATGGTATTGATATCCAAATTTTTTTATTAGTAGAAGAATCAATCTTATTATTAATATTTTTTTTATATTTATATTTCATATTAAAATTTTTAATAGTATAATAAATATGATTGTAATTATAGCCAATATTTACAATTCATTAGAATACATTTCAATATTTTTTTTTTATCCGATGAATATTTACAAAGATTATCATTTCTGAATAAGAACGACTTCAAACCTGCCATTTTATGTGACCAATATTGGCACTCTTGATTTATATGGAATATAGCCTCTTTTTGCTATTGGTTTAATAGTCATATAGTAATACAGCTTACATCTATTTCTAATTATCTTACGATTAAGGAACTGAATCCACATTAAATTTCATTCTGTTTGATCTATTTTAAGCCATTTATATTATTTAATTCTTTAAACAAATCCTTAATTATATTTGGCTTGCCGCATACAAAAACATCATCAACATATCGATAATAACTACTCTTTCTTATTGCATTTCCAAATGTCTGTCATATAATACTAAATCATCCATGCACTTTACTACTGTTACACAATGCTTTATTTACCACACTCTTTTACAGTTTCAATTACCCCACCAATCTTCTTCAGAAGTTTTATATATCTCCTAACTTCAACTACGAGATATATAAAAGTTCTGAAGAAGATTTCTGGGGCAATCGAAACTATAAAAGAGGGTGGTAAATAAAGCAGAAAAGTGCATGGATGATTTAGTATTATATGTCATATCGATAATATATAGTAATGTTTTTTTGATGACATTCCTTTTTTAAAATACTTTCTGCATATGTAAAAATTACATATTTGCACAACTGTACGCAGACCCATTAGTCAGCCATTTATCCATTTTATAAAAATCCTTCTTAAAAACTGCATAATTAAATGTGATTTAGAAGTTTGCAAGGATTTAATAAAAGAAGTAAAAGAGAATAATTTTAATTATACAGTGAATTATGATTTGAATGTACAAATATCTAAATTTTAAAAATTTATATCTGATAATAATCTAGTATGTAGAAAGGAAAATAAAGCATTAAGAATGTGTTTATTACTAAAATCTGATTATGACGATAAAGTTATTACTCAAATGAATAATCATAATTTTATAAAAGTTAGTAAAGTAAATATAAATAAGACATTTATTTTATATAGTGCTATGTTTTTATAAACTAATATTAATAAGCTAATGCGCATGTGCTTTGTACATTTAACTATATAAAGGAATACTCCTACTTTCCAAACACAAGGTAAAGTCTTTGTGAAAAGATAGAATGAATCTATCTTTTTGACCCAAATGTTTATGTATGGGTAAATCTTAAGTATCTGGAAATGAGAGCATGAAGATGCTAATCAGTCACTTTAAATTACTTTTTACTATGCCTGAATGAATGGTGCTTGCAAAATTTCTAGAATTTATGATACATCATGCTTATTAAATTAAACATATGTAAATAAGATATTTATTTTATATAGCGCTATGTTTAGAAAGTGGAAGTATTCATTTATATAGTTAAATCTACAAAGCACATGTGCATTGGCTTATTAATATTACAATTTATAAAAACATAGCGCTATATAAAATAAATGTCTTATTTACATATGTTTAATTTAATAAGAATGATGTTTCATAAATTCTAGAAATTTCGCAAGCATCATTTATTCAGGCATAGTAAAAAAATAATTTAAAATGATTGATTAACATTTTCATGCTCTCATTTCCAGATACTTAAGATTTGCCCTTACATAAATGTTTGTGTCAAAAAGATAGATTGATTCATTCTATCTTTTCACAAAGACTTTATCTTATGTTTGGAAAGTGGGAGTATTTATTTATATAGTTAAATCTACAAAGCACATGTACATTAGCTTATGGGCTTATTAATATTAAAGTAAATATAGAAAATTTGTGTATTCAATTTATCAAATAATATTTTTAAAAAAGCGAAAAATAATATGATTGACAATTGTACTTATTATAAGATTTATCCTTCTGCAGCAATATGTCCCAAGATCTTTTCAAATATAAAACTGCATAAAGAGAATGAACCAATACAGTTTAAGGTTGATTGGGGGTGAGGGGTATTTTCTTATGAAACGTGTTGATTAATTGAGAAAATGCTACAAGAAATTCTTGGTTTTGGGAAATATACAATACGTTCACCCTTTGATTTTGTTAGTAAAACATGTCACATTATTATTAATGTTAATGATGTAATATGTACCTTAGACGTAAGTGAAATATATGGATCAATCGATCGAATGCCTTCTATTGAAATTATTTCTGACACACTAAATTTATGCAGTTTTTAAGAAGGATTTTTATAAAATGGATAGTGACTGGCCAATGGGTCTGCCTACAGTTGCCCAAATATGTAATTTTGTAATTTCTACATATGAAGAAATTATTTTGAAAAAGGAATGTTATCAAAAAAATACTACTTTATATTATCAATATGTCGATGGTGTTTTTATATGCAGCAAGTCAAATACAATTAAAGATTTGTTTAAAGAATTAAATAATATAAATGGCTTAAAATGGATCAAAACAGAAGAAAATTTACTATGCATTCAGTTCCTCAATCTTAAGATAACTAGAAAGAGATGTAAGCTGTATTACTATATGACTATTAAACCAACAGCAAAAAGAGGCTATATTCCATATAAGTCAAGAGTACCAATATCACGTAAAATGACAGGATTGAAGTCCTTCTTATTCAGAAATGATAATCTTTGTAATCATTTTATTGGATAAAGGCAAAAATAATGAAATGTATTCTAATGAATTGTTAAATGTTGGCTATAATTACAATCATTTATTATACTATTAAAAATTTTAATACGAAATATAAAAATAAAAAAATTTGGATATCAATACCATATATTTCAAATCACCAAGCAAATTTCATAAGAAAAATATATAAAAATATATGTGGCATTGCATTTTATGCACCTCCTACATTAAATAAATTAATAAATAACTCTAAAGATAAAACCTCATGTATAAATAAAAATTGCATCATATATAAATGGATATGTAGGTGTGGTAGGATATATATAGGGGAATCGAGAAGTACATTGGAGAAAAGAACTAAATAGCACTTGTCCAAATGATATAAGCTTTTGCACACAATTTTCTATTTATTTTATATGCTACACTGAGTCTCTTGTATCTGTCCTAATACTTTTACAATAAAAGGTCAATTTCAATTTAGCCATTAATTAAACTTTTTCTCTCAATCCAATATAGCTGTAGTTTTGCTTACAAGAATTCTTTGTATAATGATTTATCATAACAATAACTATCAATTCATACTCACTATTTCAACAAACAAGCAACTATTTTTTATAACAACTTTTAAAAAAATCCATTATTTTTAATGGTAGCCATTTTATAATATTACTAATATCATAGAATTCTGCTGTCATGAAGGCAATGTCATCTGCATAAGATAAAATAGTAAGATTCACATTTAAAAAACCTTACAACCATTATTCATTATATAATTTAAAACAAACTTTGATAATATAAATTAATATAATATACTAAAAATAAATTGAAAATACAATTTTAGATCATTTAATTCCATTTCATTGTAATAAAGTGTGTGATAAATATCCTAAAATGCTCTTTCAAACACAAAAGCATGTATTTATTTAGGATATAATTAAAAGTAAATTTTTATAATATATAGTAACAGAAGTATGAAAATAAATTAGAAAATGTGAGTGGAGTATCTAAACTGCAATTTACTTAACTAATTTTTGTTTTTAATGTTTTTGTAAGAATATTTTTTTTATTTCAAGGCAAAAATACCAATCATCACAAGTATATACAATATATAATAATTCACTTTTCTTACACTTTAAAACAAAATATACAATATTTTTTTTAAAAAATGTTTAATTCACTTTGAAATTAAAATGAATTTTAATCATACATTGTGATTAAATATGATATCAATAAATTGAAAATATGTACATTATTTAAAATTCACTTAACAAATATTTTCATGAAAATATAAATTCTTAATTTTTTTAAGGGAAAAATATATTTGTGGTAAACTTAAATTTTATCAACAAAATAAAAATAAGAATATGTTTTATTTATAACAAAATTTAAAATAAATCTTGTTTATATTCAATAATAAAATGATATACTAGAGTAAATTGAAAATATGTTCATTAATTAAAATATGATTAATTTAAGTTAATTAAATGCTTTTCTTCAAAATGTAAACTGTATAAACAAGAATTTTTTTTGTCACTTTATGAAAATTCCAGATAATCAACTGCACATTATATTAATCTAATTTTTATTTTATTAGATTGAATTTTTATGAAAAGAAATAGGCAGCTTTTAAACAATATAGCAAAAGCAAATCATTGTTTTATTTATTAAGTAATTACAAATACAACATTGATATCATAACAAAATGCATTAAAAAATAAATTAAAACGTGTACATTATGTTAACTTAAATTTATTTATATATGCATTTTTTATTTCAATGTAATAAATTATGATAAACAAGATATCACTTTCATTTGTTGTAATTTGAAATTAGTGCTTATAATTGCTTAAAATGTATTTTTTTATTGTTATGCTTAGTAAAATGGTTATATATTAATCTTTCCATTGGAGAGACCAATATTTTATTGGTCTGGAAGTCAAGAAATTGAATTTATATTTGAGGGATTTTGCAAGCTATTTTTTTTAAACTTTCAAATTTGCATTTTTTCCCTAATATTTTAATTTTAAAAAATTTCTGAAGATGTCAGGATAATTGAAAACGCAAGAATTTCAAAGTATAGAAAGCTCCACAATGGTGAGCACTCATTTTATTCTTGTCAGTCTCAAATGTTGTGATATTACTTTCGCAAAATGTTAGGAATGACTAAAAACTTGATTTTTTGTAAAGTTTATGATGTTTTTGCATAATTCTAATTATTAGGAATCTAGAATATATATTATTATATATTTATTTTCTATAGAAGTGTTTTATTTTTAAATATAAAATATATTATTCTGAGTAACATTGCTATGGAAATTACACTGGTGTGTAAATTACGATTTCTGAAAAATTATGTCACTAAAGCAATCTGTTAGAAAATATAACAATATTATAAAAATTATTAAAAAAATTTAAACTTTTAAAGCATAAATTGATAGATTTACTGGATATTTATAATTTCATTGAGATTTTAAAAACAAACATCGAACAAAGATTTTATTAAATTTCCAAATTGAACGTGCTTCTGCCAGCAGTTGAATGTTGAATGATGAAATTATGCTTTGTTTTGATTAAAATCTAATTTGTAAAATAATTCCATAAATTAAATATGATTTTTAAAATTTATTTAATTTCTAGACAAAAAGATCTATTATATGAGGTCAAATTCATTATATTCTGGTAAATAATAATGGTTTAATATTAAAATGAAAGTTGACAACTTATAGCAAGCTAGAACAAAGACAACTGTTATCTTTCAGGCAGATTACTTGTCACTTTTTTTTTTCAGTTTTAAGCTTTATGTTTATAATTAGATATTTTAACATTTATTATATATTTAGAATCTGGTGCTAATGACTTAAATTTATGTGATAGTTAACTAATATATATGAAATATTATCCAGGTACATCCGTGTATAATTAATTAAAATATATATAAACCAATGTTTCAATCAGGTCACACTGTTCATCAACTGTGTAACAAATATTGTAAAGTAATTGTTTATATATATATATATTATACATGGATGTACCTGAATAATATTTCAGTTATATCAGTAGCCCGTGAAAATCTTTGATTTAATATATATATAATATTCATTTTTTCAGTTGAGGGCTTCAGTGTTCAAGTTGAAATCTTGGAATATGTAATTAAAATCAACATGGATGCACTTGAAAAATATCTTTTTTATATCTGTAACCTGTGAAAACATTCATATGAATATATATATATATGGACCAATTGCTTTCTTATTGCAAAAAAAAAAAAAAAAAAACCTTTATTTTTGTTTCTATTAAATTGAAATCGTAATTGCTGTTTTACATTTGCTATTTTTTGTAAATACAAATAACTAAATGGTTAATCATTCAACAGTTGTAGAATGTTTGTTTCTTTGATCCAAGATTCTTTAACTCTTGAACTTTCACTTTTTTAATGTGCTAAACTAGGTATGTCCAACGATGATAGCGCAAGCAAAAATAAAATTTTATATATAAAAGATTTTATCTTTAAAAACTAAAATTTCAAAAAAAAATTTTTTAATAGCAACCATTGAAATTTGGGATTTTTTTTTATTTGAATGCGATATCCAATTTAAAACTAAAATTTTAAAAGCGATAAGCTTGTAAAAAAAAAAAAACAGTCAAATAATAAAAAATTTAAAAAAAAACAATCAATAATTTTACTATCGTTTCATTTCGTCATATCTGTTTTGGTTATTGCAGTACAAAAAAAAAAAAACATTTATTTTGAATTTTCATTTAAGTAGGCAGACTAGTTTTGACATTTGATTTTTTGAAATAATTTTTAAAAAGTTTTTTTCAATTGTGAAAAATGGTTTCGATACTTACATCTATAATAAGTAAATCTGAAGTACAAAGATTAAAAAGATCTTTAAATTCACAGCAATCTTCATTCAAAAAAATTGTTTGTAAATCAATAATGGCAACTTTGGCATCTCTCCGTGTGTGTTGAATTTTTATAAAGAACAAAAAACCTTTTATAGATGGGGTGAGATATTCAAAGAAGCTTTTTTGACTTCAGCAGATAGCTTATTTCACAATTTTAAAAATAAAATGGAGATTGTTGATGCTATCCAAGAAATACGACTTTCCAGACAAACTGTAACAAGTCATTGGTGGTCGAGAGTCAGCACAGCAGCCTTACAAGCAGTTGTCCCGGGTTAGCGGGTTCACATCCTGGCCGATGCTATACAAATGAAGAAAAAAACTGTAACAAGTCAAGTTGAAACAACGGCGATGGATTTAAGATCACAACTTAAATGGAATTTTGAAAATTGTTTATGGTTTTCACTTCAATTTGATGAGTCAACTAACAGTTATGATATGCCCAGCTTAGTATATTTGTATGTTTAGTATTTCCTGATTTGACTGTAATGAAATAATTTTTCTAAATCCTACCTTTAAAAAAGTGATATGCCCAGCTTAGTATATTTGTATGTTTAGTATTTCCTGATTTGACTGTAATGAAAGAATTTTTCTAAATCCTACCTTTAAAAAAGTGAACCAGAGAACATTACAATATTTTTAAAGCTTATAATATCTGAAAATCTTCCTCTTAAGAAGCTTATTTTCATGACTACAGATGGTGCTCTTTCTATGACTGGTTATGAAAATGGATATTTAACCTTTTGTAAGAGAGATATTGATTTTCCTAATTTTATTTCAAACCATTGCATAATTCATTAACAATCTATATGTGGGAAAATGTTGACTCTTTATGATGTTATGAATACAATTATTAAAATAATCAATTCAATTCGGGTGAAAGCACTGCAAAGAAGATTGTTTCAGTCATTTTTAGACAGCATTGATGCATATTATGGTGACTTACTTCTCCATAAACTCTGTATTAACAATTGACACGAATTGTTATTTTATATTATTTTTATATTATATACAGAAGTATTATTTATTTATTCTCCATAATTCAAAAGATGGTTTAGCAAAGCTAATATTGTAGAAAATTCTGCAAGCTGTTTTCATATATAAAAGATTTTCTGGATGGAAAAAAAGATCCTTATGCTGTTTACTTCACAATAAGGTGTGGCTGCAAAAGTTAGCATTTTTAATGGATCTAACAACTAAATTAAATGAACTAAATCTAGATTTGCATGGACAAAACAAAACAATAACTGACACAATTAACTCTCCATCGATACATTTAAAGTAAAACTGGAAATGTGGATGTCTCAAATTAATAAAAAAGATTTGAATCAATTCATAAATTTAAGAGAAGAAATTGGGTCAAACATAGAAATGTGATTACCAAGAATTTGGAAATATTTTGCAAAACATTCTTCTGCAATTTCAACAACAATTTCAAGACTTTGAAAATCTTAAACCAATCACTTCATTTTTCATGTCTCCATTCTCTAAAATAAATATAGAAAATCAAGCTATACTAATCGCAGAAGTATTTAATATGGATGTAGGGTAGCTTGGAAATGCAATTGATTGAACTACAAAATGACATTAGATTGAAATCATATGATCAATTTGATATATGAAAGTATATTACCATTGAAAATTCTAATTATGAACGAAATTTCTCAAAATTAGCTAATAATATTCAATGTCAATCACCACATTAAATAAATTTGTTTAAAATTTTAACTATATTTGTTTATTTCTTTTATAAATTGATTAATTTTGCTTTTCCCCCCCATTTAGTCAATCACCATTTATTTGGAAAATAAAAAGTAGCTCTTAGATTCTAAAAGAATGGGCACACCTGTGCTAAACCATACACTACAGATTACAAGATTTTAATTGTAAAATCCTGTTCTCATCCACTTTTTTTGTAACTATAGTGAAAATGTGTATTATGAATTAACTATACTAGATATATGCTATGAATTAAAGATTAATTAAACATTAGGCATCAAAAGAATTCTACAAACTAATTAAAAATGATAAACCCTTTTGAAATTATCCTTAATTAGAACTTAGATTTTATTGTAGCTTTATGGCATTCAATGATTTATTTACACCAGTTTGTATTTAATATTGAAATAAATAAAAAATATGGCTTTTTCTAATCAATTAAATGTTTTATTTTTATAATTAACACATAGTAACATATAAATTAGGGCAAATTTTACTCACTGTTTTTATTCATACATATAAAAAAATTTAAAAGTGCGATTTCTTGCTGTATATATATACAAAAAGATGAGGAATCTGTATATGAAATAAAATCACCACATTGCTGTAATGATGGCATTTTAGTTGCAATTATATATTGGACCATTTCCATCATCTATCATTAAATATTGAATGTCTTTCGAAAAGAAATTTAAAGATTATTTAAATTTTTCAATTGTATTCAACTTTTTAGTAATAGCACACAGATTAGTATATAACACAATGTGTCAAGTGATATTATTTTTCTCTCGTCTTAGATGTCACAGGCCTGACCAATGACAGTATTAGTATAAGAATCAAACCTGAACCATTATCTTAAAATGTAATATTCAAGAATCTATAATTCCAAGTCCATTTCCCATTCTAGCACTGTCACTGTTCAGGCAAGCAACATCTGAAGAATAGAGGAGAATAATTAAATTCCATTCAAAATGTTGCATTATATACTAATGTGTGCTATTACTAACAGTTGAATGTAATTGGAAAATATAAAGTTTAATTTTTTTTAAAAAAAACATTAATATTTAATGTTATAGATAATAGAAAAAATCCAACATATAATTACAATCACATTACCGTTTTTGGTACTTTCCTCACAGATTTGCATCTGATGTAGATATACTTTATGTATGAATAATAAAACACATTTCTTAATTTGCAGTTTAATGTAAGAAATAAGAGAGATAATTAGAATTGTTTATAATTGCAATTGTAGGATAATTCCAGTTTAATTAAACATTTTAATCAAAACAGAATTTAAGGAAATTCAGTCATGCATTTTTATTTCCAGAAGAGTAACTTATTTTTTTTGTTGTCATAATTATTTAACTTAGTAATAATATTACAAATGATTTCAAATGTTTTAAATGGTTTTCTAAAAGGGATTTGTATTTCAACTTTAATGATCCAAGCTCTTATAAATTAATCTGTAAATTGCAACAAATCCCAAGCTTAAGAAAAGAAGTTTTAATAAATGTTGTTTTGTTTAAAAGGTAAATGATTTGTTTATTAATACATATAATATACAACTGCTTTTATTACTACACTAAAAGAAAAAGTTAGACATTTCATGATTTTTTCTTTATTTGTTTTAATAAAGTTAGTTATCACATTATATTTTAAGGAAGTTATAAAAAATTTTATACTAAAATATTAATTACTTTTTTCATAATTTCATTAAAATATCTATAACAATTTTTTTTAATTCTAAGAAAGTCAAAATATTTATTTATAACTATTTTTAAAGAAATAATGTAGCCTTAAGAAAACACAATATTATCGCTAACAAGTTAGATATGGTTACATCAATTTAATATGTTGACTGCCAATTATGAAGTAATTTAATTCGTATTAGATGATTTTTTCTTCAGATTGCCCATTATGAGCCCTCTCATAAATGATTACTGCTAACTCTTAGCATTTGAATGTCCTCATTGTTCAATGTATTTTTTTTTATAAATGAACTTCAGTTTAAGTAGTGTATGTAATGAAATATTTTTTTACTAAAATTATATTTAGAAATAATGAAAATATTATAAATTTTTAAAAAAATCATCTTAAGAAATAAAATAAAAATATTATCAATATAAACATTTTATATCTGATACCTTGCAAGTTTGCAATAGCATAATGTACTTAGAAAACAAAACATAATTTAATAAACTATATTTAAATATTATATAATTAAAAAGTACTTATTTTAAGCCAATATTATTGTGAAGTAAAAAGAAGTTGTCAGAATTTATTTCTTTATGTTTATGCATCAGAAGTGTTTTTGTTTTTTCATTATTATTATTTTCTTTCATTCTAATTACAGCTACCATCTAGAAATGCCTTATTCAACTTGCAGTCTCAGGCTGCATACAAGCCATCAAGCTTTTAAAAATAGCCTGAAACACACTAATTAATCTCAGTTTCTAAAATCTTCAGATGTGTGTTACCTATTCATCCTTTCTTTCAATTGGAAACTGCACATGTCTATTTGACAACAAACGTATGACTGTTTTGAAAATATATTGTTTTTTGTCAAACTGTAATGTAATTACTCATAGCAGTTTGAGTACCTTTAAAATACAAATTGAAAAGTATCTGAAGAAAATAGTGTTTCAAGGCAATTAAGAAAATGAATATTTTGTTGCATAAAATAAACACGGTTGTGCAAAGTGTTTCATTTGGCATGAAAGTGTTATACTACTAAAATATATGCTGTGAAATAGAAACCATTTAAGAACTCAATTTTTCATGGATTTTTAATAACATGTGAAAAGGAACAGTAATTATAACAACATTATTTTACTTATCTTAGTGTGATTGCTATGCAATGGAATAATTTTGGACCCTTTTTTTTTTTTTTACAACAAAAAATCATTTTATTTTTACAGCAAAAGAATAAAGTTTATAGAAAACTTGAAAATGATGGATAATGGTGTCTGTAACTTTTTCTGTGTGACTTCACAAAAAAATTTGGTAATCTCAATCATTGTTTATAGGCTGGAAATAAAATTATTTTCCATATAAAGTATTTGCTTTTGAAGAGTTCTTGAGCATCTGTTATAAGGAAAGAGAAAACCAAGTACTGCATAATTGTTTAATCATAATAAAAGCTTAAGAATATGACATTGATATTTCTCTAGAAATGTACAATTATTTCAGATTATTTAGCTGCTTTATGCAAGAAATCTCTTACATCTAAAGTTCAGTTATATACATTATACTTGTATTCAAATATTACAGATTCAGCAGGAATTTTACCCATTACTTAAGTGTATACATTTAGATCCTATATATGAGGTGTCAGAATGACTTAAAGTCAACATGGGATATGACAGTAATATTGGCATCAACAAAGGCTTAGAGCATTCCATCAGCAGATTTTTAATAATGTGGATGGTTGAAGAGTTGGAAGGTGGAGAAGATTGAAGTCTGTCCATTAAGGTTTGAAGATTTGCTATCTTAATATAAACTGAGCACTGATTATATAGATGTAGGAGATGATGATCTGGACCAACTGATGAATGTGGGTCAGCACAAAACACATATATCAGAGATCATTTATCTTTTTCACATATATGTGGTCATAGGTATTTGTTATATAAAATGGAGTGGATAGCTGAAAAGGCTCAAAAGTCTGTGTTCAATTTTTTTCTAATTACATCTAAAGTTCAGTATAAGCATTATAGTTATATTCAAATATTAAGTAATTGAATAGCAGATTTTAGGATTTAAGAATTGTCTGTTCATATAGAACATTTCTGGTAGTTAGAAACAGCAATTATTATACAACTAACTGCATTGGGATATGATTACACAAAAGTATTTGATGATCATTGAGATCAAAAATGATATGATTTTTTTAATGAAAAGAGTAAGGGAAAAGAGTATGCCAAATTTTGGAAAATAGTGTTTGACAAATACAAGACTGTACAAAAGTGTTCCTAAATGCTGCTCATGTTATTTCACATTATTGTATCTTTATGAATCATCCTAAAATGAAATGTGTAGAGAATATGCATAAAAATCAATTTACTGATTCTCATCTTGAATAGCTTATCTCAAATAGTCACAAATTTGTCTCAATATCAAAAATTATGCAAATTTTTAAATAAATACTTGGGCACTTATAGGTTTATTTTTTTATATTATCATAAGATGTAGGATGTATTATAATGTGACCTACATAACATATCAAACATATGTATACTGTCTGAGGGAAGAGAAGGTTATGTATGCATTACATTAGATTTCTTTTATAAAGTGAAAGAAAATAATGAGTATCATGGAAGTTTTATAGAATCAAGTGCTGCTTGTTATGTGTTTGTGAGAAAATTTGACATATATCAACATTCATGTCATGCATATGGAAGCTACAGAAAAGTTGAGAGATCTGCTTTCAAATGCTAACTTTGTTTTAATAGTATTAAATACATAGAAATATGGATAGTATGAATGTAAATTAATAAAAGCATCTTTGCATATGAAAATTAAATATTTGCAGAAGGAATTTTTTTTTAAAGATTTAGATCAACCTGTGACCCACCAAACTTTTATGTGTGGCCCAGCAATAGACTGATGGCCAACAGATGAGACAACACATTTCTTAATTAACAAATAACCATGCGCGATTGATATTTTTTATTGACGCACTATTAACGGTATGTTTTTTTTTTAATTTCATAGATCTGAAGAACCTGCCAAATCTGTACTAGAAATGCCCGAGTATCATCATGTATAACTTGTACTTGCTCTCAACCCGCTATCTTTAGCATTTTTTCTCCGATTTTAGCACCTTCAGTATTTTTTTTGCAAGGAAAAAAATCAGTAAATATTTAAATTTAATGGTATAATAATGATGGAAATCTATCTTTTCAAGCTTCTGATTGGTTTTTTTCTCCGCAAGGGAATGTCAATCCATGACTTCGACAGTTGTATTTTTACATTTTGAATTTGAAAACGAAAACATAATTTACTAAGCTTTTTTTTTTTTTTACCCCATTTGTTTGTTTCTCAGATTTTAGTCAAAAAATTTACTTTTATACTAAAGCATATTGACAAGGAATTCAATGAATTACTTCTGGAATTTATAATTGGATGGTAAGCATTTATTATAATTTGACAGTGTTAGATTTTTATTATCATCAATTATAAATATAAATTTATTTTTTAAAAACCTTTCTGTAATCAAACAAATTATAAATTTCCATTTTAGATACTAAACTAAAACAAATATAATTTTAAAAAGACAAATATATTTACTGCAGATTGTATAATTGACCAATCAGAAGTTTGAAACTTTAATTCAATCAATAGTCCGTGTTTTTGAAAGCAAAGTGAAACATTTTAGTTTTATATGTGAATTAGTATACATATAGATGCGTAGTATTTTATATCAAACTATAATTTAAACATCATAATGATGTCTTCTAACAACAAACTAAAATTATCGGATGAAAATAGAATGTTTCAAGACAACTGGGAAGAGGAATATTTTGTTGTGTTGAATAACAAAGGTTCAGCAACGTGTTTGATTTGTCGAGAAACTGTCACATTAAAAAAATATAACATTGATCATCATTACACCATGAAACATAAATTGTTTAATGACACTTTTGCTCATGGGTCTTTAATAAGAAGTGAAAAATTAGATTTCTTCAAGAAATCATTGCAACAGCAACAAAATGTTATGTCAGTGGCAATCTTGCAAGAAGCAGTGATGACACGAGCATCATATGAAATTTGTTATACACTTGCAAAAATATGAAATCATTTACGGATGCTGAAGTTGTGAAAGAATGTTTCCTAAATGCTTCGACTATATTATTTAATAAATTTAATAATAAAAGTCAAATACTATTACAAATTAAGAAATTACAACTGTCAGATTCTACCTGCATTAGATGTACTGAAGCTATTGCAAACATATTTTTGATAATATAATAGAAGATTTGAAAAACTGCAAATATTTTAGTTTGGCTATTGATTCCAGAACTGACATTTCAGCAACATCACAATGTGCTATTTTTTTTTTTCAGATACTGTATGGAACAGAATTCAATTTGTGAAGATTTTTTGAAATTTCTTTCTATGAAGAATCAAACTAGAGGTAGTGATTTTCTCAATAGTATTTGTACTTTTCTGGAGAAGAAGAATATTGAAATAAAAAAATTGTTTTTTGTGTGCACTGATGGATGTCCTTCAATGATTGGATCCAAAAAGGGATTTATTTCCCTATTAAAAAAGAAATAGAATCTAAAAAATCTTTTATTATTTCATTGTTTAATTCACAAAGAAAACTTGGGGGCATATATATACATTAAAGAAGTAGATGCTGTAATGATAACCGTCATAAACATTGTGAATTATATTCGAGCCCGAGAATTAAACTGCAGAAAATTTTAAAATCTTTTGGAAGAAATAAATAGTAATTATGGTGATGTACTTTTGCATACTTCGGTGCAATGGCTAAACAGAGGTAAAGTTTTGAATCGCTTTTTTTTATTACGTCATGAAATTATTTTATTTTTACAAGAAAACAATAAAACTTATAATGAGCTTGACAGTGATGGATGGTGGTGTCTTTTAGCTTTTTTATGTGACATCACAGAAAAACTTTGTGATCTTAATATTAGTTTGCAAGGTGAAAATAAAATTATTTCACAAATGACAAATAAAGTATTTGCTTTTGAAGTAAAACTAAATATTTATTACCAAGATATACAAAACCAAATACTACATCATTTTCCAACATTGACAAATGCTAAGTTAGATGGTATTGACATTTCTTCAGAAACCTATGTAATTATTTAAATACCTTATTGAAAGAATTTAAAAGTAGATTTCAAGATTTAAGAAATATTAAGAATTGTCTTTTGCTTATAGAAAATCCCTGGCACTTAGAAATAGCAACTATTACACAGTTAGCTGCATTTGGACATGATTATGTTAACTATTTAACGAATTTGTTGAATTTAAAAATGACACAAATTTGGAAACCATTTTTAAAGAGAAAAGGGGGGGAAAGGAGTATATGGAATTTTGAAAATTAGTGCCTGAAAAATATAAAACTTTCAAAAAGTGTGCACAAGTGTTGCTCACATTGTTTGCATCAATTTATCTTTGTGAATCATCTTATTCAAAAATGAAATATGTGAAGAATGTGCATAGAAACAGACTTACTGATTTACACCTTGATGATATATTAAGAGTAGCATGTAGAATATATAAACCAGATTTATCTTAAATTGTTAAAAGTTTAATCACGCTGATATTTAAATAAATGTTTATATCAAATAAAAGTGTTTGCATTATGTTAATTATAAGATATAGTAAAGTAATCCACAAGCTGTAGCATGCATGAATTGATAAGTCAGACATTTTTTTTTACATGATACCAATTGGTTGCTGCGGCCCGCTTGATGTAGCACACAAATATTTGTGGCCCAGGAAAGAAAAAGATTGAGTATCCCTGATTTAGATAGTGCTATAATCTGATCCACACTCAGAACAGTTATACTTATTAAATTATCATTATCTATAAGTCTATTAGCAAAATACTAATTATATAAATACACATATATTGTTAATCATTTGAAATGAGAAATATGTCATAAAATCATCTGGCTTAATAACTATTGTTTCTTCATTTTTAACTTTAAGATGCCTTTTCATTACATTCCCAAATTGCCTTGGATTGTTACTAATATTATTTTGTATGTTTCCATATACAAATGAAAATCCTGTCTTTCCAATTTTCTGAAAGTTATTCAAAAACATTCGATTTCCATATTTTTTAAAGAAATTATAAAAACACCATTTTCTCTTTATACATTTTCTAAGTTTGTCTGAAAACCATTTAGGATATTTAGCAGAATAAAGATGTTTCATTGGAATAAATCTATCTACTACATCAAATAACAATTTTTGAAATATTTTTGCTGCTATTGAAGCATCCTTACTATTGTAAACTTCCTCCCTGTTTATATCATTAATTGCTCCATACGCATAATTTTTTTTAGCTAAAGATCAAAATTTTATTATTTTGATATTAAATGCCAATTCAGTCTCCCATGCAAAATGATGATAATCTTCAGTCACTAGAGGATATTCACATTTTTGTATATGAATAAATTCATTATTTGTAATTATTAAATCCAAAATTTATCTATGGCTATTGTATATGTCATTGACCTGCTTTAGATCCAAAAACTTAAGTAATTGCTTTAAGCTATTAAATTTGGCATTACTTTGTCAAACATTGTTTCCATAATATGCAATATGCAACTCTCTCACAATTAATACTTTATGCTTATATAAAATAAGAAATAATAATAATTTTATTTTTATAATGTTTCATCAACTTTAGTCTAGAAGTGAGTTTTAAAATATCAACTGTAAGAATGTGATCTGAAATTAATATGAAAATGTTTAAAAATAAAGAAATTAACATATATTTAAATTTTGATTTTAATGAATTGTTACCACCTTCTAATTTTCCAAAATAGTCATGAAGATGATTTGAAGTAGAGAAATATTTTAATTCAAAACTTTATTTATTTAATAAAAAATAAAACTGAAATATAGATGCTAACCTTATTTACTTACTATGGATGCCAGATCTGTATTCAATTTAAGTTCATAAAAATGTTTATATATATATATAATTATTAAATACTTCTATATTTTAAAGCTGATTAAAAGAAACTCACTTATTTGTAAGCTTACAACAATTTGCAGTGTTGTTATGGTTCCTTGAGAACAAGAATACAGAAGAAAAAAAATTTGGTAAGCTTTAACGGTTTGATATCAGAAAATTTTAGCAATTCCACATTCATTTTTATAATTTTAATTAACTCTCATATATATTTAAGCTGACAAAACAAACACTTCTATTTGTAAGCCATAAATCTAATTACTCTACAGTGCTTTTAAAAACAAAACTACACACACACAAAAAAAAAAAATTTGGGGAATGGACATTTAGCGATTTAATTCTAGTGTTATTTATCAGAAAATTTTTTATTAATCCCATGTTAAAGTTTTATAATTTTAAATATCTATTTGTAACCAGAGTTTAAAATGCTGCACAGGGATCCCTAATAAAAAAAAAGTCTTGCTATTTGTAGTTGTTTTTTATTTTTTCAACTTTTCTGAAACAAATAGTTTGCCAACTTTTATATGTAGATCTTTTATATATATTAAAAATTCTACTTGTCTATTTGCCACACTCTGTTATCAGATACGACTATTTATTATGTAGAATTATGCAATCAATTAAAGTCAACAACAAAGTGGAAAAAAATGTTTGAAAAATATTTTACAGTTATATATATAATTAATTTAAATATCTACATTTAATTATACAAATCATTAAACTATAATTAAGAACATTTTTTAATTGTTAATGTCAATTACATTTTTTTATTTAAAACGAAGTTTTTACTTTTTTTTTTTTTTTGGCGTATATCTCTGAATCATAAAGGCATACATGAAATAAAAATGATTGATTTTATTCTTAAAAATTTAGTCATAATTTTTTATTCAAGTATACTTTTAATTAAATGTGGAATTTTCACTTTTTATTTATTTTATTAGTAATTTATTGAGTAGCAATTTTAATTTTTAAAATGTTTGTTTATAAAATGTTGTTATAATAGTTTATTATTTGTGCTTTGGTCTTGTTTGTTTTTTTTAAGTGTGCATAAAATTTTATTTAATTTATAATTCATTTTCACATATTTTCTATTATAAGTTATGAGTACAGTTTTTAGTATATATATATTGACATGGTTATTAATAATTACAAAATACTTTATATGGAGATCTTTGGAGAAGATGCTAATAAATCTTTAATTTTGCTTCACCACTATACTATTTTTCCAGTTTTGCATTTATTTTAATGGCAGAAATTCTATTGATTTAAAATAATAAAAGTATGCATCTAAAATAAATATTAAAGGATCCAACCCATGCTTACAAACATAACTGATTCGAGAGAATAGTTGTAGAATATCAGTATAGTCCAATTTTTGTTGTTAGTGATCAAGAAAAAGTGCCTTATTTTCATTGTTTATGTAAACATTTGTGATTTTTTTACCTAATATTTGCATAATAATTATTTAAAAACAAAAGTATACATTATTAAAATTTTATTCTATTTGAATATTTTACTTTTAAAAATATGTTATCAAATCCACTCGTAATTTTAAGCATAAAATTATGGCAATAAGATTATTAATGCCTTTTTAAAACATATCTTAACATATTACTTCATAATATTTGCAATATTTTTAAAATTATATATGAACTTTTAAATTTTAGAGAATTTAATAGATACATGATGGTTTTAGATTTATTTGTTCGTGTTTTTAAAAAAGGGTTAATCAACAATGATTTTGTTCATATTTGTATTTCATTGGCTGAACTGATTTTGCATTGCATAGTCATAAAAAACTTACTTGTTCTCATTATATATTAATTTTATTATTATTTCTATATTTTCAAAAATTGATTATTATCTTTTTGGAATGTTTTACATTTATAATCTTAGGTATTGAAACAGTAAGGTCTGCTTTGCAGATTTTTGTTTCACCTTTTCTCACCTATTTCCTACCCTCATACCTTAGTTTGAACCCCAATCTATCGTAGTGTGTCTGCAATACGCTTATATACCGAAAATCCTGCCTAATTTTAAACCACGAGTACAATGCTCGTATTATATATATAAGTCATTCCCAAATAAATAAAAGATTATAGATTATGTATATGTTCACATAATCTTGATTTATTAAAAAGTAGGTTATATAAGTCGTAATTGCGCACACACTATGATATGCATTTTAAAACATATCAAAATTATAAATTGTTAAAGTTATTTTGTTTGAATCTATTTACAAATATATTACCGTCGTAATATATTTTGATTTAAAATAAAATTCATTTAGTAAATATTCGTTTAGTAAATAGATTCAAATATTGCAATTTAAAAAGTAAAATCATTTTCTTTAATTTAATAAAAGTTATTCCAAATATTTCTGTTAAAATAAATGAGGGACAATAGTTTAATTATTTCATGTTGTAATTAGTTAATGTTATATAAGTTTATCTAAAAACAGCAGATGTCCACTTAAGGTTTTCTTTAATTAATAAAAGTAATTTTTAATTAAATCTAGTTTGTAATTCGAATGTCGACAGGGAAAGTAACAAAAGAAATTAATTAATGTTGAATTCCTTAGACATTCAGATGATTACAGCTGATAAGTCCGATATATTTTTGTAATGCTCCAGGGCAGTTCTATTGTTAAATTCTACTATAAAAAGGATGTTTTTCTTTTGTTCTCCAAGTCTTCTAATGTTTCTAAGAGAAATCATTCTGAGTTCTATTCTAATAATTTGCTAACCTTGACATGACAGAGTAGAGGCGTTAAGATGGCTATGTCCCCTCGGAATAGCCGGCCGCTGCTCCAGACCATCGGAAGCTATCACATAAGGAACCCCGGAACTGCTGCTGCTGCAAAAATACGAACATTTCCAGATTTTGCTGTTAAATTATATAAAAACCTGCCGATCATCAATCTACCTAAAATGCTTCTCCAGAGGTAACCCTAAATTAACCCAAGAGCTCTTGTGATAACTAACATGCTATAGCTATTTAAAATTGTTTTTCTTATATTTCACATAACTTCATTATGTATTTCTTTAACGTGTTTAAATATACTCAACATTTTGCTCTCTATCCTTGGGATAATATTTTCTATTTATTAAGCTTTCTGTTATTTTATTATGATAATGTGTCAGAATCGTCTTTGACCGAGTGAATTATTCCTTTTGTTGAAACTAAGACACCGCTATAAAGGCATATTTTAAATTTCTAAATAATTTCCAATTTTTATTATCTTGCAAATCACTCGTTTGAGGGCGATTCTTTTCTTTAATATATAATATAATCACAGTTTAAAATCTACATGTTATTGATTTTAATCTAATATGAGAGTATGTGCGAGGTCAATGATTAAATGTGTCCCCAAATGCATGATTGCGTATATAAATCTATACTTACTTTTCAAACCCACAAGCATGCATTTTCTTATTTTAATTACCGTGTTCTACTTTAATTACAAAGTTCATCATTGACGTCGAGAATGTGTGGACCCTTTTAAATGAATTTCTGGGAATTTGATTGCGCATTTCTCTTCATCGAAGTAAAACCCATTCAGTATGTTTTATATACACTAGTCTCGTATTGCTGGTAAGTGAATTGGTTGTTGAGACCGCTTTGTTTTACTTTTCCAAGGAATCTTTACACGGCCAAAGTCAGTTCTCTTTGCGATTTTCAGGCAGAGTGTGTCCATAAATGACACACCTGGGAATTAAACGCAATCGTCACACAGTCGCTAAGTTTCGGCTGTTCATAAAATACTTTCCTACGGGTTAGCGGCTAGGTGCCCTCCGTGATCATTCCAAATATTCCATTATTGTTTTATTTTATATTTATTTTACAAAGCATCCGTGACTTAAACGTGTCACACCTTCCAACTTTAATAAATTCATTATCAGCAATACTGACCTCCCAATGCAACTCTATTATTATTATTCTCAAATAAATGCTTTGATCACATTCCCATTTTGTTGCTTAGTAAGCTTTAGTCTGTGCTATTCTCAAAATCAATAAATATTTTAGAACACTTAATTTTCAAATATTTTCTTAAACTTGTATAATTGCTCAAAGCACCTCGCACATGTTCCTACGTCATCAAGCACATTATTGTAATGCTATTAACCTGAGGAATAGAATATATCACTTTGCTTTAAAACCTTTTTGTCATTTATTGAAATATAATGCCCACAATTATTTAATACGCGTCCCTGTCTCATATAAGCAGACAGTGGCGTTATATTTATAATTTATATAAATAAATTTTGTGAAATTATTTAAAACTAAATTTGATCTCTTATTTTATTTGATTCCTATCACTGTCTCGGTCTATATATATATTTTCTGCATTTATTTTGTAAATCCATAGACGTTAATTAGCCACCAAGCTTCTTTTAGTATAGAGTCTTTTGTTTCTCCCTGACCACCAGGCACCGGTCAAAGGTTATACTAGTAGTGGCGTCAGGTGCGTTATCACGTAGATGGCGCTGTGAAATTTGGACTTTAGATTCGAACTTAGTATATCTAGAAGGCAACCCCTCCTAGAATGTTCAGTTTCGTGTCTGGGGTTTGAATTCTACAGTGTGTTAGCGAGATAGACGATTCTGACTGTTACAGTATCTTATTAAATTTTAATACAGAAAAAAAGTTTAATATTATCCAATGTTAAATGATTACAAAAATTACAGTTCCAGGAGAACAGTAGAAATATTTTCATTAGTTGACGTATTAATGTAATTTTCATTTGTTTTAGTGTCTTGGCCTTATATATATATTTGTTGTGTAGTACTTGCCTTTCGGAATTCAAGTTGTTTTAAATTCTCCTAATTATTATATTTCCATATTTATAGCCATTTTTTAAAAAAATCAATAAACTTGTGTGATTTTATTTTTTCAACTTTTAATTTGATTGCACAATTTTTTAAAAATATTTTTCTCTTCATAGAAATGTATTTTTCTATACATTTTAGATAATTAAATGCAATAAAACTCTTTTTAAAATTTTGTTATCGTTTTATTAGAGTATAATATATCATCTTAAACAAACTTTAAATTTTAGACATAGTTGTTTGACTAATTAAAGCAATTTTATTGTCTAATATCTGATTAGAGATTTTTGTAGACAATTTTTTTTATTTAATTTAAATTTATTTATTATAATATTTTAGCAGTTTATAATTAAGCAAAGATAAATGCATTTTTATTAGTGAATATGCTTTTGATATTATCAAGATCATTATTTATAATAAATCTTGAAATTCATTGGTAGAATAATTATTGGAATATTACTGATGACAACTATCAATGATAATCTAGTGAGTTTTTTAATTGCTTGGTTCACCGTTCATTATGATTGTATTTCCAGAGTTGCACATGTTTAATGATTAAGCACTATGCTTGAAAGAAATATATAACCAGTCACATAAATTTACAGCATAATCTTATAAACTATTTACTTAATGTAAATACTACAAACTGACATGTTTCATTATATATATCTGTGTGTATATAATTCTTGGGAAAGAATCATCCAATCATCAAGTGAGCTAAATGTTTAAACAGCAGAATTTTTTCTCCAGAAATAGTAGCCTGATTTTCTGTTCAAATATGATTGAGCATGGGTTGGTCGATTTTTGTTTTAAAATTTGATATATCTTTTTTTTATTAGATCAGTAATTTACATGACTATGGAGGACATGTTATATATTACTTTGGTTTTATATTTATATTACATTGTTTAATTTGTTGGAATTATATGCAATATTAATGTGCATTTACAAATTTGCATTTTTATTAGCCATCTTTTAATCTATCAGTATCTTTTTTTTTTAAAATATAATTTGCTATGGTAAAAAAATATATGTAAGAAGATATCTGATGGTTTTGTTATTCTTTCCAATTCAAAGATTGATCTGCAGAATGTTATTAAGTTTCTGAATGCAACTTATAAGGAATTTGTTTGGTAATTTATAGTCAAAAAGCTCAGTGATTTATTAGTCATTGTTAGATGGAAAATTTGTATCAACTTTGGCTTTGTTAGTTATTATTTTGAAAATATAAATTACTTTAAATATTTTGATATCTTTTAAATAGAAGCCTGAATGTTAATGTTGAATTACATCATTAAACACCAGCTTGGTGTCGCATTTAACAAATTGAAACACACATTATTTTATTATAATGATAAAATTACTTGAAATAAATTAATTTTATATAGAATTATTATTTTACCAAATTTACTTTAAGGAAATGCAACATTGATTATCTGCAAAGGCATTAGAAAATTTCATTCAATATTATTTCAATGATTTTCTGAAGTTATGATGGCAAGATCTTATCCATTTCAAGCCTTTATATTGCCTTGCAATTAATTTACTGATCTAGATACACTATTTATATAATTATTTATTTATCTATTTATACACCATTTATTAGCAAATTGTCTCTGGATTTATCTAAGGATGGATTAAAATTGTTTGATGAAAAATTGGAAATTTCTCAACTGCATCATTTGCTAAATCATGAATAATTTTTATTTGGCAATAAAGATTATTATATATCTGTTTCTCTGTTAATCTGTTTTTCTATCTAATTTTTAGATATCTTAAATACCTTTATATTTAAAATCCGTGCAATTGTCCACAAATTTAAATATACTGTATATGTAAACCTACATTTGTTTTTGCTGTAAAATTCTGGCTTGTATCTTCAAATATATATTTATATAGTTGCAGTATAATAGTCTCCAGAAATTATCAGCTGAATCCACAATATTGCAAATTTTCTTATTATTTGAAGTTATTTTCCCAATGTAAAGTAGTTAATTTTAAAAAAGTACAAGTAATGCATGTAAAATAATGGTATAAGGAATAATTGTGAAACAGTTTGTTCAAGAAAAATTGAACTACAGTTCAATACATTTATATTTAAATATCAAATTAATTACCAAGAATTGCTTTACACACATTAATATACATCTTGAATATTTATACAGATTAAAAAAACTTTATCCTGACCAATGGAAAGATACTTTATTTATGGAGCATCAAACATATTATCAAGCAGTTAATTTGCTGACATTGTATTAAATGAAATTATATTTATAGATGAAAGAAGCCTCCTCTGTCTATTATTTTAGCATCTATTGTAAGTTAAAATATTTATTGATTTACCAGATGTTAACACGCTTTTATTTCCACCTGTAATTAATTTCTAGCATTTACCTTTTTCAACAAGAAATGTGGAAATCAAAGTTGGAACTAATAGAATTTTACATCTGGCAACCACATTTATCTTTTCTTTTTTTTACTATCAGTTATTAGTTTGAAATTCAAAAAAATCTTGATTATTCATACAAATCTGCTTGAATAGTTCTATAAATCTGACATCATATCAATAACTGTCTATTTTATTAATTAATATTTGTTCTTCTAATCATTGGCACCTTTTTTTTCTTTGCTAGAAATATTAATATCAATATAACCTCACTTAATTGTTGCATTCTGTAGGAATATAAATAGGATTCTCCTCTTATCTTTACTACTTTAATGTCATCCATTGCAGATTTGAATAATTCATTTATATCATAGTAGCTTTAAAAATCAAGTAATGGTGTTATATAATTTTTTTATAGATGCCAGCTTGAAACTGTTGATAATAAAAGAATGTGAAATAAACTGAAAGATTATATGATTAAACCATAGTAATATTGTAAATCTGGATGCAGTGGGAAAATTTCATTTGAATACTATCATCTAGACATTGTTCTGATAATTGCATAATACTATCACAACTGTATGTATGCTTGTTTATGTATCTGTACTAACAATTATTTCTTAATAAAGTTTAAACTAAACTTATCAATAAAGTCCTATGTAACTAATTCACACCAAGTTTGACATCACATCAAAAATAACTAACAAGCAGCTCCATAATCCCATCTCAGCTGACTGCAGAGTAATCTAATAGTACTAAATGTTCTTTTATTTATAAACATCAAATCCAGAATTGATAAGATTTTACCATTAGAAATAATTAAGATGATCTATTTAAATCTCAAAAATTTAATTGTTACACTAAATAAAACTTAGACAGAGGATTTTCCAATTTAAAATGTCCTAGATAATCTGATCAAATCTTAATCATTTAATTATTACCTAAAATGAATAAAGTTGTTTTCATTTTTAGCTTAAGAGTAATTTACCAAAATAGTTAAATAATTAATATTTAAGAATTCTGTTAATTTTTTCAAGATGTAAAATTTGATCTGTCCTTGATTCATAATTTATAAGTAAAGCAGCTTTGTTTATCACATTGGGATGCTATATGATTGTTTTGCATCCAATTATTAAGTCATCATGCAAATCCTAATGCAACCCTAAGATCTAAATGCAGTGCTCTCAGATCCAAAGCTCCTCACTGATGAAGGCCACAAGCCAGAAACTAGTCTGGGGATATTGGATGAGTAAGCATTAGATAGGGATTTTATGCACAAGTCTTTTGGCATCCATTGATTACTCTGGTTGGCACAGGGTGACACTACTGTATAGAGAGTTTTGCCTTGTTTATAAACAATTATGTGCTAGTATAAGAGATAGTGATCATGTGAAGTGATTTTACTTCAAATTTAAATAACTATTTAAGAAAAGCTGGTGAAGAATGGAGTATACATTTAATTACTTAACAAGTAGTAATTTCAAAGTTCAATGGATTTAAATATACTTATTATCATAAGAAACTGCTTGCTTAACAAATATGAGCCATTCCAACTCCAAAAGTAACAAGATCAAAAGACAAAACAAAAAATGAAGACTAATACTACTTTAGAAATGAGTTTTTCAATGTCTATACATACCCATGTGTGAAACACAAATATGTCCAAATATAGATCATATTAATCCATTATTCTGTTTGCATGATATTGTGGAATACTGTCTTTTAACTTTTAAAAACTTTTTTTTCTAAAATATTTCTATAGATTATCTAATTGTAGTCCTCTGATGTAATATTTTTCTTATCATATCTTCCCTTTGAAACAATTGTGTTACACTTCTTTAAAATATCTTTGAGATAATTATTATAATGTAATTGGACACTATATATTCCATGAAAGCTTTTCTCAAGTTCACTATAAAATATATTTTCAGGAAGTCTTGTATTATTCATTTGTTCCACATGTCCATTCCAAGGAAGATGTGGTTTTACAACATTGAGCTATATAATATCACATCTAGCAAGTTGAATAATATGTTTATTGATTTTGTGAACATGTTATTTTTAAAAATGTTGCAGAGCTTTCTTGAATGAAACTTTTGTAGTGCTTTTATATTATGCTAATTTCACTACCATACAATAAATATATTATATAAAACAGTTTTATATATACATTATTTAGTTGCAAGATTTATTTTATTGTTCTGAAATACTCAATTCTCTAACTTGTGAAAAGCAACAGTAGCATGTTAGAATAAAATATGTAAATTGGCTTACATTTTTAATTTGACAATCATTCATGGTACAAGTTGCTAAGGGGTTTTTTTTTTTTTTGATATTGGCTGATAATGAAATTGATTTTTTTTAAGACATAAATTACTAAAAAAAAAAAAGATAAATTTTGTAGATGTTGTTTGAATTGTAGAAATAGTACTCTCTCACATACTGTAAATTCAGAATTCAAGAAGATGAATTTCTTGTTTTCACTTTTAACTGATTCCATTTTAAAATGTCATGATCAGACCTGTGTTGTGTCTTAACCTCTGATTCATTAAAATAACTATAAACACTTAAAAAGATTTAGAATCTTAAAAATCAAACCATTGATGGAGTAAGTAGATATTCTTGTTTATCACTGATTTTTTTTTCAAATGCCTCATATTTTTTAGTTGTAGTAACATCACTTTACATTTATCATTTAGAAGCTATATAATACAAATAAACTTTGGTGGGCAATCAATGAAATTTAAACAGTCCCTGTAGGCAACCAAAACTTTGCCTGTAGTACTTCTTGATTCTCTAAAACCACAATGAGTCTTTTTTAACTATTCATATGTAACTGGAATCACTCAGTTGAATGAAATCCTTGAAAGTATCTTTGCTATAGTGGATAATAATTATATTCTATTTATATTATGTTCACTTAATTAAATCTTATATCTTAATTAAAGCAATAAAAACAATATGAATCACTCTTTTCTTTCTGACATTTTTCTTGCATTTACCTAGCAACCAAAACTTTGCCTGTAGTACTTCTTGATTCTCTAAAACCACAATGAGTCTTTTTTAACTATTCATATGTAACTGGAATCACTCAGTTGAATGAAATCCTTGAAAGTATCTTTGCTATAGTGGATAATAATTATATTCTATTTATATTATGGCAAGCATTGTTATTTTTTTTTTAAAAAAAAAAATTGGAACAGTAGAAGCATCATTAAGATCATCCACTTTTATGAATTCATATATTCCTAAAAAATTATCAACATTTGTGAACTTAATATAAGTCTGTGATATTTTAAAACTTCTCCAGATATCTCACCAAGACCACAGTTTTTGTAATAATACAAAGATTATCAGTCTTGATAAGATATTTGGAGACGTTTTAAAATAATGAAATTGATATTCAATTTTATTTACTAGTGCTGAGATTTATGTAATTTAGAAAGAAGGGATTTACTTCATAAGCACATTTGCTGTAATGTTGTTATAATAGCTCAACTATGTCTTGTTGAGTACTAAGAATACTCGCAAACCAAAGCATAAGATAGGGACTTTTGAAGAGATAAGAGTGGCCATCTTATTTTTTGTACCTAGATTTATTTATGTAGGCCAATCTAAAGTATCTTAGTTTGAGAGGGTGAACATGTTTTTTTTTTATTCATTTTATATCAGATGTAAATCTCTTCTGTTTAAATTAAAATAATAAGATTACAATAAGCTGTTTGACTTTACTAAGCTGGATATTTTTGTCCAGATCTAAATGAATAGATAAATTTTATATATATATCATTAAAAGTTGTTATTTCAGTTCTCTGTCATCATGTAATAGAATATCATTGTTAAATTTAATAGGATTTTGGTATTCTTTTTTAGGTATAATTTGTTTCTTTTAATGCTTCAAAAAATATATTTAAAGCGAGTCAATGTTTGTACTTTCTTTTCAATTTTAAACTAACAACTTGTCAGCCATTAA
The DNA here is from genome assembly GCA_028023455.1 of Epiperipatus broadwayi. Taxonomy (NCBI): domain Eukaryota; kingdom Metazoa; phylum Onychophora; class Udeonychophora; order Euonychophora; family Peripatidae; genus Epiperipatus; species Epiperipatus broadwayi. Next base: position 7,089,782 of record JAQFVV010012427.1, read on the forward strand.
ACCTCTACATTTAAATAATATATTTATTATTAAACTATTTAATTTATCAATTTTTCAAGCAGAAATAATAAAGTAACTGATTCTATTTTATTATATTAAAACCAATCATGATTTTTGTTTTTGTTGAACCATAGAATAGATTGAAAAACAGCATGTATAATCATATGAAATGGTGATAATGTGATGTTTTGAAGGTTTTATACCTATCGTTTTTTTGAAAAACAAAAGACATCAAAAGGTATAGATGCTGAGCTGAGTTCAGATCTATATGTTTATATAAGCGAATGAACTTGGGTTGGAAACATTATGGTATTTTCATCTTGGGCTCTTAGCTTTATAGTTAACCAAATAGGTAAAAAAATGGCTGCTTAAGAGTTGCATTAGATTCTAAGATGTGTGTGCAGTGCTCTGAAATTCAAGGCTCATCACTGATGAAAACCACGAATTAGAAACTCATCTGGGGATATTGAGTGAGTAGACACTAGATAGCCATTTATGCACAAACCTTCCTGCATCTATTGATTATGAAGGCTTACACTTGGTGACATTACTGTATGGAGAGTTTGGTACTCTTTTTAGAATAGAGTTATTTGTATCAATAACACTTTTTTAGAGAATTCTGCACCTCAGTACATAATAATCTTAACAGTCCAAATTAATAGTTTTACTATTTAATAGACAAATATATGCTTTTAATAAATAAAGAGTAATTTTCTTGTGAATATGATTTCAATAAGATCTCATTTTTAACACAATTATTATTTTAACCTTGAAATTACTATTTTATGATGTATTCTACAATTTTTTCTTGTAAGGCTCTGCATAATATGAACCTATTTTTCTATTCTGTATCTTAACTATTATGTATTTTATTAAATATTTTGTTTTTGTGCGTGAATATATTTTTGTTTCTGCATAATGATTTCTTTTATTTAAATGAACTATGTTTGATAATCAATCTATCTGTTGTGCAAAATACCATTATTTTCAACAACTTTTAGGCAAAATCTACTATTATACTAAAATGTACATTAGTGTACAAAGAAAATCAATTTTTAATGATATACTTGTGATAATGCTATTCAGTTAAGAATATATGCTTTTCTTCTCTGAATCTAATGTTTGAGCTTGTGCACTAATAAATAAGAATAGATAACATTTTGCAAACCAAATTTAACATTATTAACCTTTTATGGTTGCATTGAGGGACTTCTGAAATAGAAGGAAGATACAGATACTAGCTTCAAATTTCACACTTGCAATCATTTTTAATTGCTTAATCTGCTCTTCCAAAAACTTGGAGCCACTTCTAGAAGATGAATTTTACAAAAACCATTTATATTGATGGTATATTTTGACAACTTTTTAGCCATCAGAGTCTTTTTTCATTCAGATTTTAACAAGCTTATATCAAATAAAATTTGCATATTTTATGTATCTCATATTTATAAAAAGAGAAATTTATATAATACCAAAACTCCACTCTTTTACACTTTATAGCAAAATATATACTTATTTAATTGATTACAGTTTTAACTGTTCCCAGCAGTCATCAGATTGAAAAAATGGAGGAAGAAAGAAAGTGAGAATGAGATCTGATGAAGACTGCTGGGAACAGTTGAAACTATAATCAATTAAATAAATATATATTTTGCTATGAAGTGTAAAAGAGTGTAGTTTTGATATTATATAATGTAAGCAAAAATAAAGAAGAAGAGTCTTGAGGATTATATTATAAAGAGAAATTTATAATAATTATCTTTAATACAAATCACTGCTTCTTTTACCACTTTTATTGATATTATTTTTATAGCTTTAATGAGCAATCTATCAAGCACAACATTTTACCAGACTTTATGAGACAGATCATCTTTAGATCACATTTTGTAGATTTTTTCTTTTTCCATAATAGTTGGAGAATATTGCTAATTACGGATGCCTAAACATATCATCATTACCCAGCTGAAGTTTCTGTTTTAAATCCAACTTTAGCCTAACTCATTACTGATTGTACTATCTAAAGCAAAGATCACAAATAAGGACTTCTGCCTTGATATTCTTGTCATTGCTTTCTTAATCCTTAAAGGCTGGGTTAAAGAAAAACAGAATGAAAATTGAAAATCAAGTCAAATTCACTATGTTTGTAGTTAAGTCTGGAAATGTGGTTGCACAAATACGCAATCTCTTTATAAAAATTAGTCTAGTGAGTTTTCTGATGGCATGAAAGACTTATAATGAACAACCTTACACTAACATATACTAAACAAAAGGAACACATGACCAGCCCTATGCTAAATTATGTAACTGAAAATGAAGAATGAAGAAAATATTGTTTATATTAGAAATACTAGTTGTTCTTTAGTTAATCAACATTTGTCTTATAAGTCACTAGGAGATATATTACTTCAGATATTGTTTATTTATTTTTAATTAATTATTATATCTGAAATCATACCACTTTCTACCATTTATGGTCCACTAAAAACTTGAGTGAAGCAGCCATCTTTATCTATATTATTAATAGTAAGTTAAAATAATGATACATTGTATTGAAAATTAATCTGCCTGCTATCGTTATAGGAATAATTAATTAAGAAAAGTGTCCAATTAAAGCAAAGATTGAACCCAAGATGTTATTAATTTCAATTTCCATTATCTGAATACAATCAAATTATTTTAATAATTTCTTTAGTCTGGATGTAAAAACTGTAAACATATATGCATATTATAATTTAATTACCATGTTTATCTAGTTGATGGTGAGTGGAGATATAATTTTTTTTTGTCTAATGGAATGTCTGTTTAATTTAAATACTTCTGTTTTTTTTTAATTTAACACATATGCTCACATATTTTCTGACATTTGATATGATTTTAATCTTTTTGCCATTATGTATTCGGCATCCCAATATGAAATTACTAATATATGATATTTGAAGCGTTTCATTACATATGTGTATATTTTTTAATATTTCCTGGTTATATGATGTAATTTAAAGTTTTGACAATGATGAGTGATATTTCGTTGAAATGTTGGAAATTTAATAAACAAAATAATACATAGTTTAACACACATAACAAAGGTTATATCTGGAAATAGAAGCCTAAGAATGTGGTCATCCAGAAATACATAGATGATATAGTAGTTATTAATGGATTATTCAAAATTGTTTTAAAATGTTCTAATAATAATTGGTTAAAGGGCAATACAATGATTTAATCATGTTTTTTTTTTTTTTATAATGTGCATGCATAGGTGAGATGTATAAAAATATCTTACTTGGATTAAATAAATAAATAACAGCATAACTAAAATTTATAAAACTTTATTAAAATAAATATCAATAAAAGAATTCGATCTAGGTAATGGTGTTTTAATAGAAACAATCAAAAAAAGAAATATATTTAGTCGTGTGGTGACAAATACACGTTGTATCGAAAACATGACTCAACAAAGTAATAAATATTATTTTATACCAAAATTTATTACCATAATAGTTGATAATTATTTATATATCTATGTACAATTGATTATGTCCTGTACATGAGGGATCAGATTGATTTTAGGTCAACATGGGTGTGAAAAGAATCTCAGCCTCAGTCTGGCTTTTGAGCGTTCCATCATCAGATTTTCAATTGGATGGATGGTTGGAGTGTGGAGTGGACTGAAGCCTGTCTATTAAAGTATGAAGATTGGCTATCTTAATATATATCTGAGCACTTATTGCATATATGTGTGGAGATGATAATCTGGACCAACTGATGATTGCTGGTTTAGGATGAAATACGTATATTGGTGATTATTTATCTTTTCGACATATATGTGTATCATTGATTTGAGATAGAATAGCGAGTGGTGGATGGTGCGAAAGTCTGTGCTCTTATACCCTATATATTAAATATATTTTATTATATATTATCTATTGTATACATATATTATTGTTTATTTTTAAATAACTTTTTTTTAAAAAAAAAATGTTAACTTGATTACACTTGTAGACAACAACAAAAAATAATTCTACAAATCTAATATATAATAATAATTAAAAGATAAGAAAAAAAATCATTAATCTATTATGTACTTTTAATTAAAAGCAGAAATATTAAAGAGAAATATGTGAAAGTATTCTTAACAAAAAATTAAAAGAAAGGCCACATTCTTAAGTGCCAAGACTGAATGTTTAAAAAAAATGCAGTCTATATGTAATTATTGAAAAGAGCAGAGAATAAAAGAACTGTCCAATGAGATATAATATTAAATTTAGAAAAAACCTTTGCTTTGTGAATTAAAATGGTTGAGATATACTTCTCTGTATTGTAAAGAAATAATTCATTAAATATAAATCATCATTACTAAAATAGAAACTTTTGATTTATGGATTATCATTTGTTGATACAACCACAGAAAATACACTTCTGATTAATTTGAGCATGTATTAGCCATAATTATGTAATCATCTCTTGAGTACTAAATGTCACAATATGGATAAATTACAATTCGTCTGTATTTGAAGAATGTGTGCTCTTCTCATTGTAAGTAATTGAACACTTAAATTGAACAAATTGGAAAAATAAGACATCACAGGATTTAATCCCATGTTGATTAGTAATGAGAGTTTAAATATATATGCCATTTTAATATTTTTTTTAAAAAAAACTTTCAACAAAAAAAAATTGAAAACTCCTTAATAAATGAGTGTAATTCATTTATTACATTTGAATTTTTTTTATATATTAATAATAAAGCTTATTTTTTTTATATATGTTTAGCCATTTTGTGAATTTATTCTAAAATAATTGTTTTTGCTTTGTGGGTGTGAGAATTAATTGTATCTTATAAATAAATTATTAGTTTATAAATTTTAAGTTCTCCGTGCCATTTCATATCATTGCTTTTATTTCAAATATTCAGACTAGTACATGAGTTTCAGGTTTATAAAAAAAAAAATATTAGAGAGAATGATTAACTAATGAGAAAATGCTAAGTGTTATCGGAAATTGTGAAAGTACAGGAATTGAAATTGGTTCCTTCACTATTTTTTTTCTTTTCACACATGAAAAGATGGTACCAGTGAAGGCTACATGTGAATGCCTTTTCATTTAAAACAAGTTATTTCTGAGTGATAGTGCCTATTTTGAATTCCTAGTGTTGATTTTGTGGAGATGATTGGTAAATGTAACCCCTTTTTAGGTTCAATCATCTCCATTTTTATTTACATTATTTATAGCTTTGTAAACATTACAGCAATTAGTTATATGTAAAGATAGTCCATTCAGGTTATCAGTATAATATTACACATTGAAAGTATATTCAGTCTATTTAATTTGTTTTGTTCTCTGTTATAGTGTTTTTCATATATATATATAATTATTATGAAAATAGTATTTACCACAATTGATATTCCTAAACTGCAAAAACATTTCAATAAAATGTAAATTAGAACTTGCTAATTATTTTCACATATTAACAAACTTTGAACATGATTCAAATTTGACTGAAATCAATAGGAAGATAACTGATATACTTCTAAAAACTGCAATGAAGATAGCTGGTGCAAAAAAAGCAGCAATTAACCAGTAAAATTTCTACTGAGACAAGACAATTTATAAAAAAAAAAAAACAGAATATGAAAATATATAAAAATGATATATTAAGAAGGATTGAATAACTAGAATTTAGAAAACTATATAAGAAAATATAATTGTAAATTAGCACAGAAAGTTATAGAAGAGAATAAAAGTGTTAACAGTATGCAGCAACATTTTGTTATTGGTAAGAAACTTATTTCTATAATAATAAAAAAAAACACTAACTATTACTAAGAAGAGAGATGATACCATGAAATGTGGAATATAGTTCTGTCAAAAATTATATAGCAATAAAGAACAAGGAAAAGTATCTCCTACAACTACTATATCTTCTGAATTGCCCACGATTTTAAATGAAGAAGTGAGAAATGCAATTTAATCTACAGAGAAGGGAAAGATTCCAGGTAATGATGGAATTATAATCATTATTTTAAAAGAAGCAGGTGAAGAAATAAATAAAAAATTGTCAAAGTTATATATCAAATGTCTAAATGGTAAAGATGTACCAGATGACTGGAAGAAAGTAGTATGCATATTTAAAAAAGATGATCAGTTTTTTTAATCAGTTCTGTATAATTTTTTTACAAAGATAATTACAATTTGTCTACAGTGAACTTTGAGTTTTAATCAACTAAAAGAACAAGCTGGATTTAAAAGTGGTTTTTGTCAGTGGATCATATCCAAGTATTGAGAGATATTATAGAAATGACCAGTGAATATGAGTTGCCACTATGCTTTGGATTTTTAATTTATGAAAAGTTATTTGATTCTATAAGCATTTCTTCATTGAATAAAGCATTGGATCATCAAGGTATAGATCCAGAATATTATCAACTTCTGAAGAATATTTATAAAAATGTGACAGCAACAATTAGATTAGCTAATGATACTAGGAACATTAATGTTGACAAATACTACAGAGTGACTCAATGTCCCTAAAACTTTTTATAGCTTTTTTCATAAATATTTTGCAAATTAAAATGGGAAGCTAAGATAGTAAAAGTAAATAGAAATTATTTAAGTTATCTACATTTTGCAGATGATATAATTGTTTTTGCAAATAATACTTTAGATCTTCAGGAAATATTGCATGAATTATCAGATGAAAGTAAGGAAGTATAACTAAAAGTGAATGTTATAAAGACTAAAGTAATGTTCAAAGGATCTTTTCTAAAGAAGAAAATAATGATTGATAATAGTGAGTTAGAAAAAGTTAACAATTACTAATATCTTGGTCAGATTATTACTGCATATGGAAACATAAAATGGATTGAATTAATCATAGAATTAAACTTGGTTAGAGTGCTTTTGGTAAAAATAATTTGAAAAAGAAAATTTTTAACAAATTTAGTTTACCAGTTTTTGCTTATGGATCTGAGACTTGGACACTTAAAAGAAGAATACAGAGATTGCAGACCAGTCAATGAAGTATGGAAAGATGCATATTAGGAGTACAAAGAGAGATTTAAAATGCAATACATGGGTGAGAGAAATACAGGTGTTACTGACATCATTGATAAAATTAAGAGACTAAAATGAAGTTGGGCTGAACATATTGACATAAGAGATGACACTAATTGGACAGTCAAAATCGTAAATGAGATTCCAAGAAATTGTAAAAGACCCAGAAAGAGACCACTTGTGAGATGGATGAGTGAAATAAATGTGTTCTGCAGTAATATGGAGAATAGAGTCTAGCAATTGGAAAAGTTGTATTAAACTTGATCTTGCAATGAATCAGTAATGATTGAAAATTATATATATATATATATATATATATATATATATATATATATATATTAAACCAAAGATTTTTATGGGCTACAGATATAATTGAATTATTATCCAGGTATGTCCCTGTATAATTTATTAAATCTATATGTATAAAATAAATATATATGTAAACCAATATTTATATCAGGTCATACTCGTCATCATCTGGGTAACAAATATTATAAAATAATTGTAGAAGCACTGTGAACACTGATGTAAAACAATAATGAATGTTCTATTAATAGGAAATAGAAATAATAATTATAAGAACATATTTAGATTAATGAATTTCTTTTTAAAAAATCCAAATAAAAGGTAATTTGCATGTATCATTATGTTTGTTGATACAATCTAGTCTTTTTAAAGATCTCAATGGCTTCTCTGATCTGACATTATTCTCATATTATAAAAATAAATCCTATGACCTATATCTGTAGCATGGAAAGATGGTGCATGAATTCTAAAAGAGATGAACAAATTGATGCAATTAAAAACACTCATCAGCAGCAGGATTATCTCTCCAAGCTATAGATACAGCTCATAGTATTGCTTGTTTTAATATATATAAATTATTAATAAATGTCTGTATTCCAATTATAATAAAATATATATAATTATTCAAAACAATACAATAATTAATACAGTAACAATATTTTAAACAAATATATACCAATTTAATAGAAGTACTTTCAACTATCTATGTAGTCGTTGTCAACTAGACTCAAATTGTATTAGAAAAAAACGTTACAAATGTAAACAAAAGCAATACGTCATACATCAATTTTCCCACAATTCATTAATTTTTATATTGGCTGTCTGTCTATTTATCAACTGTTGCTTTTCACTTTTTATTAACATAGCTTCTTTAATTTTGCGTTTATTATTATTTCTTTCAATACACAGAATTTTAACTTTATTAAAATCAAAATCAAAACCATAATTACATGTTACATTATGATCAAAAAATACTGATGGTGATACATCATCATTTCTAACATTCTCTTGTCTTGATTTTTGCACTCGTTTATATAATAACAAATGCTCCCTTGATCTTGAAAAAAGAGGATATATTCCTTGGTATTCAAATGTGCCAATTGCACATAAATTATCCAGTTTAAAATCATTTTTATTTGGGAATAATAAATTATGTAAATATAGTTCTGATAAAATAAGTAACATAAATGTATTTATTATGGATTTGTTAAATGTTGGATATGATCATAAATTAATTTATAATATTGTTACTAAGTTTAATAATAATAGAAATATTTTAGATGCTATAGATATTGATAAAATAAAATATACTTGGATATCAATACCATTTATTTGTAATGAACAGGTTAAATTTATAAAACAGATATATAAAAATATATGTCGAGTTGCATTTTATACTACTCCTAATTTAAATAGATTAATAAATAATTCAAAAAATAGGTGTGGTATTTTAAATCAAAGTTGTGCAATATATAAATGGCTATGTTTTTGTGGAAAGGCTTATATTGGGGAATCTCGATGTACATTGGAGAAGAGATCAAGGGAGCATTTGTTATTATATAAACGAGTGCAAAAATCAAGACAAGAGAATGTTAGAAATGATGATGTATCACCATCAGTATTTTTTGATCATAATGTAACATGTAATTATGGTTTTGATTTTGATTTTAATAAAGTTAAAATTCTGTGTATTGAAAGAAATAATAATAAACGCAAAATTAAAGAAGCTATGTTAATAAAAAGTGAAAAGCAACAGTTGATAGATAGACAGACAGCCAATATAAAAATTAATGAATTGTGGGAAAATTGATGTATGACGTATTGCTTTTGTTTACATTTGTAACGGTTTTTTCTAATACAATTTGAGTCTAGTTGACAACGACTACATAGATAGTTGAAAGTACTTCTATTAAATTGGTATATATTTGTTTAAAATATTGTTACTGTATTAATTATTGTATTGTTTTGAATAATTATATATATATATATTCTACACAATATAACAAATTTAAAGCAATCCTAATGGTGTGCATTTGGAGGAAACATGGGAAAATATTAAATATAACTTTAATCTGTTTTTAAAATACTGAGTACTTTTATCAAAGCCATTATAATTAAACAGCAATTAATAGAAATATGAAATTTTATTTTAAAGTGTGCTGACTTCAAAATGTATTCAACTAAACACTATTAGATTTTCTGTTAATCACTGTGAGTATTATTAATGAGCCTTGTCTGTTTAATTTTGTTTTCTATTATTACTTTTAGTGCATACCATCTGAATTTTTTAAATATTAAAATCATGGCAAAATATTTTTTTCATGTTCTGACTATAATGATTATACTATAGCATCTAATTTAGCTTTTTACGTGTATGTGGTGCTTTAATCTTACATTAGTGTTCACTTTTGATTCATTTTAGTCGTTATAAGTGCAATTTAATTTTATAAACAATGTGTGGACGTTTTATGGGTTGTTTTATCTTTATTGTTTATGATAAATTTTGTAACTTTGTAGATGAAAATTTACTTTACAGTTTTTTTTTTTCTCATTTAATTTTTCTAATTTTGTAACAACAGAATATATATTAGAAACGGCTATCCAAGCTTTATTATCAATAACTTTATTTCTATTCCATTTTAATTTATCTTAAAATCTAGACATTATGTAATAATAAGATTTGTCATAGAATTTAAAATATGATATAATAGACTTAATTTTATAATCTAGTGTTAGAGATTAGAGATCATTAGATTTTATGATATAGTTTTTAAAAATAATTTGAGTCAAAAGAATGTTAAATAACGACAGACTACTATCAAAGGATATTAAGAATTATTACGTGATCATGATATGCTCTGTTATCTAGGTACTTCATCTATCCTCATACAAATGAAAAATAATTATTGAGTTTTGAAAACACCTCAGATCCTTAACTCTTCTATCAACATGTATGTTTTTTTTTCTACAGCAAATGTTCATATTTATATGGGTTTGAGTGATTATATATATTAAATATGAATTTACATTAATTTGTTATCAGTTTTAAAGATTTGTTAATAAACTACATTTATAATTTTTTTTTATGGCGAAAAGTTTTAGAAAAATGTATCTCTTATTTCCCTAAAGTAAAATTTGTTTTTGTTTTATGATTTTCATTTTCAAATTTATTACTTTTAATTTTTTTTCTTCTTCTTTTATATTATATGATTTTAAGTGTTTAAAAAATTTGCATTTATTGAAAATATATATATTTTTTTAAAAGATCTAATATAAGATAAAATTTTAATATTTAAATGAATTAATATGCTCTTTTACTTAGCCAGATTTACTTATTTCTATAATTCAATACTTCTAATAAACTGAAGTATTAAATTAAAAAAAGAATTAAACTTCATAATTTAATGAAACTTTTAAAAGTATTTTTGTTTCAAATATTTAAAGGTAAATTATATATATATATATGGATTTTCTCTGAGAAAATAGTTGAGCATTATATAGTCATAATGTTCATTTTATTAAGTAGCGTTTTATAATTATTAGTTGTTATTATTACGTATTTATAATTATATTACTGTCAAAATACTATATTGTAATGTTAATGGTGAAATGTCAGAGATAGTGGCTATCACTAATAGTATGTATATAATCATTAAAATCAGTCAACACTTAGACAATATCAATAACAATCAACAATCTCAAACTGTTGTCATGGTAATCTCCTTTACAAGGAAGATGCCTTGACAGCAGGTTGAGATTGTTGATTGATATTGGGATTGTCTAAGTGTTAACTGATTTTAATGATTACTTATAACCCCATTTAGTTTTGAGTATTATTATACTTATATATAATAAATACATTATTTAAACATATATATATATATATAATCTTCAATCTTGACTAATGAAGTCAAAATTGCTAAAAAGAGATTTTTGAACCCCCATTGTATTAAATTGCTTTGGCTAACACAAAATGACTAAAACCATTACAATCCAAATGGAAATGCAAACTCATTTATATTCATCATAGTTCAAATTTTCATGGGAGAATCCACTTGGTAATGACTGAGCAATTTCGTACAATAGGGTGCTGAAATATTTTTTTAATAGTGTATGATTTTATTAGTCAAGATGGTAGATATATACATACAATTTGGAAAATTCATTTAATTTGAATGTCTTTGAACCTAGTAATAGAAAAAGCTTTTATAGCTAAGTAGATATTAAGATGTAAGATTTGTATAGCTTTTCTTGTGAAACTTGTCTTGAAGAAAGTTTAATTTAACAAGAACATGACTGTAAGTTGTTGGGTTTTTTTTTTGGAAGGGCAGTTCATTGAGAAAAATTGCAATTCTATATTTGTGTTACTATAAAAAGTTCAGAGACAAAAGAACATTTATGTTTCTTTGGATAGTGTTAAGAAGAATTGAATATCTAGAGTTTTGTGAAATATTATGAAAAAGAGTTAATAAGGATATAAGAAAATATAACTATTATTTATCAAGCAAAACTACAGAAGGGAATAAAAGTCTCAAAAAAATGTAAAATAACATTTTGGCACTGGTAGAAAACTTACTTTTACCATAAGAGGAAAAGGTGGAAATGTATCAAAAAGATAGATGGTATCATGATGTATGTGGAAGAGTTCTATAAAGAATTATCTAGCGATAAAGAATAAAATAATAAAGTACCTTTACATCTTCTAAATTGTCCAGCATTTTAAATAAAGAAGTGAGACATACAAATAAATCTATAAAGAAGGGAAAACTCCAAGTAATAATGGAATTATAATAGATATTTTAAAAGAAGCAAGTGATAAAATAGAAAAATTGTTAGTAAAATTATATAACAAATATCTAAATGATAAAAATATACCAGATTATTTGAAGAATGCAGTAATAATATTAAAATTTTGATAAAGAAGATATTAGAAATTACAGATCTATCATTCTTTTATCATTTCTATTCAATTTTTTATCAAGATAATTACAACTTGGATTTTAACTAACCCAAAGAACATGTAGGATTTTAAAATGTTTTTAGCACAGTGAATCATATCCAAATATTGAGAGAAATCATAGAAAAGACCAATGGATATGAGTTGCCATTATGCTTTTAATTTATGGATTATGGAAAAGGATTTTATTCTATAATCATTTCTAAATGGATTAAATCATTGTATTATCATGATATAAACCCTGAATATTGTATATTCTGAAGAATATTTATCAAAATTCAACAGCAATTATTAAATTATATTGTATATTAGGAAGATTAACATTGAAAAGAATGCATGACAATGTAACTCCATATCTTCAAAACTATTTACTGCAGTTTTAGAAGAAGCATTTTATTGGTTAAATTAGAAAGGTAAGGGATTAAAACTAAATGGAGATTATTTAACTCATCTTTGATTTTGCAGATGATGTGGAAATTTTTGCAATTAATACTTTGATGAAACTTTGCAAAATATTCAAAAGAATTATCAGATTAAATTAGGACCAAATATAAATGCTAAAAAGACTAAAATAATGTTCAGTGGATTTTGTCAGGAAGAATAAAATAATGATTGTTAATCATGAATTAGAAAAAGTAAGCAACTATAAATATCTTGGACAGATTAGTAATGCAGATATAAACATAATGGATAAAATTAATCATATATTTGAACTTGGATGGAGTGCTTGTAGAAATAACTTAACATTAAAAGGAAATATGCCTAAGTGTTTTTAAAAGGTGTTTAATGTGTTTTTTCAGTTCTTATTTAAGGATCTGAGACATCGATTCTTAGTGTATGAGCAGTAAAGAGATTTCAGACCAAGCAGTGAAATATGGTGAGACATATATTTGAAGTACAAAGATTGAAACAAAATACACGAATGAGAGAATAAACAGATATTATTGCCATTATTGAAAGAATAAAGAGGCTGAAGTGGATCTGAGTTGGACATATTGCTAAAACTGATAATAATAAATGAGCAGTTGAAATCTTAAACTGGATCTTAAAAAGTTGTAAACAGACATAACATGTAAGATGGATGGATGAAATAAGAGTGTTGCTGGCATGATATGGAAAAGAAATGTTAGAATTTGAAAAAACTATATTAAATTTGAAGAAACATTTATCTTGCATTGGATGAATAATGGTTGAAAATTAATGATGATGATGATGAACCGATTTAAATGCCGGATGATAGTGTTTTACTTACCTTTATTTTTTGTTCTAGCTGATAGTAGTTACATAACTGTTACAAATTAGTAATTTAATGTACTCTTTTACACATAATGATGAGTGCATATATATATATGTCTGTGTGGGCATCTGTATTTTACTGATTTGTTAGCTTAAAAATAATTTCACATTTAATCTTTTAATAAGATAATTTAATTTTTATTATTTTAATGTTTTTGTTTTCTTTAAAAAAAAAAAAAAGATGTGTATATAATATCTTACACATATGTAATTGCACAAATATATATATAGAAATGTGAATGTCTATATTTTATGTATTTGTTAGTTTCCGATTTGATTTTATATAAAAAAGCGCTCTTTTGCAAGAAAAAAGTATATAAGGAATCAGTCATATATATATAAAAAAAAAAAGACTAATAATATTTGGGGAAAAAAATGATTCATTTTGTTTTAAAAGACATCCAATTAATTTTTAAATAAAACGTTGTGGAACTGATTTTAATGAAAAAGTTGAGCTGATGAATTTATTGGGAGTTGATTCAGACAAGATTGCTACTTTATCTTGTGATGATTTTGAGTGTGGGCTGCTATCTGTTCATTCCCACTCATAACCCTGCAATGAGCACAGTCAAGCCGCAGCCTCTGACTGATGTTTAGGGTCACTGGTTTGATGGACGGCAAAGATTAATTCTTTCATACAGCCTCCAGTGACTTACAGCACAATACTGTTGAAAATATCAACCTCAATAAATCCCACAAGCATAGATTGATAAAGGTGCCGACCCGCTGGAAATTGAGATATCAACTGATTTGAAGAGTTTCCGTGTTGGGCCTTTCTATTTAAAGGAAAAATTAAAGAAATACTAATATTGCTGAAACCTTGGCTAAATGTCAAATCCAAATTGAGCTTTGCTTTGAACAAACATTGAATTGTAATGTTTTTGACAAAATGGAGAAATGATTGTTTGTTCTAATCTTCTCACTTTTTAATATGAAATTAGCAGCCATAACTATCATTTTCACTGACATTTCCAGCATAAGTGTAGTTTGTGCCTTCCAGGTGTATAATTGAGAATTTCACATGTTATAAGTTTTAAATTAGTTATTCTCAAATTACTAACATCTTTTTATTATGCATTTAAAGTCATTTTTGAAAGTTAATCTGTTTGAAAATTATTGAGACTAACAACAATTCAAGTGGCAGAAGCTGATCTAGTTTCTTGTTTCAATATAGATTGGCTGATTGCCCAAGATATATACATTTTTTAATATTATGACTTACTTATTTTATTGAACTTAATGTAATATAAAATAGATTTTAAATTTAAATTACCTATGAAATAATTCATTATATGAATTTGTCGATAGATTTGATATATGTGTGTGTGTATATATATATATAAGCATATATTATTTCGAACCGGATTAGGCGTTGAAAAAAATATATAAATGATTTCTAATATGGATTTTATCTCATAGATGATTCTTATACAGTTATATATAAAATTTGATATATATATATATTGTGTTTTAACAGGGTTTAAATCTATTAAAAGTAATGTTTAAAATAAGAATTAATGTACGTTTACGGATTATTAATAATATTCATATATCATTTTTTTAAATAGATTTATAACCATTTCTTTCCATCATATTTAGACAAATACCTATTTTATCTTTGAAGTTAACAATTTTCAACTAAAGTTGAAATGATAGTTGGCTCAAATATATATTCTTTGGAGATTGAATGTTTGATCTCTAATAGAATTTAAGATCAGTGAGTATTTAAAATGTTGTTAGAAGTAATCATTGATTGAAGTTAATAAATTTCATTAATTTAATTCATATCATAAATATTAATATATATTTTTCTTTCAAATAAATTTAACCATTCCATTTTATATATTTCCACATGTAGAACAACTGAAATACTATCTAGAGAGAACATGTTATGAGCCAATACTTATTTTATCTGTCTTTAAAAATGACTACTTTCAAATATAGATGAAATGTTTGTTCAATGATCTGTAACAGTATTTAAAATACAAGAGTATTGCCTAAAATAAGTGTTGCTCGAAATGGAGTTTATGGACTTTTAAATTAGTTCACCTAATAAATATTCATATATAGCTTTTGTTTCAAAGTAGATTTATTACCACACAATTTTATTTTATACGTTGTCACAAGATGAGAAAAATGACACAATCCATGGAGAGCATGTTTTGGATAAATATCCATTTCAGCTGCCTTTGAAAATAATCATTTTCAAAAACAGTTGAAATAGGTATTTGAAACAACATATATTTGATGGAGATTGTGTTGATTTTTTTTTGTTATGTCGCAATGTATACATTTATTGTTTATTTATTTTTATAAAAGAAGTGAACTTTTAGATTGTTATTTAATATAATTCTGCATCTTCAGACTTATGTTCATTTATATAAAACCAACACACTAACTGATTACAAAAAGATGTATTAACCTTGGCTCACTAAATCTAAAAAGTGGCAAAATATTCTGGTTGTAAGAAATAAACTTAATATTTTATATAAGATATACATATAAAATTGATTTTATTCCACTTTTGTCATTTTTTTAAAGCTTAAAAAGTAAGAATTGTTATTATTTCAAATGAGGAAATCATTTAATTTTAACATGCAACAAAATAGTCAATAAATTGTTAACAAATACAAAACATAAAAATTCAGCCACAGTAAGAGAAATAGGTTCTACTTTCTGTGTTGTTATATATTTGTGATATGATTGGGTTAAGGTGACAGATGCACTGTTAAAAAAATTGAATATATTATAACCATTATATTCTAAACTAGATCAGGAAGCAAGAACTCTAGAGAGTATGACTGTGAACATGAGATAAACAAAACGGCTTATTCTAAATAATTTTAAGAGAACTGTCAATTCCTGATCAAGCTACTGAAGATAGTATGAGAATTTAGCTATGTAGAGCACACTAAGTTTAGAAAAAAAATTAACATGAAGACAACCATGTGCTAAGTTTTGCTAAAAGCTAAACATTTTCTACCTCCATGTAATCTTTGCTGAAGAAAATATGAAAGAGAAAAAGATACCCCTGAAGTAATCTGCTATCATGTCTCCAACCAATAGCATGAGTGTTTCTATATGTTAGTCTGGCTTGGAATGTTATTTAAATGGGAAAAAATGTATAAATGCTTTCTAGAGGATTAGCTTGCAAAATATTTTATTGTAAAAATGAACATTCTGAGTAAACCTGAAAATACTGCTTATCAAAAAGGGAGAAATTAACAATGTACACTCTATAGAAATTTTCAAGAAGAAAACCAACATGGAAACTTGAAAAGGCAAGTGCCAAAGAATGACTTTAAAAAAAATAAAACCATGGTAAAAGGTTTTTTTATATGAACATTATACTTTTATGTAGAGATAAAAGAAATTATAGAACAATAATTGATAGGAATGAATAATTTTAGTAAATTAACATTTTCTTGTGAAATATTTTTTAAGATTTTTTATTTTTTATTTTCTAACATTATAAAAGGAGTTTTTAAGTATTTTAATTTTTATTAAGTTACATTTAACAATTTTTTTTTGGAAACATGGGTTTTTTTTATGTGTGTGTGTGTGTGTGCATTATTTCTCCCCAAAATTATATACAAAGGGGTACACTAATTTTAAAATATGCTTATCTCTGATTGGAAAAATATTTACAAGTTTTTTTTATTTAAAAGAAAATAATTTAATGAAAGCAAAAGATAATTTAAGGAAAAAAAAATTAACTGGTTAATTTTTTTAATATTAAGCTATACTTTTTGATAAGAATGTATAAATTTAAATTATCATATTATCATGTCTTTTTTATTAACAATTTATTAAATAATTGTTTATAAAATTATTTCTAAGGTTAATGTCTTTATTTCTCTAGCTATCTATTACATGTTTGACAATGTGTGTGGAATGATTTCAGTACAGCTTAGTGTTTTGGGAATTTTTAAATTATCCTGATAAAACTGTTTAATTATAGTAGAATCAATAAATTATTGAAAATTATTATATGAGTAAGCTGTTATATTTTTATCTCTTGTTTACAGTCTCTAGAGTTTTTGTTTTCTGAGCTAGTTTAGAACATAATGCTTATATGGATGTAGGGGTTTGTTTGTGTTTGGACATCCAGGTGATAACTCTGGATGGAGTAAAGGCATCACATGATTATCAGCATTATTGTTTATTATAAATGATGGATTAGCACTTAAGTATTTGCATACATATAATTGTGTTGCATTCTATTCTGCATTTGGCAATGACTACATATGTAACCTATTTATAGTGTATCTCTTTTGGGTCCAGTCACAGGGTTGACTATTGTTGTTGGTTGTTCATAATGATGGATGATTTGATTACTTTTATTTAATGCTAGATGAGTGTAACCTATTTATAGTGTATCTTTTTTGGGTCCAGTCACAGGATTGACTGTTGATGATGGTTGTTCATGATGATGGATGATTTGATTACTTTTATTTAATACTAGATGAACTTATTAGTATAATAACTTATAGGTTAGTCCATGCTCACTGTCAAGCTCCTCTGTTTGGCAGTACTTATTGTTCATTGGTTTTGATTACTTATGGGGATGATGATGATTTTTACTCCTCATGTTGATCCCATTTTCATTCAGGCCATTATATGTGTAGTAATCTGCTACTTGATTCCAAGACTATCCATGGATATCTGAATCCATGGATACTAGTAAATTTACATTTTTATACATATACTTATTTAGACATTAACAAAAGCAAATTAACAAAAAAAAAATAGATTTATGCAATTGAGAAAAAATAATAATCAATATTACTGAATATATAAATGTTACTGAATATATAAATGGAATTCAAACTTTCAAATTCTAATTTTTTAAAATTTTGTATAATATTTTTTACAATGGTGATATTAACAACAAGCAAATGGGTTAATCTGAAATATATGTAAATATGTTTGACCTAAGAAAAACTTTGCTTTAGTACAGCATTTCTTAAACTTTTTCCATTCATGACCCCTTTTTATCATCAAGATTTTTTCACAACCCCAGATATTAAATATAAAATAAATATAGAAATAAATATTCCCATAAATAATTTTATTTCTTTGGTAAACAATATACATATGAAAATAAGTAGTTTTAGGATTTGTTTTAAGTATACAAAAATTAATGAAAAAAATTCACATTTAATGAGATGAATGTGCTTATTTTTTGCTGCATAACAAATTAAATCTTGGTGAAATATTTCATATGTTGAATATAAAGCATCTTCAATGTTTTTCACCATTGAACGATATTGGGATTTAATATATATTAAAGCTGAAAAAGTCATTTCACATAAGTATGTGGTGCTGAATGGCAGAAGAACATTTAATGCCATTTCATAAATTGTGGTAAATTCAGTCCTAGCTTCAATCCAGAATTCAGTCAAGGATTTTTGTGGAAAGTTAAGTTTTAAGTTTGAGTCACTTGATAGCTCAGCAAATTCTTCTTGGGCTTTATATGGCAGGTGATTAATGTCAATCAAAAATGGTCTTTGAATTCAAGATAACTTTTTAAAATCTAAATTCGATATAAAGTATTTGCAAAATTGTGTTTCTAGGATTTTTAAGTGATCTATAATAATTTTTGCAATTAAAGTTTTACAATTATTTTTTTTTTCAATTATAAAATTGTCAATAGTCAAAAACATTTCCAATGAATCATTTTCCATTCTATTTTTCCAAATGTTGATCTTTTTAATAAAACTTTCAAATTCATCATTCGAAGTGAAAATATTGCTATTTTTCCTTGAAGAGATAAGTTAAGATTATTTAGTTTCTCAAAAATATCAGACAAATAGCACATCTTTCAAAAGAGCAGCAAGAACATATTTTTGTTCAGTTAAAAATACAATAATTTCTTTTTTTAATAACAATAATCTACTTAAACTTTGCTCTCTTGCTATCCATCTCACTTCTGCATGTAATAATATTTTTTTGTATTCAGAGTCCATGTCTTTACAAAGATTTGAAAATAAATGGATGCTAAGGGCACAGCTTTTAATAAAGTTTATAAATTTGACAGCATCCTGAAGCACATCATTCAATTCTGTTGCTAATTTTTTTGCTGCAAGGACCTCTCAATCAATCAGGCAGTGTGTAAAAGTTATATGATTATTACCAGAAGCATTAACAAATGATTTAAAACCAATATTTTCACCAGTTATTGCTTTTGCACCATCTGTGCACACTCCAAAGAAATTTTTCCATTCTAAACCTTCAGTTTTAAAAAAATTGTCCATTTTATTATATATGTCTTCCCCTCTTGTATGTTCTTCCAAAGAACAACAAAATAACAATACTTCCTCAATGTTTTTTTTTTTTTATAAATGTATCTACATATACTAACAATTGAGCTATTTTTGAAATATCAGTTGTTTCATCCAACTGAATTGTAAATATTGGGCTTCCTTTAAGTCTAGTAATAAGTTGCTCAAATTGGTCATTGCTGATTTCAGAAAGTCTATTAGTGACAAAGTTATTTGACAAAGGAATTTTCCGATTTTCATCACTATATTTACTTTCATGAAGTATTTCTACCATTTTAAAAGCAGCAGATAATATAAGATCTTCTCCAATGGTGTATGTTTTTTTTTTAGCAATCAGATATGAAACTTCATATGATGTGAGTAAATATTTTTCATTAACAGTTATAAATTTCTCAAAATATTGTTTTTCTTTATTTGAAGTTTTTAAAAGTTGTTCGAAATATTCTTTTGGTTTATTGACATATGAAGGATGCTTGAATTCAAAATGCCTTATTAAATTTTGATAGTTTTATACTTTCTATAGACAAAATATTATTGCAAATTAAACAAAGAGATTGTTCATTACTATCAGTTGTTGAAAGTAAATCAAATTGGAGAAATGTCTATCATATTTTCTTTTTTGCATCTTAAATGCCTCTTTCTGATTACAAGATCCTCCTTGAAGAGACTTTGTAGCATTGCCATCTACATCATTACCTAGCATTGCCATCTACATCATTACCTTTGGTACTCAAGTTCAACCATTTATCCATGGGTGAAAAGTATTTTTATCCTAAAATATAAATAAAATAACAGTACTTATTAGTTAGCAGAGACACCAAGTGGCAGCCGTATTTTTTGTTTAATTATATGAAGCATATTTACTCCCATTTATTTTATTTTTTAATATCCCTGTATGTTTTATTTTTTAATATTTAAAAAATATCAATAAGTCAATTATAAATTACCTGTTAAGTTTAAAAAATAGGAATATGTTTTTACTTGTTAATAAATAAATGACAATAAGTTTCAAATAAAAAATAAATGTTTATAATAACTAATAGGATGATAAATTTTGAATAAAAAAGTGAGAAAAAAAAAGTATACAAGCATTTTTCTATATAAAAAATAACACCTTTCCTAATATTTATTCAAATAAATACTAACATTAGTCGAGTAAAACAGGAAAATATAAATATTGTATTGTTCTTGCGATGTGGACACTTGTTGAAATGAAACCAAAACAAATAACTTGACCAGAAATGCATTTTATAATTTCAGTGGTTCCAACCTTATTTTCATGACTGCAGCATATATTTTGATTCTGAAATAACTTATATGCTGAAATTACAATGTGACACCACTATTATGATGCATTTAACGTTATTTTTCAATATGTAAATATAATTTACAGCTCAACTTGGCCATCTTTACGATTTTATAATTGTGCTGAACAGAAAACATAATATATAAAATTAAAGCTAATGAAGGGATTGCAATTAATATTTCTTTAAATTCATGTATCTGAATTAAGTGTTTGTGATCCCAACTTTTTGCTTCATGTGACCCACTGTTTGAGAAATGCTGCTTTGGTATATAGTATTTATGATAATCAACTAAAGTAGAAGATGCAAATTTTAGTCTAAATTTATCAGGAATAATTATAAAAAATATTTTAAAAATGACAGGATTGCTATCATTTAGATCAATAGCTTTATTCTTGCTTTGTTTTTCAGAATTTTTAATTATCATATTTGTTATGATAGATTCTTTTTATTGTGTTAGTGTTTGTTTGTTTTTCCCAATGACTCATATTGGAGTTATACATTTTTCTAATGAATGAAATCATCCCACAATATGATAAAAATATGACAATCTAAGCTGGATATTTGTTGCTTCATTTTGCCTCAATAAAATGTCTTTTAAAAAATGACAGTAATATTCACTCATAATATAATTCAAAATCATTACCTTTGTTTTTTGTTCAGTGTTGAACTTTTCATATTTTTAAAGAATCAAGAAAATAACTTGAGTAATTTTTATATGGCTCTAAGATTTATTATCTTTACTTTGCTTGGTCATATATAAGTGATCAATAGATATCAGTGATATTATACTAATTCATCTAGCAGCAATCTTTATTTCCTTCAACCAAGTAGCTCAAATCACAATTTTCTTTAAACGTAAGCCAAACTTCTTTTGCAGTTATATAAGTCCGACACTTGTGAAACCATATACTTTAATGATTCTTGTGCAAAAGAATGTTATATACTTAATAAAGCATTATATAATTTGTTTATCATTTAAAATCTGCATTAACAACTCTAATACATTATCAGTATTATAAAATAATTTATGTATATGAGTCATTAATAGGCTTAGGATAGCTAGATCAAACAGCTTGAAGACTTTCTATTTATTTTTGCCAATAATGTATATCTCTGAGCAGCTACATTTATTTCATTTAATCTATTCAAACTAATGATTTGAAAATTGCAGATGCTAAGCTTTTTAACCCAAAATTTGGTTGTAAATTTAACACCTCAATGCTCCTTACTCATAAAGTCCAACCGCAACAAAGTATTTTGAGAAATTAATTATAATATTTACATGGTATTTATTAATTATTCGTACTTGCATACTGTAGGTAGTGATTACTATTGTTAACACAGTTGTTAATGTAATCTAAATAGGTATGTGAGATTTCATTATTTTGCTAAATGAGTTTAAAATGTTTATAGTGGGTATATATCGAAGTCACAAATTATGGATTTGCTGACTTAATGACCTCTATGTCTTTGCAAGAAAATTAATATGGATTTATATTTTATAATGTTGAAACTTTTAATTCAATATCATTACCCTCAGAGGAATGTGTGCAATCCTATGCCTCTTTCTCATTGACCAAAGTCAAAAGCTATAAATTATCAGGGGATTTGATTATCCTTGCCAAGATAAGTGACTCCAAAGTAGATAATAGAGTGGATTACTGCTGACACTGCAAGTGATGTTGAATGTTTCAAGCTAGTAATGCTTTATTTAATTGCTACCATTTATAGATTTTTTTCTGAGTTTTTATTGCATTTCTATATAATATTAGTAATTGATAGATATTTTGTTTTATGGATCTATTTTGTATTAATGAATAATCCAGAAATTTAAAAAATTTTATTACACATTTTTTTCTGTCGTAAATTTTAAATTTAGCAGCTGTTGCGTCATATTTAACAAATGTAATTAATATATATAGAATTAAATGTAAAATATATTAATATACATGCTTCAGAAATTGTAGTCCACATACATTTGTGACTCCATGTCAGCTGACTTAAAAATGGTACAAAAATGAATTCAAAATTATGTCTTTCAGAATAATGGTTGTATATTTATTTAGATATATTGTTCCTTATTTTTCTAATATAAAAATGTAATTTGTAAATCTTTCATATGTGTTTATTCAATTAATATTTTTAACTAGTTATTTAATAATTAAATTGATAAAAATTGCATTAATGTTATTTTTTTCATAAAAATTAAAATTATGATGTATATAAAAAGATTAAAACAGGCAAAACTCTCCATACAGTAGTGCCACTCAGTGCAAGCCAGAGTAATCAATGGATGCCAGAAGGCTACTATATGGAAAGTTTTGCCTGTTTTAATAACAGTTATGAGCAAGCATAAGAAATGGTGATTATGTGATATAAAAAGATTCAAAATTGAATCATCTTTATTTATATTTATATTTCCAATGTCATGCATTATCTAAAATAGTTGTATTAACTAAAAATATGTTAAGAGGAATTTCATTTGATTGTTACAATTATGTATGCTCCGCCTTTTTTTTTTTTTTAGCAATTATTTTTTTTATCAGTAAATATAGCATATGTTTTATTTTATTATATGAATTTATATTTGAGTAATTCTTGCAGCCAATTGTTTAATTTATTTGAAATACTATAGTTATAATAAGTAGAGTTCAGTTATATTTTTTAAATAGTGAAAAACATTTATCTATATATTTTGTAATTTGATAGTGTGTTCATGAATTAGGATACATAATAAATCTAAGTAAGTGTTGCATATATTTAAATTTAGGAAATATATTTATTTTTATCTTCAATAATACCAATATTTTTTAATAAACAATTATTATTTAATTTTGTTAAAATATTTATAATTTATGAGTTAGCATCTTTATTCTTTTTTTAGTTCTAGTTTATTAGTCTTAATTTTTTCTTGAAGAAAAATTAGATGTGTGAATAACTAATATCATATGCGAACATTTGATTTTAATAAACAGTGAGGATTGCCAATTTCTCAACAAGTTTTGTGATAAATGCTTAGCTAGAGAAAGCATTTAAAATATCTCTGTCAGGACCCCCTCCCAACCTCTGACCATGGTTTCATGTTTTCAGAGAGGTGCTAGGCTAAGGTAGGTTCAGACACTAGATCTAAAAACACCAACCCAAATCCAGCATTCAACTAAAAATTATCTATTGAATGGAAAATCTAAATTTTCAGACACCTACATGTCTTCAAACCCAGCTATCCAACTCAAATAGCTATATGGGTCAGAGGTTTTTTTTTTGGGGGGTCCTGACAGAGATACTTTAAATGCTTTCTCTAGCTAAGCATTTATCACAAAGCTTGTTGAGGAATTGGCAATCCTCATTGTTTATAACTTACAAGCTTAAGAATATAGGGTCATGTGATATATGACTCTTATTTTGACTTGATTTTAAGGTTTGGTTTATGATTTCATCATCTCACATTTAAATCTTCTTCATATAGCTCAATGAGATTTTATAGTTAGGGCTATATTATAAACTAATGTATCTCTTTAAATAATTACAATTCTTTGTTTATATAATGGTTGTTTGTTTGTTTTTTCAATATGCTAGTAAATTATAAGTACTAGTTGCATTTTTAATTTTAGCTTATTTTTTATATTTGCATGTAACCTAATTTTCATCATTTAGAAATTTTAGTAGATTTATAAGTTTAATCAATTATATTTGGATTTTTAGATTTTAGATACATATCTATTCAATTTTAAACTTGCGAGAATAAATATCAGATTTTTTTCTTATCACAATGAATAATATTCTTGTAATCATCTTATTTAAAGTCAAAAAATAGTGTGAATGTGAAGAAATATTAATTATACAATTAATGTATTGTTTTCATCTATATTTTTTTTCATTGATTATATAACATTCTAATCAATTCTTATTTTAAAATAATAATTTATGAAAATAAATCACTTAAATCTGTGAAAGAATTATAATAGAAGTTTAATATTGTTTGGTGTAGCTTGCTGCAGTTGCTAAAAATAACATTTAGTTTGATAAAACAACTTATATCATTTTTGAATATGAAGGTTCAAAAAATATTAAAATAGGCATCAAAAAGACATTTTTATATTATTTTCAATAAGAAAATATTTTAATTGATTGTTGATTTTTCAAAAACTCAATGAATGTTCATTAAATGTTAGAAATGATAACTGAACTTATAAATACCCTTGTATTTTTTAAATTCAGCCTTCTTTATGATTGAAATTAACATTTTATAATTAAAATTGTACTTATATTATTTAAAAACATATTAATATTTTAATTACTAATACGCTAAAATTAATTGCGTTGCGGTGAAACTTTTAAATTTATTAATTAATTAGTAGGCTTTTTTTA
This sequence comes from Epiperipatus broadwayi, assembly GCA_028023455.1. Taxonomy (NCBI): domain Eukaryota; kingdom Metazoa; phylum Onychophora; class Udeonychophora; order Euonychophora; family Peripatidae; genus Epiperipatus; species Epiperipatus broadwayi. The sequence goes on from JAQFVV010012427.1 coordinate 7,115,350, forward strand.
TCTATTCTATCTTTTAAACTTAGCGCTTTCAGAGCCCTTGCAACTCCATATTCATAGTCCTTTTCCTATTGTTAACTATATGCAAATTGCTTATATCATCCATTTTTTCGAATCGCAAAGCACGTGTCCTTTCTGTTTATTGCTCTGGCATCGCTGGTGATGAAACATGCTTCTTTGACCTTCCTCTTGACATCGTTTCTTTCTGTGCATACGATGTTGGCTTTAGAGAGCTCAAATTTGTGGTTGTGTTCCTGCTGATGGTCAGCAAATACTGAGCTGCCTTCTTTTTTGGTTGTAGCTCTTTTATATACATATTTATGCTGAGCCAGTCTATTGCCCACTGTGGCCCGAGTTTCCCCATAATAAACTGAATCACAACCTGTCTGCGGGCACACAATTTTATAAACTACATGGGGGTTTTCTTCTATGTTTCTTTTGTCTTTAGTATTTTAAGTGAATTTTTTAATTTATAAAAAATGTATATTTTTAATGTAAAATTTGAAATATATTATAATTATTTAGCAATCTAATGATTAATCAGATTTAAAATATAGTTTTTACAAATCTTAAGTGCATTTATTTTAAAAAGTAAAATTGCAAATGTGCTTTTAGAAATTTTTAACAACAGAGATCATAATTTTCTGGCATTTTGGTAATTTTTTTTTTTTTTAATTTTGTGTAAATTTATTTTAAGATTTTAAACTAATTTGAATATTTAAATTGTCAATTTGTAATATTTTTTTAAATGTTTACATGTTGGTTCTATTTTTTTTTTTTTTGCAATTGCTATGAGAATTCTGAGTTACTAAATGAAACATGTTTTAAATATATACGGAAGTTTATGTCATATATTTTTATAAATCTCTTTGTCTGATTTTATAGTTCCTTAATGAAAAGAATGTATGTATATACTTCAACAAAAATCAATAAATTAAAAACTAGCTGTGATAAAACACAATTGCTGAAGCTTTAAACAAAATTAAAAATATAAAGCTGAGCGCTTTTGGGGGACTTAAGCCTCCATAATCATAGTTCAATACAAAATAAATACAAAATATAAACACTTATTCACAAGCAAAATGCGTACCTCAAATAAAATGCAAACTAAATCTAAATAAATAAATAAAATACAATATAAATAAATAAATATTATAACGTCCATATTTTAGAAATATTAAAACAAGAATCCTTTCTATTAATAGCATTGGGATCACCAGCTATAAAACAAGCTTCTTTAATCTTACGTTTTACGTCATTCTTTTTCGTACATACTAATTTTGCCTCTACTGGTTGACATAAGTGCCCAGTTTTATTTTCATGTTCCACGAACACTGAATTACCCAAAGATTTCGTTTTAGTATGATGATATAAATGTTTATGCTGTGAAACTCTATTTAAAATATTGTTTTTAGTTTCACCATGATAAATAGAAAAACAATCTTTATGAGGACAAGAGACACTATAAACCACATGCTGTGTTAAATTAGATTCAATTTTTTTTTTGAGGCACATAGAAAAGAAAATCTTATTTGTTTTATTGAGGACTTAGTGAAACTTGGACATAAACGTTCAATTATCAATAATAGAATTTTAACATTTTTACATAATTTGCAGTTTAAACCTGACAAGATTGAGAAACCTCATATAGTTTTGCCATATATTCATTCTATTGCAAAACGGTTAATTAATAAGTTATCTCCAGATTTTCATGTAACTTTTCATTCACCTCCAAATATGAATAGATTGATTAACAATTCAAAATTTAAAATTGAATCTAATTTAACACAGCATGTGGTTTATAGTGTCTCTTGTCCTCATAAAGATTGTTTTTCTATTTATTATGGTGAAACTAAAACCATTATTTTAAATAGAGTTTCACAGCATAAATATTTATATCATCGTACTAAAATAAAATCTTTGGGTAATTCAGTGTTCGTGGAACATGAAAATAAGGCTGGACACTTATGACCAGTAGAGGCAAAATTAGTATGTATGGAGAAGAATGATGTAAAACGTAAGATTAAAGAAGCTTGTTTTATAGCTGGTGATCCCAATGCTAATAATAGAAAGGATTCTTGTTTTAATATTTCTAAAATATGGACGTTATAATATTTATTTATTTATATTGCATTTTTTTTATTTATGTAGATTTAGTTTACATTTTATTTGAGGTACGCATTTTGCTTATGAATAAGTGTTTATATTTTGTATTTATTTTGTATTGAGCAACTGTGGTTTAGTTCCTTAATACATTATGTAAACATATTTATTAAAAGTTTGTATATAGTTAATTAAAAATTTTAATATATTTTTTTAAGTAGCAGTATTAATTTTTTTTTCTTTTTCTTAAATAGAAGACATATACCTGAAGAATGTGGATGAAATTAGAACTATTAAATTGGAGGAATAAAACATAAATATTGAAATGGTGGGGAAAATATAAGGAACTATATTGAAAAATAATGTAGTTTAAGTCTGGTAATATCAATTAATACCTCCTTAATAAAAAGCTGAATTGGTATTGGAAACTATTTTAAAAGGGAGAATAATTATGTTGATTTGTTAAGAAGAGCAAGAAATTAAATTAAATTGCAATATAATAAAATATCTGAGACTTGTCTTTAGTCATAGGAAATTTGATGGCAATTTAACTAAGAAAAAAAAAAGATCATTTATTTTAATACCAGAAATGTATCCAGCCTATGGAAAGGCCATTGTTTTTGTAATAGTTTTTTTTGATTGGTTGCTTTAGCAATTTTTTTTTTTTTTTGCTTCAAATAAAATGCTTGTAGTCAAATTAATCTTATTAAATATAAGGAAAGAATTACTTCCTTTGAATAAAATGCTTTGTAAAAAAATTATGGTTTATTAATGATGGAACAAATAGTTATTTTTTCCTTGAATCAAATACGCTCTTTAACAAAGAAATGTTTACTTGAATATCACATGATAGCTTTACAGACACACATTTAGAGATTTTATATATAAGATTAGAAATTATTTTTGGAAATTTTTTACAATTACAGTTTGAATTGAAGATATTTTTTTATCTACACAAACAAACATGAAATAAGATATTATAATTTAGTTATTTAAATAATAAATATAATTATGATTCATGCATATTGTAATTTATATTCTTAACTTTAAAAGTAAACTTTCCCATTTTCATCTTAAGAGATATAACTGATATCCTTTAAGCACTTGCAAATATACAAATGCACACTCTTTTATATAGTACATAATACATTTACAGATAAAAATAAACTGATTGAACTTGTATTCAATCTGTATTTGTTTATGTATATAATATTCAATGTGTAGACAAATTTAATAAATAGATCCTAGGTGATTTAATATATCCAATTAGTTTTAAATGCAAAAGATTTTTTTATTCAATAACTTGCAAAGTATGTTTTCATTTATTCTAATTATATGACGATATGTATTTTAACCACACAAAAGCACATAATTAAATATGTATAACATATCATGGTTATAAATTCACTTAAATCAACATTTTTTATGTACCTGCATATTTAAAAAATTCTGCTTATTAGCCAAGATCATCTTTACTTACTTTCTGGAACAGTCAAATATCAGCCTTTCACACTAATTGTGCATACGCTTTGCGAGTGTTAATAATAAATGAATACTTTCTCACCAATACAAGATATAGTATTTATGCAGGAATAAAAGGAATCCTCTTATTCCTACGACTCAAACGCTTATATGTGAGCAAATCTGAAGTACTAGCATTTGAGTCGTAGGAATAAGAGGATTCCTTTTATTCCTGCATAAATACTATATCTTGTATTGGTGAGAAAGTATTCATTTATTATTAACACTCGCAAAGCGTATGCACAATTAGCATGAAAGGCTGATATTTGACTATAATACAATTGTTTACATACGCTATATAAAATAAATGCTTATTTACTTTCTGGAAGAAAATTTATGTAGATTTTGATTTGTGGACTTTTCAAATGCAAAGGATTCGTTTTATTATTTTTATTTTTGACATTCCTGTTTCAATTTATAATTAGTGCAAAGATTTTTTATTGGGGGGAGGTGAACAATGATAGCAATTATTGAATTATTATCAGATGATCTTTTAAAGGTCCATTACATACTTTATGATATATGGATCCTGTTTTTTATGTGCAATAGATGCACATAAAATTATGTTTTTAGTTTGGATGGAAGGTGTTAAAATTTGCAATGACTTGTCTTCAGTTTTTATTTCCTATAAGTAGAATTATATCTTTTTTTAATTATTGCTTGCTCATATATTTAAAATTTATAAATATTTTCATTAAATCTGATGCTTTCTGCATATAAAAAATATGTGCATAGATACAAAATTATTGCTTTGGGATGAGAATTAACATGGACTTGAAAATAGATATATGAATACAAAGTAGATAGGATAGTTTAGCTAAGGAATAGATAATAAACAATAATTTAATGTGAAATTAATTGATTTGAAATATTAATTTTATATGCATAAAGTAATAGATATATTGATTACTAAACAGTCGCAATTTAAGGGTTGGATGCACAGAAAATTTATAAAAAAAAAAGTTTAAGCTTAATGTTAATAACTATCATGTCATGAAAAGATAGTTAATTATAGACTTGTTTGACCGTGTATAATGACCGTGTATAAAAATTAATTGTATAAATCCTGTATTAAAACAACAGTTCAAATATATTGAGAAACTAAGATTTATTTATTTGTTTAAGCCGGAAATTAATCCAGGAGGCTTTAACTCTTTTATTGACCACTTTACTATTGCCTAGACTATATAAGTTATGAGCCTTTATTTTTAATCAAGAATATAGGATCAACACAACAATTGAATCTAAAACACCATTATTATGATACTTTACAAAAAGTTATTAGGTTGATATGTAGTATTAGAAATACAAATGTTTTCCATTGTAGAAACATGTCGTAACTAAAAAAATATGTAAAAAATTATTATAAGATATATATGTGTAATATTTGTTTATTCTTTATAGTTTCATTATTTGATTTCTCTCTTTTTTTTTTTATAAGTGATTCAAAATGTTTTGTTGCATCAATACTTCTGTTATTATAATCCTTTTATATACTTTTTCCTGTATAAAAATGAGGGAAGATCCCATATTCTAAAATAATGTTTGATTATCTATATCAATTTTAAAAACAACCGAAAAATACTAAGCGATTGATAAATTTTGCAAATAATGAAGTGTGAAAAATAATTTTGTTTCTAATTTTAAATATGTTAGCAATTACGTGACGGTAATAACTTTTTGTCATTCTTTGACTCATTCTACAATATTCAAAAGACTTAGATGTGGCATCCGTCCCTTAGATTCTAAAGAAGCTCTTGCTTTTGTAACTGAATATCCAATTTCTCAATAAATTTACTGGGTTATTTTGAAAGTATAATGCAATTTTTATTTAATTTGTATTATATTGATTCTGTGAAGGCTGGTGGGTAAGTGATGAGCTCATATTCTGCACGGCTGGTTACTGAATATCGGTAGGTTGCCTCGGATATGAAATAAATTTGACGCAAAATTAGAAATGGCTTTTTTGTGATGGTGTGCTTTGGAGAGTTGGGTTTCCTGTAGGCTGTATAACTGGTAACATTTCCTGGCCACCCCTTCTCTCTACACTTGCTTCAGAGGTCTTTATACTTCACTGGCCACCTAGAACTGGTTTTGAGAATAAACCATGTGAACCAAGGTTTGAGGAAATGTGTATGCTTGCTTTACAATTTCCTACCTCCATGCTGTTTTTCCTTCAAAATTTAATGTATGTATTTGTATACAACGAATATATATATATGCTTTAGCATGTACCTTTTATTTTAATTATCTATCGTTCCTTTTTTTTTTCTATGTGTGAAGATTCAAAATTAAATGAATATATTTTGTATGGTATATATAATTTAGCATGTTATCTTTTGCTTGATTTTTTTTTATTGCTTCTCTGTATGATATTTTTTATGTGTACGTACATTATATAATTGAAATGTGAAAAATTAAAGGATAATAATTGCGGAATGTCATTTTGAATTTTTTTTGCCTCCCTAAGCTATTATTAAGCATGATTTGAAATAATAAAATGCATGATAAATTTTTATTTTTTTTATTTTTAACAAACGTTTATATACGAGCGCATGCTTATTTTTATTTGTGTTCACTAACTCACTTTTTTTTTTTTTTTTAGAGCTTCTTCAGGGTGATGAGGGCAGTTGTGTTACTGGTAAGAGATTACCTTCATCAGTTACGCTTCCTAGACCAAAATCTGAGAATTCCTTCTTCAGGACAGATAGTGCGTTCTGCATGTAATATTTATATATTTATATGTATATAATGACACGCTAAACAGCTTTCATTAATATTTATTTACTTTTACTGCTCTGCATTAACAAATGTCTCATCTGTATATATATATACTAAAAAAGTCGGGGGGGGGAGCTTTTTTTTTTTTTTAAATTGCTTAGGTTTTGTTTTTATTACATTTTTTTTAACATTAACTGTGGAGGGTAATTATATTGTACATTTGTTTGCTCTAACTTGTTTTTATTAATTTCATAGCTCTTTTAATTATTACTGGGTGGAGTGGTAGTGAGTTTGAAGCAAAATAAAATCTCAGTATCATATTCATGGCTTTTATAAAGATCTTTAGGGTGATTCATGATCTTGTCCCGGTTCAGACAGGTCATACAGATAAGATCAAGGAGAAAACTCTAGAAAGTGATTTGGCATGTCTTTTTCTTCATTTATCCAAATTTCAGGAATCTTAAGCTGGGGATTAACTAAAGACCCAGATAACAAAATGATTAGCTGGGAAACTAGGCACCATAAATGAATGTGTAAACTATTAGGCGAAGTCTTAATAGCTCAAACTTTAGCAGTTGACCATTGTATATTTTATTAATTTGATATGAAGTAATGAAAGCTAGCTAAAGCTTAAATCATTTATTTTCCACAGCTGACCTGTTTAATCATTTGCATATTCAGAAATTAATCTTTCTTATACTGTAATTTGGTAATCTGGTAAAGTTTGATAGCTGGGTGGCTGCTTTCTGTTTTGTGCTTCTAATTTATGACCTTGCTCTTGTTTTATTAATGTTTATATTAAGCATGCATATCGTACTGTCATTGTTTTGTCCTGATTTTTTTTTAATTATGTTTTATATGCTTTTATATATATTATTTAATTTTTTTGTTGTGGCTTTAAATATTTGCATATAAAAATATAGTAAATGATTATTAAATTTATGATTTATAGTTTATTTTAAATATTACTTATTAAATGATATACTGAAATCAATGTAGTATTATAATGTTGCGCCAAAAGTGATTTCCTTTCTCTTTATATATATAATCTTGTAATTAAATATTAATAAATACGTAAAAATTAATGAATTGTGGGAAGGCTAGACTTTGTAAGCGTATTTGAAGATACCTTAAAAAAGAATTAATATTACTTGGCAAAGACTACGAATCTAATCCAAGGCACTCCTGGGTGGATAGAAGTTTTTGAAGTTGTACTTTATTTACATTTATGTTACTGTATTCATTAATATCACATGATCACCATCTCATACTAGCACATAATTGTTGTAAACAAAGGCTAAACTCTTCATACAGTAGTGCCACTCTGGTTAGCACAGGGTGGCACTACTGTATGGAGAGTTTAGCCTTTGTTTATTCATTAATATTTAATTACAAGATTAATATACATAACTTCGAAGAAGTACAGATATTGAATAAGAATATCATTATATATATATATAGTATTATTGAGCTTATGAAAGTTTATCAAGTGATATATAAATCTATTAATCACTACTTTACAAATTATGTTAAATTTGTCTTAATATGAATATAATATCTGAAGAAAGAATATCAATTAGTGATTTGATGATAGTTTTCAAAAATACTTGTAAATGTCATTATTGAAATTTTAATGAGATTTTCTGTATAATTTTTAATCAAAGCTTAGCCAAGGTATTACAAATAAAAACTAATTAAAAACTGAATCAACAAATTGAAATCATAACAATCAGAAACACTACCTTAATTATTCTTATCCCTATAAAATAAAAGTGGAAATCACTTGAAATCATTTTTAACTTACACCTTGCATAAACATTAATACTTTATATTTGTGAAAGTTTAAAATATTTTAATCCTTTCTCATAAAAAGCTATAAATTATTAATTAATGTATGGATTTTTTTAATTATACAGTTTGTTTATTAATAAAATATTATAAAAGGACTATAGAGAGTTCATGTGGGATATAGATTCATTAGTTGTCTTAATGGAAGTATATTAATAATATTTATTAGTCATTCATTAGACTAGAGATCCATTTATTGAATAATATTTCTGTAGTGTAACTTTCACTATGCCATTCTCACTCAAGATAGAGTCTGGTTTCTCTCCACTTTTAACACTTGTAAAGGCATTGTAATCATAAACATATGACCAAAGACATGTAAAAAAGATGTTGTATTCTTCCTAAGATGCATATTTTATGCTGAACCAGCATCCTAATGAATGATTAATAAAAATTATTAATATACTTTCATCAGTGTTTTGTGTCAAAAGTTGTAAGGGAAGTAAGTTTGATACATCATTTGAACTGTAATAATATACTTTCTATGTATACTGAATGATGATAAAGATATACGTAAGAGAATGTAATCTGGGCCAACTAATGAGTGCTGCTTCAGCATGAAATGTGCATCTTGGAGATCTACATCATTTTTACATGTTTTTGGTCATGTATTTAAGATTACATCATTCCACAAGGTCTTAAAAGTGAATAGAAACCAGGAAATCTACTACAGAGGTATTCATTAGTGGTCTTAAAGTTTTTCAATTCTGTCACTTTAGCTATAGATGTGACAATCACTATGTGGTTCATGTTTTGTGTTTGCCCACATTTATATAGGTTATTTGGCTTTTAAAAACCATTTATAAAACAGATGAGTGCAACAACTATGATTTGACCTGAGTCTATTGATGAGATTTTAGTAATATTTAGAAAGAGCAAGCCTCTTTAATGTTAAATTTGGAAAAAAAAATTTATTTAGAATTCATAAGGAATCAATTTTTATGCTATATTTTTTTAGTTGTAGATTTTTGGTTAACATACAAAAAAAAAGGATCTTAATTAGAGGTGAATATCTATAATTATTTTTTACAAATGCACTCCCTGGGAATCTGGTTTGTACTACTTAGTGATTGTGAAGCAAATATTCTTTGGGCAGCCTTTTTCTGATGAATATTATGTTTCTGTTTGGAGAAAAAGAGCTCTTACTAAACTTCTGGATACTCATTTAATTATTTCCATGAGAAATATTAACAGTAAACTCAAGTCTACTCTTTTGCAGTAACTTCTTGTTCTTTCTTATGTTCCTCCAGTAGATGTCAGTAAAAAAAATTATCTCGTAGATAATGTATAGAAAGCAGATAGATTGGACTTGCATATAACTCAAAAGTAATATATTGTAGTAAAAAATAATAGAGATCAATCTAATACTGGATGACATAGTTTACTGTTACAGTTGTTTTTTTTTTTTTTATTGAAGCTTAGTTATATCTTGGCTGAGGTCTAATTAAGAAACAAGGAAAATCTCAGAAAATTTTTAATATTCACTTATAAAAGCCTATATATTCACATAAATAAATGGTATACAGATATATCAACTCATAATTAATGAACACCTTATAACAGATGTTTTGTAGACAATGTATATCACAATATTCTTTAGCATGAAAGATCTAAAATTCCAAAGTAATTTCTTGAAGAATCTTGAGCATAGTACTCTTTGTAAATTGACATTTTATAAGTAGCAGCATCTTGGGGTATCTTATTTTGTGTTTCTTCAATCAATTATTATTATATTTTGAGATTGATATTCATCTTTACTTTTTTTTAATTATATACCAAATGTTTGTAAGGGAATTATCACAGTTATTAATGACCATGAAAGCATTTCAATTTGTTTTAGACAGTACAATGAATTGTTTGAATATGTTGCTTATAAGAAAAAGTCAAATATCTAACATAAGAATTTGATGATAATAATAATAACAATAATAATAAAGTAATCTGACAAAAGTTAATTGTGTTGTTATTCTAACATGAACTTTTTTCCAAAATGTAACTCTCAAGAATATTACCATATACTCTTCCATACTGCAATTTTCATAATGCTTTTAACCGAGAGTTCTGACATGTTTTTGTCTTAAATGTTATCTGTGTAAATGTAGAATTATCAAAAAAGACCACAAATTTCTATTTATGATCATCTGATTTTTTTTTTTTAAAAAATAATATCAGTTTATTTGGCATCTATTTTGAAAAAGAAAGTGGACACAAAATGTTAATTAAATATTTTTGGGTGCAGGTTTAAATACTAAAAACAGCAATAATAAATGCATGGAAACCTGTCCATTAAACCTTGAGGAAATTTGCTATCTTAATATAAACTGCGCACTGATTATATATGTGTGTGGTAGATGATGTCTGGACCAACTGATGAGGGCTGGTTCAGCATGAAATATGTATATTGGAAATCATTTATCTTTTTCACATGTATGTGATCATGGGTGTTGGTTGTATAAGATGGAGTGGATAGCTGTAGAGGGAGCCCATCAGATGGCCATGGAGATTAAATCAGTCTTATCTCCCTTCTCCATACATCAACACAATGGTATTTATTAGTTAAATTAAAAATGCATGATTCTATTCAAAAGAGAGATAATTATATATTGAAAAATACATATGTATTTTATATAGAAAGCCAGGAATTGTATTTCTTGAAACTAATTACCATATATAAATGAATATTATATGCAATTTTTCAAAATAGAAATGCATGATTCTCATTAATAGAATAAAGGTTAATAATAATAATTTTTGAAAAAACTTCTAAATTTTATGCCAGGAACAAATTCCATTAAAGTAAAATTATGATTTAGAAATGATTATTATTTATATTGTTGTGTTTTAACATGTCTTGGGTATATTATAAATAGTATATGCTTAATAATTAATAATACTAATTAGTTTATCAAATGAGAAATATATTTCAACTAAAATCCTAGATGTTCATTATTTAGATTTAGTAGTATAACTAATTGTTAAAAATGAAATTTTTGGTTTATAGAAATGATGCTATATATTGCATTATATTCTTTTATTCTACTAATGCAAGCAAAGCTGCATATATAGCTAGTCATTTCTATATCTTTCAAAATCAGCCATGCCATTTTAAAATTTACCTTTTCACATATTAATTAAATATATTTAAAACTTACTTTATCATGTGAGAATATACTTGAATGGAAATGATAAAAGTTTATCAAATTCAGTAACCTTTCTCTTACGGTACTTGTGACATTTTATATTTTTATGTATTCATAAATATATTTAAATTGATGACCTAAATTTTTTATCAATTTCCTTGTAAAACTTTATCCAATTCAATAGTATTTCTTTTACTGTATGTGTGCCATACATCACTATGATTAGCATGATTGTCATGCTCCTTGTTTTGCAATTATAATTTGTTTTTATTTTAAAGTTGCTGGAAAACTGAATGGATTACACACATCCCAACACCATCATTCTTTGTGGTTTTATTTCTTTTTTCAAATGCTATATGCTTGTTAAAATCAGATAAAAAAATACATTTTTTATTAATAATTTTATTTATTTATATTTGCTCAATTTATCAGATTGTGCAGAGAAAACAAGGCATACATTTTTGGTGGGAAAAATTTAATTTGTAAGTGGTTTCAATGTGGATCGAAGATTTTGCAATTTCAAGGTCTTCATCCTGAAAACAGATGTAATTACATAAGTATTCAATTTTAGATTTGTTTTGTATTTGATTATTGTTATTTTTTAAAAAAAGTATTATTTGATGAAAGTAATTGTCAATAATAATTATAATTAGTGTATTTAAGTGTATCTGTATTTGTATAACAAAAGTGATTTGACTGCATGTATAAAATTAGCCAATTACGTACAGTGTAATTTTGGGACTCTGATCCAAGCTTGAGACAACCTTATTTTATAGACATAATGATTCTCAAAAAGTTTAATAATTTATTAGCATGACAGTATTTGTACTAGTTTATTTATATTAGCATGTCTGTGTTTGTATAGCAATTAATGATTTTAATTACAACCATAAAATTAGGCTATTACAGAGCACTACAATATAAATTTTAAGACTGATTATCAGATGCACAGAAAAGTTGTAGTAGATGAAGCAATCACAAAACTTACTGGGCATTGTACCATGTGACTTTATAAACTCTTAAAACCAATAAAGAGATGTTTCAAATAGTGGATGTGTCATGATAAATACAATGGTTGTGAATACCATATCGAATTGTATGCAGATAAAGAATCAAATCCTGTAGAGTCAGTAGTTTGCCACATCTTGCATCACATTATTTGCAAGTATACAGCTAGAAAATAAATTATATCTTTGTAGGACAGTAAATATAACATGATAGCACTGGTGTGAACAAAAATATAAAATGAAGAGACAAGACTTATTTTATCATTGATAACCGCAGAAGCCTTCAATTTCTAATTTGGATGGACAATAAGCCAATTGCTATACTTAAAATTGCATATCCACATTGTGGAAAACATTTATTTTGTATCTTTTATTAGAAAGAATTTTCTTTCTTATAGATATCTTGAGATTTTTTAATTTCTGGGGTGCAACAAAAATGGTGAATTCTTATGTGTTCTGAAACTATGGATTATCTCAGGTAAGACATATTATATATGTTTTGAATCAGAACTTTGTGAGGAATATAAACAAGTTATCAATGAAAATGTAATTTTAAAACTTAGTTATGATAAATTAAAAATTATGAACAAAGAGTAAAGTAATATTTTTTTAGGATATTGAAATTTTTTTTTCTTAATTTTTTAATGGTAAACACTATTCTTCTTAGCCATATATTTTTCCTTAGTTTTTCTAGTTTTTATCAATGTATAGCTTTTTGCTCTAACATTATTAAAACTGAAGTTATTGTGAAAATTATTTTTCAAATCAATTCTTCAAATACTCACTATACCAACAGTCCATTCCCAAAAGTTAACATATATTAAGTACATATTTAAACTGAAATATTAAAAGTTTAATAAATTCTTTAATTTAACTGCTCGAAATTATTATTCAAATGAAAAATTAAATATGTGATGGACATGCAATTCAATTAATTTAAAATATATTTACAAAATCAAATTTGCTTTTCAAAAAAATGTTCCAACTTTTAGCTTTTAAGTAGTGCTGCCCTTGTATTTGTATTTTATGGTATTATTTAAAAACAATTATTATATAGATTTTCTATGCATTTTCATTTGCAAATTACAATTTTTAAAAACAAAGCAAAAATACATAGGGTAGTAAAACTTCATACAAAAAAAGAAAAAAAAATCATGCAAGATTCATCAGGATTAGTGCAGTAGTTGTTTTGAGTTATAAAGTTACAAAAATCAAACTTTCACATTTTTGTAATAATATAGATAACTATTAGCTCTGCTAAGATTATCAGTATAATTATTTTTAAAAGAAAATTTCATTATATTATTAAATATTGTTTTTATTTGTTTGCTTTTTTAATATAACAAAATTTTATGTTACATTTTTTAAATATATATTTTAAATATAAAGCATTAAATTAATCAATATTTTAGTTGAAGTTATACCCAACTAATGCTGAAGGTTTTCTTTAGGAAATTTGTATCAAATACATTTAGAAATATGGTGATTTTTCTGGGAGCTATCATTTTTTTTGTAACTAAATTATTTAGCTCAGTGGAAAATAATATGTTTCTAATAGAGTTAGGCCATCACATTGCAAAAACTTATTTAAGAATTTTGATTTAACTTCTTAAAGCTGTATTTTGCTCAATTCCATTAACATCTGATATTTTTTACTATTGTTTTAAATGCAAAGTATCTTTATAACTATCTAACTTTATTAAAAAGACTACAAAAATTGAATAATTTTAGATAGACTTTGTGATATCTTGAAATTATCTTATATTTATTGTAGATTGAAAAATAATTGTTTAGATTGTTAATATTAGAGTTTTCTTTATATATTTCATAAATGCTCAAATCTTCACACCGATCAACATAGTATTGCTAAATTAAATATTGCATATTCTGTTGTGATGTATTTCTACATTCTCGGGTAATGTGATTATAAAGCTACTTAATGTGATCTTGCATATAAGATTGTGTTTTCAATTAAAGTTTCTTAATTTTCAAATCAAAAATTATTATATATAAGCCAGTGAGTTATTCCACAAAATATTGTATATAATTAAAATTTTTAGATATAAATTTGAAAGTCAGTATGAAGCAATTTGTATTTATCTATGTTTATAAATTGTTAATATTTGAAAGTATGACCATGCTTTTTTGTTAATTTTTCATTTTATACAAGTTATGAGTTTCTAAAAATATAACTACTTAGTTTTTGTATTTTCAGTTTTCAGAAATAAACTTTTTTACAGACTTTAATATAAAGGATTGAGAACAAATAGCATTCATTTTAATGACTACAAGAACATTTTTTACAGATAATAAACTTACTCTGACTTTGTTTCATCCTTTTTTTTTGAACCTTCACATGCATGCACACACAACCCATTAGCAGTGAAGTATTTTGTTGTCACATTTTATTTAATATGATTTGATTGTGAGATAACACTGTAAATGTTTAAATTCTCTAAGATTGATTCATTTTTATATTAATAAATTCTTTCATAAGTTTCTCATTATGACAATGCAAATATATAATATCAATGTTTTAAATTTATCACACAAATATTTTTCATAACACAACAATCTAATTTTTATTTGAAGTTCATGTTTCAGTATGTCAACCATGTTGTATGCTAAATGAATTGTATATCTTTTTATATAAAATCTCAGATAGTTCATTATACTGCACTTTTCAATATTATTATTCATAGAGCAAATTACTTGGGTATAAAACTTATAAATATCCTACAAATAAATATCTAGAGTCTAGAGACTCACAAAATTTCTCCATTCTTTACAATTCATACAATTATTTTTTTATTATACATTTTATTTTGATGTAATTTGTATTAACCTAATTTTAATAAATGCAAATAATTGGTATTTTGTGTTTTGTACTTGAAATGAAATAATAATTATAAATAAATAAGTGCATAATCTTTCTTTCTTTTCAAAATTACATTAATGAAAAAAAAAATCTTCATTGCAATATTAATAAAAAGAATAGGCATTTATTAAACAATAGTACATAGGGCTGGGGATATTCTGCAAAGCATGTTAAGAGCTTATTTGAGAGCTCTATATATAACATTTGTAATACAAGTTTGTTAAAATAGATCATGTGACATATGACTTGATTTCTTTGTAATATTATTTTCCACTGTTTATATCATAACTTTTAAATATCAAATCACCTCAAAGGTATCTTTTTGAATTATAAGTTTTGGGATGTGGGCTCTAAATGTTTACTCACAGAGGGCATAGCTGAAAATTTATTAATGTTTGAGGTGATTTGATATTTATTTCAGATAGTGATATGTGTTGGAAATATTTTCATAACTTTTAAGTATACAATTATTTTATTAACTATGAGAAAAATTGATGCAGGTAACACATCTTTAATTCGAAACTCTGACTCCAGGTTTTTTTTAGATTTGTGAATTTTTTGGATTTTAAAAGGTGATCATTTTACCACCTCATTATAAACTCAAAATCTACTCAAATAAAAACAAATACCACATTGTAATTAGGCTTATTAATTTATAGATATTATCTCATGTTTTTTTTTTCTCTCTTCATTTTTTATTGCAAATTTGTTTACAAATATTTATTTATTGTAAAAGATTTAAAGTCACTTGAAAATTGTTTAGATAATAGAAGTTTTGAAGAATAGATATATAGATTAATGGAATTCTGTCATTAATGTCTTGATAAATTTTTTACATTATATCTTTTTAAATAAAAAAAAACCTCAAATATTTATTCAACTTAACACTTCACAATATTAATATTCAAAAACTAACTCACAATGTAAAGCCAATGCGTACATTATAAAGGCTCAGGTAGAAAATCTTTATTATAGACAAAATCAACAATTATATGTTAATATGCATACAATTATTTTACGAAACATTTTAACAAATAGAAATATTTGATTTTTTTGTTGTTGTGTGCAGATATCTACCTATCTCAGAGGAAAATTGATAGTAAATCATATTGCTTTATTTAAATGTGTCAAAAAGGTTGAATGCAATTGAAAAAAAGTTTTGACAAAAATATAATACTTTGTCAAAATTTTGGATAAGAAAAAAAAAGTATTACAGTGGAGCTTCAAAGTATGTTCTATCTATATACATGACTTGATATCCAATTAGAAATGTAAATAGACAAACAAAACTATTAAAATTTGTAAAGTTTATATATTTTATGTTATGTCAACAACCACTTTTCCCTCTCTGAGTGCTGTGCTGTAGTTGAACATGTTTAAAAAAAGAACTTGTAAATAAATTTTACATTATGTTAGCAGCCATTTTTCTATCTCAGAGCACTGTAAACAGTCATATTTTTTTTAACTTTAGTAACTATATTATTTTTTATATTTTGCTTATACTATAATCTTTATTTATATATGCATATAAAAAGCATATTACATTTTTAAAAATACTCTCCATTGTAGTTTAATAAGAAATAGTCATAAGGTAATCACTCCAACATATGCATTGTATGAATTTATAAAGCTGAGGAATACATCTCACTTTCTAAACACAAGATAGTATCTTTAATAGTGAATGGAATTAAAAGTGATTGATTAAGACCTTCATGCTCTCATTTCTAAATGCTTTAGATTCACCTATGTACAGGAATTTAGGTAAAAAAGATAATGTGGATTTAGAAAGTGAGAGTATCCCTCAGCTTTATAAATTTATACAGTGCATATCTCAAGGTTATTCATTTATGACTATTACAAATAAAACATAGATAAAAATAATAATTAGTTATATATAGTTCAATAAGTAGTACTTATTCTAATCAAAGTTTATCAACAAAATATGACTATTATAAGTGGTGTATAGTGTACACAAAGGAGACTTGTAACAAAATATAATGAATATTGTGGTTCCACTGCATGTTAAAAGTCTACTCTTACCATCATCATTAAATTTCTTATTCAATCAATAATATACAGTGGTTTATTATATATTAGCAAATGGAGAAATTTATCTAATAGGCACATTAACATTTCCTGTAAACCAAACTGAGTTAAATGTTTTACTACATCTAAAGCCCTATTTTTACCATATGCTTATATATTAAAAATCTACAACTTACAAGTAGTCAGTGCATTTCAGATAGCAACATGTTGCCTAGATAAAATACATTGTTGCCCTCAAAAATGAAATGTAATTTGGAAAATACTATATGTGATGGAAATGGATTTTCTATTCAATAAGTGTTAATCACAACTCAGCATAATATTTACCCAAATCATAAAATTATTTACCATAATAATTATAGTTGCTGTATACTTACTTCTGGATTTTGAAGCTGTTGTCTATTCCCAAATAGAATTTTCTGTTCTCATAGTAAGCACTATTGTCTGCAGGGTGTATTCTGTGGTATTATTCATCAGACATGCAAAGGAAATTGTACAATATCTTGGATTAAGAAAATATTGGCATGTAGATTAACTGATGTCATATGCACTCATCTTGAGATATTTTGTCCTGACATGCTGCTAACTAAATACTGGTCAATTTTTTTATGCACATTAACATAGTATGTCAGTGAATACTCAAATAATTTTTTTCCTGGTAGTTAAACTAAATTAAGCATTTTATTATATATAAAGCCCTATTTCTATTATATTTTTATATAATAAAATGTTATGTGAGTAGTTTCATTGTTTAAGTGCTGAAAAAGAAATTTTATGAAAACCAGTAATGAGATAAATTACTAATCTTTGTACTAGTCTGTGTGATACCTCATTAATCTCTAACTTATTTTAATATTAATGGACAGTTTATGAAATATCCAGAACTGACTTCACAATAATTTCTATTGTTTAAAACCATATAGAAAAGTGGAACTTTGTAATAAACCTTTATGACTTGAAATTAATTATACGAAAAAAAATAATGCAATTATACATTTATGAATGAATAAATAATTTTTACAAATGATTAATTAAATAGATAATTTTAAAGTGTTCAGTAATAATCATTTATTTATGAATGAATAAATAAAAAGATAATTTACTGTAATGTGGATAATATTGAAATGCTCCGATCAGATTATATAGTAAATTGAAATTTTATTATTGGGAGAGACTCAAAGAAATGCAACTTTGAAATAATATACTAATTTTATTTATTTATTTCATTTTGTACATGGTTAAGTAAATAATTACTGTATAAATAAATGTTCTTACATCTTTTTTTTTTTGATTAAATATAAGATAGAAAACCGGAAATTACTGACACATTGCTGTGAATATTTTTTTTTTGAGAAGCTGACTTTAAAATAGAAAAAGTTAATTAGTAAATTTATATATCTAATGCACTTTTTTAAAAAATAATAATAATGATGAGACAATCCATCATTGACATCCGAAACTGACAGTGAGGAATTTACCTTGCTTTTAGCAAAATATAATACAAATCTATTTTTTATTTTTTTCTGTGACTGAATATTCACTTTTCTGTGTGAATATGTATTTGATTATAATTAATAAAAAAGAAAAATGTATTAATTAAATAGTTCAAATTTGGCATTTGAAAATAAGACAATGTATTTCATAACTGTAGTTATTGAGTTAACGTAAAATTATAAAAAAATAACATTAAAAATAAATATAAACATTCAGTTTTTGTTACCAATATTTTGAAAGCAAAATAGATATTGTAAGAAAAAAATTAATAGTAAATAATGTTGAAAAAAACAATGCATTAATAATTATATGTATGAATAAGATATAAATTTGCAGATAAACTATAGATAAATTTAAGTAATCAGATTTTTAAAATAGAAAAATCACATTCAGCAAATAATTGACTGAAAGAGAGTCAGCAAAATAGAAAATTGATTGCTTGTTAAATGACACTTAAAAAAGAAAAATGTTAAAATACTCACTAGTATAGTAAAGTGTATAGTTGATTAGGAAAATTTAATTAATCTGAAATGTTAATTATAATATTGAATAGAATAGAATTTTATTTTGAAATATTATCTGAAATGAATTTATTTACCATAATGAATTAGTTGGTATATTTAAGCTTTAAAGTTAAACATTTACTTTAAAATATTGAAAGCAATTTAACTTTTAAATAACTGTTCGCCTTATAAGTTGTTTATGAACAAGTATTGATCTTCGTCCTGACATTTTCTTTGCTTGTTTTGCCAAATGTAATTGCCATGAAATTATACATAAAGAATATGGTATTATGATTAGAATTTATTTTTTTTATCTGTGTTTTTGAGAGAATAAAAAAAAGTCTTTTTCTTGAACAGTTATCAAAAAAAAAAAAAAAAAACATCAACGTCGCTAGGGATTTTAATATTAAAATTGTCCTTTTAGATTTGAAAGGATTTTTATTGATTCAGAATTTAAAACACCTCTTAATGCTTTCTTATTTATTACTTGTAGAATTTTGTCATTTATTGACGTAATACATATTTTGAAACTTTTATGGAAGCACTATTTACTAAATTTATCTGACAGTAGTGTGTGCAGGGGAGACAAATTTGTCCGTTATTTGATGTAAATTATTGGTACTCATAATTCACTATTCACAACCAGTATCTGAGCAATTTTTTAACATTCCTTTTTAAAATGCATTTTTAATAGAAAATTTAATTACAACATAAATAGTATTTACTAATTCAAATTTTACAATTTATATATATTACTACTCAATTGTTTGTGGCCATTCCAACTACAGAAAAAAAAAAAGAAATAGAAAGAGAAGGACAAAAATAAATTGACGATGATTTTGGGAAAGTCTGTAAAAACCAGTGAGAGTTTGTGGTGGTGTCATTTTAGTTGTACTTATATGTTGGATTGCTTTCACCGTCTAACATTAAAATTCAATGTTTTTATAAAAAAATTAAAACTTTGTTTAAATTTTTCAATTCCAACATGTAAGTACAGCTATAAAAACCAATCCATGAACTACAAATATATATTCATATATGTGATATACTTCATGATTCTGTTTTGTTGTAGTTGTTGTTTTAGTATTTGTACAATAAATTTGTCTTTCTGAAAGACTTTGATACCATTCTTAATTATTGCCCTCCATTGCATTTCATCTTCAACCATGTTCTCCCATTAAAAGCAATGTATTTTTTTTTTGGAGATTTTTTAGTAAATTTTCTTAATATAAATAGGTTTTGCTTCTATAAAAACCATGTTTTACTTTATTATAAAATATATTTTTAGGAAATTTGTTTCTATTTACTCTATTGAATGTAATGAAAATGTGCTTTTTCACTATTTGATTCATTGTCAATACATTTCAAAAGCTACTAATTAATTCTTCTAATATTTTCAGAATATTATAGAGCACTTTTAACATATATATATTTTCTGATTCTTTTTGTTGTATTGATAGGAATGTTTAATTTCTGTACAAAAAATTTGGCAGTATTATTTCTACACACAATTTAGAATAAATTATTATATTGTTATAGTGAAATATATTTTAATTGGTAATTACAGAAACAGCACTTTGGAGTCTGTTGAATATTACCATCCAAGTTTTGATATTAGAATATTTAAATTGATTAACATTCTCAAGATGGTAACTGTAGAAACTAAAAGTTATTTAAGATTTTTCTTCCATCACATAGTGAAAAGGCATTTGAGACTTTTGAGCAATAATTAATAGACCAAAACCATTATAGATTTCATTTAAACCATCAAAAACATTCTATAGATTAGATCATCCTTTGAGTTGGTGTAAGTAGCACAATTAGCAGCTTATTATGAATCGATTACCCAAGAAGATGCTTTTATTATAATCATTTTAAATTAAAAATTTCCTCATCAAATCTAGATCATATATTGATGTCTGCTTTATGGATCTTCCAAATACCTCTTTTATAAAATTTCAAAACAAAATTTGACTTAGAATACATTCCTGTTTAAGATCAATTTTTATTTGAAATATCTCAGATTTTTCAGCAATATTAGTAATAATATACATTTCATAGAATCTTGCAATAACTATGCAATATATGAATACACTTTCATGAATACTCATTAAATTCAAATATTTCTACTTTTTTTAATTAACTGAATCAATTCTTTTCATCAAATTAATAAAGCTGGTGTAAATTCATAACTTTTCTCATAGCACCTTTTTATATTTGCCTTATAACAAAAATCATAATCACCATACTTCTGGTTCTCTACAATTACTCTGAGTCTCATGTAACAATCTATGACTGCAAACAATTTATTCAATAAAATTCTAAATTATTTTTTTATATAATGAATAACAAGAAATGATTGCTTGATAATTAATGGAATCTTTTCTATCCTTTTTGTTTTATACTTTGAAACAACAGAAGCTTTTTTAATATCAGGTAGAATCTTTCTGTATTTTTTATATTCCTTTTTTTTTACAATAATTAAAAAATAAAACCTATTCTAATCTATCATTTGTCTTTTTCATGTTCAATAAAATAGATATTTTTTTTACCTTCCCTTTGCTCTCTTAGTAATAGTTCTTCTCAATCCAATTGTGTATTTTGTTCCAACTTTTTCTAACCTCAAAGAGTTCTTTAGATGAAAATTATTTTTATTCGATTCCCTTGGAAATAGATCAACTCTCATTAATCTTATTGTTCTAAAATCTATACATTTTATTGCAGCAAGCTTTTTTATATTGGAATTTATAATTTCTGAGAGAAAATCTAACAGCTATTCTTCCACAATATAATTTACATTATAAATAACTAAAATGTATTATTTTTTTCAATGCTGTTATTGAAGTTGAAAAATCTATCCATTTATTTGTTAACTCACTACAGGGCAGTATAGATATTTTTTTATTTCAATTTAATAACTTTTTTAACATAAAAAGATAAAATGTCAATAATTTAAAACAAAAAAGTTTCTTACTGATTTCTTATACATATTTTAATTATGTACACATACTAAATATGATATATACATAAAGAGTATAAATGTTAACTTACTGATAAAATATTTAGTGATATATATATACAATATGTGTGAAATTGATTTAAAGCATGAGCTTCCAAACTTTCTTCTGATGCAAACCCCTTTACCAAAATCTTTTAAAATTGTTGATCCTCTAGTCATTTACTGTTCTTACTCAAATTAATAAATGTGTACAGTACTCGATATTAAATATTCCACTAGATAAATTTTTCATTTTAATCATTTTTAATTAATGATTGAAAAACATAAAAGGACTACAGAACATGACATAATCTTGTGCAACATTTAATGTCAAAACCTGCACTAATGAAAATTAAAACAAAAAGAGCAGTTTTTTTTTCATTTTTGACATTTATGAAATAAATGTGTAAATTGAAAATAAGTGCACATATTGAAATCACTGTATTAAACCTAAAAATGAAGTGAGAAAATCAATATAGACAAAATTAAACATCAACAAAATTACAACAAAAGATTTTAATCAGAATTATAAAAATAAGAATACCAAATAGATTAGCTTGGAAATCTGAATTTAATGAGTTGGGTGCACCTGGTGATCTGTCAACAATTTATCTATGTCCAGTTTTAAATTAGTAAGCTGCATTCTCAAGTCTCCATGTTCAATGATATGCAATTGATGTCTATTCTGAAGCAGGTTTAAAACTACACTGAATCCTCTCTGTCAGATATGATGATAGAAATGCCAGCAAATACTTTTGTAAACAGTCCATAGATATATGTACAGAAATGGAATATCTTGTTACAGCCAATGCTGATGGCTATCAACTCATCTTGCAAAATTATATTTGGTTCTGCACTAGTAGTGTATGGGTTTATTATCCAGTCAGATGTTTCCAGTGATAAAATATCTTTAAATCTAGTTTTGAAATCTAAACACAGAGCCTCCAAGTGATTGCTATTCAGCAAGATGTTTTCTTCTTGAATTGTGCCTATCTTAAATTGGGGAACTGGGAAAGCTCAGATCTTGCAATATTTAATCTGGCAACAAAAGTCGATATGATTGATTTTGCTTTGATGAGATTCAAATTGTCTCCTTCCAGTAAACTTCATTAAATTTTTCAAATAAGTTGGTTAAATAAGCAATATCACTTTTACTCTTAAGTAAATTTTATTTCAAACAGGAATCTTCATTTTCCAAAAACTCTAAAATAGATGGAAAAAGTGCAAAAAATTTCACCAAACATAAATCTTTTAAAATCCAGCAGACTCAGTATGGAGAACCAATCGATAGAAATCTTCATCACTTTCCTTGCAGTAATTGAGCAAACAGTCTAGTGTTCAAAGCATTACTTTGAATTTTGTTCATGGCTGTTATAACAAACTGAAATGATTGATGCAATTTGGCCCTAAGTTTCTTGGCTACTAAATGTTGTCTATGGATTACATAGTGAACTGCAAGCATTTATGGAATGTGTTGCTTCAGATAACCTATAAAACTGCAATAATGGTCAACCATAGCTGGAGCTACATATGTCACAACAGATATTATATTTGTCATTGGAATCACTTTTTCCCTGAAAAATAGCTTCATTAGATTAAAAATCCATTTGCCTCTAGCATTGGTTTCTAAGGTTCTAGCAAAAAGCAGCTCTTCCCATACTTCCTCATCTTGTATAAAGTGAACCTACACCAGGAACAAAGCTTCATTATCGGGTAATGTTGCCTCATCCAATTAGAAGGAAATTTTTTTTTTTTTTTGCAAATGGATACACACAGTTTTCCATGGCATGACTCATTTCACTGATACTTCTTTGAACTGTGTTATTGCTCAAAAGAATTATTTTTTATCACATCTTGTTCAGATTTGTGGAGTACATTGTTCAATACCTCCACAGCAGCTGGTAAAATTAGTTTTCCCCTTTGGTGAGCAGCTCGCTAGACTTTGTGATGAGTAGGGATATGTTGGACAATGCCCTTAATCCATTGTCATTTTGCTTCGATGGTGAAATAAACATATCAATTATAGTTTTCTTCAGAATTTTATCTTTAAGTGATTGAAAGTATGACAAATCTTTTTTGTTAGAGGGAATTCTGTTCAAGTGATCTGCTAGTTTTGATGGTTTCATAGTGTTATTGCCAAAGACATTTTTGCATATGAGACATAATGATGGGACAAATGCTAGTTTCAAATAGTCCAAGTGATACTGTCTGCATTTTTTTTGGTTCAGTCATATCATAAGAAATAAAAACTTTTATTAACAAACAATTTTGACAGCCTCTGTGATATATATAAAAAAACAAGTATGTACTTACTTGAAACAGAAGATTTTTATTCAAACTCAAATAAATTGTGTTCTCTGATTTTTAGTGCAATATTTGATTAAGTTAAATAATTTTACTTTTGGGAAATGTATGTATTAAAGCACAAGTGCGTGTGCGGCGCAACTGCTCCCAAAAGCTGTTAATACAAATACAAATAGCTAACTAAAAATATTAAAACAGCTGAGCGCTTTCAAAGGATCTTGCCTTCATAATCATTGCTGCCATCCCTGAGATCATTACACAGATCAAAACTGAATTAGAAGCCAACACAGCACTAATTGTTAATGTCACAACTGAAGACACTCACCAACAAGTCAAATACCTTGATGTCAAAATAAAGAGAAAATAACCACTGCCATTATAGCATGGCCATCAAACCGTTGGAAATCAGATGCCATACACACCCCCAATCTCACACACCCACAGCACATAAATTATCGGGTCTAGCATCTTTTTTGCATAGAAACAGATTGTTGTGTAAAATCGAGGCAGATGCAAAAACAAATGTAGCAGAATATAGAAATGGTCTACTGAATTTAGGCTTCAGACAATCCATCATCGACAAAAAAATCTCACACATTCAGAATAAAGCTCTCAACTCTCACGCCACACAGGACAAACCCAGATTATTACTTCCATACATACCCAATTTACACAAGAAACTACATTCCATCTTTAACAACAAATATCAGCTCTGTTTTCGAACCCCTCCAAATTCTAACAATCTAATTAACAATACCAAAGATCAAACTCCACTGTTACAGACCCCCCATACAGTATATAACATTGCTTGTCCAAATAACTATTGCAAAGGCACATATTATGGGGAAAGCAGAGCATCTTTGGCCACACGATTGGCACAGCACAAGTATTCGTACAATAGAGCTCGCAACGATCCTTCTACTTATTCAGTTTTTTATCAGCACCAGTGCACAAGTCACCATGAGTGCATTCCGGACAATCCTACCATCGTATGTAGAGAGAGACATGACCTCAAAAGAAAGATCAAAGAGGCTTTATTTATCTCTCGCGACAGCGATGCCATAAACAGGAAGGACACGTGTTTTTCTCTATCAAAAAGATGGAATTAGCATATTTGCATAAATTTAAACGTAAGCAAGCTATAATTATGAAGGCAAGATCCTTTGAAAGTGCTCAGCTGTTTTAATATTTTTAGTTAGCTATTTGTATTTGTATTAACAGCTTTTGGGAGCAGTTGCGCCGCACACGCACTTGTGCTTTAGTGCAATATTCAAAATTCAAATCACAAATAAATACATGTCACATCAAACAAACTAATTTATAGTGTTTTATGAAAGCATGACCAGCAAGACTAATAGATTCTGCTAATATAGAATATTGCCTCATCCCACTGCGAACAAGTGTGGACATAGAATTATTTTTTCATGTCTACACTTGCTGTAATATGTTCAATAAGACAATGTATAGACATGTTTGTCTTACATATATTTTTACACATTCTTACATGTGACTTTTAATGATCCATTTTACCTCCTTGTTTGCAAGTTTGGTATATAATGTGTATTTATCATAAAAGTGTTTTTTAAAATTATTTTACCTTTTAATTAGGTACCTATTGGAATCATAAATATTTTGAAGTAATAAACAAATAGCAATATTAAGAAGGTCTACTTTTGCTGACACTGGCCCCCAAATTTTTTTATTGAAATGATTGATCTCTTTCAAATTGATCCCAGAAGGGCAATATCAACCACTTTGGTAACTCTTGATTTAAAGTAAAATTATATGTATTAAGTGAAGTTCATTTACACTATAGTTTTGATAAGCATTTTTTTTTAATTTCTAAAGTAAAAATGTTAAACACTTTTCACTTAAAAGAATATTTTATATTTTTAATCATGTACACATACTAAATCTGATATATATATAAGGGGTACACATTTTAACTTATAGCAGAAATATCTAGTGATATATATATTAACTATAAGTGTTTAGTCTTTTGTGCCAATACTAAAAACTTAAAAATAATAGAGATAAATGATTTTTTTATAGTAAATGCTGTTATTGACTGCACTAAAAATAAAAATTATTTCTTCAACCACAATTGGGGTTTTAGATTTAACTTGAAATAAAAGCAAGTTTGTACACACACACACACACACACACACACACCTCATGCTTTTATTTCAGGTTAAATCTAAAAACCCCACTTGTAGTTGAAGAAACAATTAATTTTTTATTTTTAGTGCACAGTCAATAAAAACATTTACTATAAAAAATTATGTCTATTATTATTTGTTAATGCTCATTTCTTAATTCAAATCTTATAATTTCTTTGTTTACCTGAATTTTTTTCCTAATTAACATAGTGAAGACTTGATATTTCCATCATATAAATCACTAATATATATATATATATTCTTTCCATCTTTTCACATCATTCATTTGTTTACTAATAATTTACCAGCATCCACTCTGGTTAATAATTTACCATTTTTATATTTATTTATTGTTTTATTTTTGTGATCATAATTTTAAAATCATTTTATTTTATTATTCTAACATTTTTTTTAATTTCTCTTCATTCTTTTTTGACTACTATCTGCAAGTTTTTTTCTGTTTTACAATACTACTTTTTGATAAGCAATTTATACATTAATTTACTAGCAAATTTATCATTGATCCACTGGATTATTTTTTTTTGATCATTTCATAGTTAACTTAAGGCATTTTTGCCTTCTCTGTTTTGTTTTAACTTATTGCTTTTTTATATATATATTCTGATTTACTTTACCAAACAGTCTATTAATATTTATTCTTGTTTTTTATATAACAGCTCTGGAAATATTATTGTTATTATTATTACTATTATTATTTTAGTATTCCATTTTTATTTATTAAATGTTCATTTTTGTTTTATTTTAGCTTTTTCTCTTTTTTTAAAGGTAATTTTACACTTGCCATCACTAAATTATAATATTTATCTCTGTCAGTTCATGTTATCTATTAATACACTTTTAATACTGAGCATAAACAGTCTTTGCAATAAAGCTTTTTTCTAATTGAAATCTATTCTCATTCAAACCTTTTAATTTGTAAAAACTACGTATGATTTTTAAAATAAAATGTGACTAATAAAAAATTTCAAATTTGAAAAAAATTTATACAAGACAAACTTTTTTCACTTTTTTTATTAACTACAGTATTTAATCTTATTCAAAACAATATATTTTTATGTGTAATTTACATTTTTTTATACATGTATGGTATTTTAATAATTATCGCTATTTGAGACATCAGATTCGTCACAAGACAAAATACAACTAGTGTCAACTTCATTTTTTAAATTGGTCTTAATAGTGGATTCGCCCAAACTAAAATGTTTTCCAATCACTGTTGATCCTTCCCATTTCGCTAAGCGATCTAAATTGAAATTTTTGTTTCCAAAGAAATTCATTTTCTTGGGTGTTTTGCCTCTCCATTAGGATAAACTAAAAGTTTAAAATAAAAATAAGAACTTAGACTTACGATAATAAAAAGACACCGACTGACCACTGTTGGACAAAATTTAATTAAAACTAACTATTAAAAATTAAATTCTTATTTTTGTCTTTAATTTTCAATTCCGTTTAAAAATCAAATTTCATCGTTTCACATGACATTAATTTCAGATCACATTACAATTAAAAATCAGATTTTAATTGTTAAATTTAATTGTGTCCATCACTGTTACTCACCTTTTAAAAATAAACTTGTGGACACTAAATGATTAATTGATTATGTACTCTTTTTTTTAAAAAGAAAAAATAGAACGTGATTTAAAATGCAAAAACAACATACATAATGTTTGAACAGATTTACATTATCTTACAGACACTAAATAATTAATTGATTATGTACTCTTTTTTTTTAAAAGCAAAAATAGAATATGATTTAAAATGCAAAAACAACTTGCATAGTATAGGCATCTATAACGTTTGAACAGATTTACATTATGATCTTGTAAAATTTAATGTGTGTATATAAAATGGGGAAATCCTGATTTTAAGTGAATTATGAACTTCTTTATTGCATAAAATCTATTACAGTACTATTATAAAGCACTGAAAATATTGAAATTATTAGATGGAAGTTGAACTCTGATAATATGCTATTACTTTAAATATGACATGAGTGCGCAAAATTTATAATATTTAAAGTAATAGCACATTATCAGAGTTCCACTTCTGATCTAATAATTTTTATCGCATAAAACAAAACCGCATACAAAGATATTAAGAAGAAACATGAATCGCATAACTTCAAAATTGCATTAAATAAATTTGCATAAAACAAGACCCGGGTCTATATATATTATAACAGGGCTGGGTTCAAACCCTGTTCTAAGAGTATAGTATGATATAAGCGAGCATATATATACTTGATCAAAAGTGATGTTAAGTTAGATTGTTTTTTCTTTTTTTATGTGTGTGTGTTTTGAAAAAGTAAATGAAAATAGTTTGAAACCGAAGAGGTAGGGGGTTATATGATTTATGCTCTTGTATTTTGTTTAGAAGCGTGTGTATTTATGTTGCTGCATGGGTGAATAAGTGTAATAAATTCATAAAAAGAAGAGAATTTACATGGCCAAGCTTTAATTCCAAGATGGATGACGAAGGACAGAATTTCCAAAAAGATATGTTAATTGCAAGGAAAGAATCAAAAAAGGTGTAGATTGCTATCTTGATGAATAAAAGTATTTTAATTAAAAAGGAAATTATTTCAAGATGGAAGACGTAGCGTAGAATTGTTAAAAAGGATAAGTTAAATGCCAGGAAAGAATCAAAAAAGGTATAGATCGTTATTGTAATAGATAAAAGCTATTTTAATTAAAAAAGGAAAAGTTGCTGAAAGATTTTGTTTGTTCAAACCACGTTGTTTCGTTAAAAAAGAATAATAGTATTTTTAATTAAAGAGTTTGAAAGCCAAACTTAAAAAGATTCCAGAACTGTGAATGCCACGAGCAAGATTGCAGAAAAATCAGTAAAAAAAAATTATATATATTCATCAGCTATGAATAGGCTGGGGTAAAAGGACAAAAATGGACCGGCCTCTGCCAGCCATTCTGCGAAGGTATTGCTGTTGCTGTCCATATATGAACTAAACCTTTTCTAAACTACAGGCAGAATGACATTACCGAATGCCACTGATCGTGCCTACGGAATCAATGGAGAGTTATCAAAAATCACTTATTCACTATGTCACAACATCAAGCAAGCAAATATTACCATTCATCTGCACCCAGGAGAGAAACATCAAGGTAATTCCAAACAATTTCTTAAATGCCAGTCATCTCATAAATAAGAACTTATTTTCAGTAAAATAATAAAGCGTCAGGACTAAAAGAAACATTTGAAATATCACCCAGCACAATTCTATGAACAAATAGATTAGATAATGACTTATGACATGTACTTTGTATTCTATGATTTATATGTTTTGTTATATTTTATGAACCTGTGCAGGGGGTATGTTTGCATACATGATATTCAAATATTGGAGCACAAGCCAATACATTATTATGGGGTTTTGTTTGTTTCTTTTAATAAATATTAAATTTGTATTTAAATTACGAGTGTGTGCATTCAATGTTGATTTCTTTTAGGATTTAGATCATATCGTAAAGTTAGAAAGTAGTGTTAAAATGAAATAATATATTCAGGGAATCGTTTATGTGTTTACGTGGGCACTTGGTTTTTCCCCCACCTCTTTCCCATGGTCAACGACCACCACCCCTGAGTGAGCTAGCCAGAGGTAGGAGTTTTATTTATTAGAAATTGATACTCGATCTCTCCCAGCATAATTCTTATTTACTTGTAGATAGGATTGGCACTTGGAGTCAACAACTGACATCCATAAATATGCTGGGTGAGTGATAAGAGTACCGTGCAGAACTACTTATATATGTATGTTCGTATTATAATTTTCTTTTAAGAAAAAAAAGAAGAAACTTAGGATTTAAATACGTAAATACACATATACTATATATATATATATACGTGATTCACACAAACAGGGTAAACTGTTACAATATATTGTAACCTTTTGATCTGTTATCCATGGTAAGAACAGTATATAAAATGTAAATTATAGCTCCAAAATTTTAAATATATAATTTAGATAATAGTAATGCTATAAGCATGTATATAACAGTAATAAATGACTTAATACATAAAATATTAAAGAGACAATTCTGTAGAGATTTAATAATCATTGTTAGTTATAAATAATTTATATTATAATCTACTATATAATCTTAATTTAATAGGTATTAATTTCAATAAATATCATTACTTATAAAGTTGACTTTAATTGATTTTCAATACCATGCTCCTTCAAAAAGCTAAAAACAAAATTGTAGTCAATAAAAGAAGGAACAATTATTTACTACAAGTTAATAATTTATTTTAAAATTATCATAATCATAATATCTCAAAAATTAATAGTATCAGATATTAAAAATATAATTAGAATTGAAACTTTAATCTTAAAGAAATGATTTAAATTAATTTCATTATAAAATATTTATTGATTTCAATTATTCTAAATAGAAAAAAATCTTTAAGTTAAAATTTGTAATAGTTAGTTTGGGAAATTGACCAATGGGAATCATGCAAGTAACTTTCTAATGTTACTTTATCCTGGGTTTTTTTAAAAAAAAATCATGGCAGATGATTAAAGTAGGGATATTGAAGAAACATTATAAAGCAGAGAAGAGTCTCAGTTTGTTTCTCTGTAAAAAAAATTTTTAAAAAAAGTTAAAATATTTAACGTCTGAAGTAGTAAAAAAATCATCTTTAAAAAGCAGATTAAGAATAGAAAATATTTTAAAAGTAATTCTAAATTCCATGGAGTTATTTAGCTGATCTTCATTGTGACAGAAGTGCCTATCTTGATCATCCACAGATAGCCAAAATAATGCCCAAAAGTGTTTCAAAAATCAAAGTTGTTATTTTAATTTTGCCAGGGATAACCATGATAAAGGAAAAACTACTATTTTGCTTCAAAAAGAAATGTAAGTGCTGTCACATAAGAAAGCATTCATTTATCTATTTTAAATTAAGTATTTTTATTGATCATAGATTAAATGTGAAAAACAGATTAAAAATTCCTAGAACTAAATTTGTAAAGTTGATAGAAATATTTTATAGAATGTTAAAAATAGTTAATTAGTCATGAGGGATGTATGAAAAAAAAATCTTCATTTTGAATTAAACAATTGATTCGTAAGAAATATTTTTTTTTGCAAAATTCTGAAGAAAATGTTTAACTTATATTTAGAAAAAAAAAATCTGTGTAACTTTTAATGGTAGATGAGCAAAGATAACTGAGATTAAAATGTACTACAAGCTAGAAATTTAAATGAATTATCCAATATGTGTTTAAAATTTTACAAGACCAATGAATACCAGGAAAAGGAGAGAAATCAAAAAGTAAACTTATTGATGACTTATTTGAACATGTTTTAAAGCTTGTGCAGCATGGGAGAATAATGTGAGATTTTGTAAAAATATTTAGTAAACTTTTTGTAGCACATTTTGAAGAGCAAGACTATGTGTATGCAAATTAAAACTAGCTAGGAAGGAAGAATGCATCCAATTCAAAAACTTTTGTCTCATCAATTGGGCTTGTTTGTTTAATGTCTTGTTTAACTATATATGTCTTTTAATAGAGAGAAGATAGAAGTAACTCAGCAAGTGAAGAATGGTACACATTTAAAGAGTAACTATAGCAATATTAAATTAGAAACTGGAAGTGAATTTAAAAAAAAAAAAGATTTTAAATTTATCACTAATATTTTTCTTGTTTAAAATGAAATATAAATGCAAAGTATTTGTCATAGTGACAATTTAAAGAATTTATGTTTGCAATTTGGTATATAATGTTAAAGGTATGCTTAAATATAGGAAGAGAGTAATCATGAGTTATAATGTGAAAGTGTGGGTGGGGGGACATAATGTTAACTGTATATTTTGACCAGTATATACTTTAAGAAATTAAGTGTAATAGGATTATCTGAAAGGAATGACAAACTTATTATAAAATATAATGTATTTATGAAAGTAAGAAAGAATGAATGTTGATGTAAGACAATATCATGATCTCATTTGTTATAAAGAAAAAAAATATATCCTATTGATAATAATAATTGAAATAGATTATTTGTTGTGTAACATGATCATAGATATGGATAGAAAATTATCGCATGGGGAAGATTATATTAAGTTGTTAGTCTAGAATTAGTAGAGTAATAGATGTCAAATACACAATCGAGGAAGATGAGTTAAAATTCCAGGATAGGATAAAATATCATCCTGAAGAACTGAGGAATAGTTAAGTGGGAGTAATCTGTGTGATACCCATATATTTATTGGAAAGAGATGGGAGGGTTTCCTACAAAGAAATGAGGATAGTATATACCATAAGTGCTCAGGGAAGAAGCCAGGGTAAAATGGGGGTAGAATCATTAAGAAAATGACTGCCTGCCAAAATATGACACCTCATATTTAAAAGAAACCTCCATCCTTTTTATTAGGATATATTATTGAATATAGTATTTAATAAAATCAGTTTCTCATCGATAAAGTTTTAGGTAAATAATAATATAGGAGGCATCAAAGGTAGATGAAATATTTAAAGGATTTTATAATTTCTTCCTAAATCTTGATAGATTTACTTGAAGGTAAAACCATGTACAGAACAAATATTTTATGTTTGAATAGTAATTTGAATAAATTACTAGATGAGTAAAAATAACTGAGATCAAAGAACACTATAAAATATAAGTGATAGAGAGAATGGAGGCATAAATGAATTGTATGATATGGAAAGAGTTCTTAGCTTAGTATTCATTTTAATTACATTATGAATATTGTTTTATATTTTTTATTACCACAGCAACAATGGTTTTGTTGATTAAATTATAGTTAATATTTTATGTCAAGTTTGGTAATATGAAATATGATTTAAATGGTACAATTTTTGGATGATATTGAGAACTATAAATATCAGGTAGTAAGGAAAAGGACTAAGAAGATAGCCACCAGATAACTCATGAATGATGCAAAGACACCAGATCAATATGAAAGCATACATGATAATAAAATAATAAACTTATACTTTTAAAAAGAACTAGATACTAACTATGGGAGGGGTTGATTTTATATAATAACCATTATGTACTTGTAAAGAATGTAAATAATTTGCTGTCAATGTAAAACAGTTTAATGCTTATTTTTTTTATTATTGTTAATGAAGTATTTAACTTTATATGTATAATTGTTTGTTATTTATTCTTAGTGTTGTAAATAAATGAATATTTTGATTTAAACTTTATCATAGTAATTTTATTGAGTCTGAGAGTCATTTCCATCACAAGGTCATATCAATAAAGCACATTATCTACATAAAATTATACATACCAAATTATGATTACATGCCTCATTTGAGAAGCTATGCTTAAGAGTTTATAATTAATACATTAACTATCAATTGCTTTAAATTATAACTATATTAAAGAAAGCTTATGGTACTTCATATTTTTATTAGATGCAAAAGAATTTTGAAGAGCCATATGAAAAATACTATTAAATATTACAAAATGGAGAGCATATAATAGAAATTAGCAATATGTTTGAGAGTCACATTCTAATTTTGTAATTTAAGTTGAAATATATGTTATATCATAATTTAAAAGTATTATATAATTTCAGAGTACAAGTTACTAACCAAATATATTTTAAGGTTTGTAATTCTGAAGGAGTTAATTACAGTGGGTGAATGCTAACTAATTAAGAGATGTATTTCATTGAATTAGACTTGGTAGATAATAATGGTGTGATGAAGCTTTGATTATAAGAAAATAAGTATTCTAGAGTAATTGTTGTTAACATAAGTATGAGAATAAATCTTAGGAAAAGTAGATTAAATTATTTAAGGGAAGGTAATGAGTAGATAATGAGTGTTAATTTCCATGTCTTATTATTATAGTTAGATTAAGTTTCCAATAGGAGGTTAATCAAGGTTTGTAATAGTAAGTATGTTTTTATTAAATGGTTGGATCCCAGTAAAATCCCTCTTGTGATTCAATTATTTAATTATCAATCTAATTGTTATATTGGATTTTAGAATAGAATACTTATGATCCCTGAGATAGCCATAGGATAGCATCAATTATTTTAAGTTAATGTAATTTGGTTAATGTTTTTATTTTTAGGATTCTTAAATTGTAGAAGAGTAGTTATTTCATTATTTAAATGAAATATTATGTTAGTCATTGCTTGTTGTGGGAGTTTTCCTAATGATTATAATAGGATAGTAGCAGAAGAATTGTCACAATAGCATTGCCATTGTGGAGTGTATTTTATATACTTCTCAATGTTAAAACCACTCTCTTGTAATCATCCCTAAAGTCTATCTTATGTTTTAATATTTAGCAAGTTTCAAGCCCCATAAAGAGTCTTATACTTTATTGTTGTTTATTATTACACTTTATTGTTGATTTATTATTGAGTTAGTATAGTAGGGGTATAGGGTAAGGTAGAGATGTTGGAAGAACCAAAAGGGAAGATTAGAATATATATAATTGAATAAAATATTCTCCCTCAAGCTATAAATAAATTATATTCTGTTGACAAAAATTTAAAAATAAATTAATCTATTCTTATTGAAAAGAATAAACTTACAGACATGAAAAGCTTTAGGAATAGGTGGGTCGATTCTATTTTTTAAGTCTTTGTCAACAGTATGTTATCTATTCATAGGCTAAGAAAATAATGATGTACTCCATTAAATACATATACAATGAGTTATTCTCATTTAATTATTAATTTCTTTTTTATATTATATTCATTTTTCATCCTTTTATAATTGATTATTAGTTCAATAATTATTAATGTCCTGTTTTCATCTGAGATATATTGAATTCACTTTGAATTTTCATCAATATTGGTGTGAATAAGTTTGAAGAATATGTAGATCCATTCTGTGTTTGGCCTATATCAACTGTTTTATTTATTCATAACCTGATTGGAGGGGGGAGTGTGTTTACTCCATTAAATTATACAAACATTGAGTTATGTTAATTTGATGTTTATATTTTTTAATTTCTATGTGAATATTAGGAAAAAGTAATTAAAAGTCAGGTTTATTTTTCATTGTACTACACTTGATTATTGGTTTAATAATATTAATGCCATGTTTTTATCGTACTAATATTATCAGCCCCATTAAAAATTTCCATCAGTGCTGGCAAGAATGGATGAATATATTCTATTCTTGACCCTTTAACAACAATGTTATTAACTGTTTTTTATAGTATATCATTTGTCTATTAGATAACAACATCAAAAAAGAAATTCAAATGTTACAACAAACATTAATAATCTAATGGATTTTATTGTAAAATCTACGAATTTTAATATATTTTTTAAACATGATTATATTGGGCATATGAGAATATTTATCTGTATACACATATATATCAAAGCTTTTCTTTTAAAAAAAGGTATTTGTGTTTTTGAATAAGAGTTTAAAGTCCCTCATTTCTTTTTTTTTATCATTTGAATTTAAAACTTTTTATTTAGTGTATTTTTCAATTGTCATTTTAATTTAAAACTTTTATGTGTAGTGTTTTTTAATAGGGTTGTACATAACATTATAAAAATTTTATTTATTTTTGATGTTTTACCCTCCCCCCACTCCTGTATGATTATGACCCACATGCAGCAACTACTTAATAAATAGTTGAATGGTATTAAAGTTTTTACCCAAAATTTAAAAAATCTTATTGAATAACAAAGCTTGAGCTAAAGCTATCTTTTTTTCCCCTCCATTATGTATCATAAATTTTCATAATTATATAAATTAAAAATAAATCTCGGCTTATTCTAATTTATCCATGACAATTGAACTGCAAGCAGAGATAAGAAGATTAAATAAATCTTAAATGTTTTTCACAAGAAATTTATTGCCATAAACCCAAACACAAAAAGATATTTTATGCATATGTAAAGTGAGAGAAACACACATATAAAAATTTAATAAATATCAACTCAACAGAGTTAAATACTTCCTTTTGCTCTTAATTATTTTTACACACTTGCGTGCTGCTGATATATATATAATGGCTAAACATATCGCACTGTAGAATACGTTATTATTATTAAATTTTTAATTTATTATTAATTTCTCAAAATTTAAATGGGTAATTTATTGATGAACGATGTGTAAAAATTGTGTACAACTGTGTCATTTCATACAAACTCAAATGACAATCACTAATTTCTTATTTAGGAATAATTAAAATTATTTTGGCATTTGAAACTTTTTTTAAAGGTTGTCTATAGTTTAGTGCCTTATATTTCTTTTAATAAAAATAATAATTTTAAATTAAAATGTTGATATGTATTTTGTATTATACATACATAATTAATTTTGTTATTAAAAAGTAATTGAATGGTTTATTCATCAGGATTCTTAAAAAGTTTGAGTTTTCAAGTATTAGAATTGGACTATTGTTCTTGGATCTTAAGAGTCACACTCTGCACTCTATCACTGCTCTTAAGTATGCAGGGAATTTTGTTATTAATGAATATTATATAGAGATTTGCAGAAATGTATTGTAGAAATATGCTTTTTGTTACTGAAAGCATGCCATAATACAATTCTACAAAACTTTATATGGTAATACCAATTAATAGTTATATGTATCACATATCCTATAATTTTATTATTTCAAAAAGCTTTATTGAATTATATGTTTACAAAACAGTATTTAGTACCACATACATAGGATAGAGTAAGAAAAGTCTAAGAAGTTTTAAAATTCTATGTGTAACAGAAAAAAAAAAGTACAATCTTGAAAGCAGCTTAACATTTTCTGACTGCTGCATAGGATTTACATCTTTCTATGTACATCACTGCATTAATGTCTTTTGCTTTTAATTATTTAGTTATCATTTTATAATAGTGAAACATTTTCATAAATTCAAGCACAGTTGCATTCGTAACCACATGTCCGAATAAATGTTAGTGGAATTTTTTCATCTTTTATGCATATAATATCCATTTTGTTCCTAAGTGTATTAGGCTATATTCCTATATTTGACCATACAAAAATGTACATTTGATGCACCATAATGAGAGTAGTACAAGTGTGCTGGCCTGTATGGGTGTATAAATACCTTTTTTAAATGTATTGAGAAGTGTATGTTGTAATCTTTATTTTTAAATATTTTGGAGATATTACACTTGATATTATTAAACATGGAGTATGTGAATACAACATATGATTGTGTTTCTGATTCTCTCTGACATAGTTTGCATATGTCTTCAATGTTTTTTTTTATGTCTGTAGAAATAAATGACCAATATTTGATTTTTTTAGTTAACTGCTTATTAATTATGTTAAAGGGGTTTGTTGTTATCATTGGATGAGTAAGCACAGATTGAATATACATCACAGTATTTCATTTTTTTCTTGGGAGGGCAATATATTAAATTGGGAATACATAATAAAGGAAAAAATTAACTATATGACTGGTGGCCTGTTTGTGGGTGTAATTTTAAAAACTATTATATGGAAATATCCTTACACATGATGATATAAGATTAAGTGTTTTGAATTTGGAAATTTTTTATAGTTATTTATGCAAATCTACAGCAAGTCTCTCCTGGCAAATTTCATTTACCATAGAGTCGTACCTCCATTGAAATTCATCAGAGGTAATTTACTTTTGGACAGCATTAGAATGATTTATATATCAGGAATAGGCAAACTTTGCAACTGGCAGACCAATTTAAGCTTTCCCTTTTTAAACCAGAGCCATATTTTTTTTTAAATTAAAAATAAAATAACATCATTAGTATTAACACATTTAATTACAATTTTTCAATTCACCTCATAACTGTTCTTCATGATATTTATATTCTTGAATTTCTTTTTTATGTTCAGGGAAAATTTTATAGCAGGTAGGTTGTAGTCTTTTATAAACTCCCCTTCAGAAAATGGTCTCAATTTTTTTGTTTTCTTTTTTTGAAATAATGTGACAAGCTTTTATAAAATGTTCTGACTTGTTAGTACTTTTTATAAAACATAGCCACTTGATGAAGCTTCTTTTCATGTTTTCTATTTTAATATTTCTTTCTTCCTCTACAATTTTGTTTTAATCAGAATATTTTGATAAATAGTGTCTCTTAATATTATGTTTTTATTAACTAAAATATTTTCCAGAATAGCAGGCTCATTGATTTTTTTATATAAAAATAAATTTACATTGTTTTTTTTTTTTCATATGCATGGTTTTTTGTCTATTTTTCTCATCTTATTCGGTGTAGCTATCCTAATATTAAAAATTAAATGCAAAATTATAATAATAAAATGAAGTAAAATTCTAATTTTATTTTTGCTAGTGTATGTTAATCTGCAAAAAATCACTTTAAAAACAAACAAAATGCCCTTAGCATCATAGATTAAACCCTAGTCTTATAGACTACACAATATACATAATTTGTTGGAATATTGCATTTCATAAAATGAACTAGATCTATTATAAAGGTTGGAGACAGAAAAAGATGTAATTGAGAAAATAATAAATATTTTCTTTTATTTAATTTTTAATTCAATATTTGCACTACACACATGTTTAAATAGAAGATTTATAGAGGCCATTTTATATACATGTCAGAAAATGTCAAAGGTCTGGAGAGAAAGTAATTGAGGTTTGGAGGTTCCCAACTCCCAATTTTTATGCTGATATTACTGTCACAGACATGTAATAAATAGTTTTAAATGTCTGATAAAAATTATCTTTTTATTTTCATATTTATTATTAGATGGCAAGAATTATCAGCCAAATATAAAGCTATATAGTTTAAAAATCAAATTAGAAAATTCAGTTTTCACAAAATTATGACTCTTTTTAACTTTTATTTGTCAAATAAAAATGATTATAAAAATTATTTTTGTAGTTTTCCGGGACATTTGCAAAAATAAATATAAAGTATATTTATTTTTATAATTATATTATGTTTTAGAAAAATTCAAACTCTCATTAACATAAAATAATAAGCACTGTGGTTTTTTTCTTTACATTTTTACATTATTTTTTATTTTTTTAGTTATGTTAAAAATTAATTTTAGTATTAAATTTACTAAAAAACATTCGTCTTTGAAAAAAACTTTATTCAAAGTGATATTTTGCAAACTTAGTCTGTTTAACTGTATTTGGCAGAGAAAGAGTTAAGCCAAATATAGAATTGCATTAAGTTTTTTATATGTCAAGGAGAGAAAAATATGAAGAAAAATGAAGTATGCATATCAAGGAAGATATATGTAAAATATTTTTTTTAAAGAATTTTAGAAAAAATATTTAAATCTAAATCAAAAGCTCCTCCATTAATATTTCAAATAAAGAGAAAGATTTTGATATGTTAAAGGTGCAAACCCTAATTTAAATTAGATTACAATCACAAGGTTAAACATATTTTAAATTACATCTAATATGATTTTGTGGATTTAGATTTGAGATTTATAATGTTTTTACTATAGTCATTTTTAAAGTTTATTAATGATCAATTGATTTTGAAGATATTTTTTACATAAAGGCAATTCCATGTGACAGACTCCGACTCATAGTCAAAAGTGCAAAGAACTAAAAAAATAAGTACTTTGTTTTATTATATCTCTGAATTGATTACCATGCTTTAATAAGGCATCTATAATTTATGCTACATTGATCATAGGTTTAATATGATAGTGAAAAGACCTGTTGATAACAAAAAAAATATTTAGATTCTTTTGGAAGATTACTGAATTTATTTTGTAATACTTAAGAAATAAAAGCATGTTTTGGGGAATAAGAAACAAGAATATTTACACCATTTAATGAAATTTTTATATCCTTTTGCAGAAGTCTATTGTCATTTTAATATTCCTAACAATTTTACAATCATCTGTATAAGGTGGAAGTTGTGAATATTCCAAATTATTTTTTAACTCATTAATATAAATGATGCTAGAATAATATTTGCAGTATCTCTAAATTTTGACAATAGGAAAGAAAAGATTGAATTTTATATAATATTTTTTTAATTAAAAATCCAAACAATATAGCCCTATTTCAAAAGAAATATTCTACATTTTAAAAAGAAAAATAATATAATTCACTTATTAGCTGTTAATAAATCATAATAATTAATATTTAATTTATTTTCATCTTAACAGTGTATTTTCTAATCAAATAGAATAAGATTGTTTTCAATTGATCAAAAAGTAAAAATTTATGTCGTATAAAAGCTATGATGTTGATTAATTCGCAATGATTTTATTATAAACATATATTTCAGTTATTCAGGTAATGATATGAAGAATTAAAACACAATTTCTAATTATTTTTAAATATTGGAACAACTTTGACAAGTTTAATGGAGTGAGAAAAAATTCTGTTTGGAATGAAACAATTCAGAATATATCAGGGAAACAACCATTTGTAAGATATATATTGTACCTATTGAAATATGAGAGGAGTTTCGGTATGTGGTAAAATGTCACTCATAATTTTTTTTCTTTCTTGTTTGATTTTGATGGGTGATATGTTAGCCTATGAAGCATTTATCTGTGTGGCTAAAATAATGATAATATTGATTTAAACAAAAATTTGTTTATTATTAATTGTAATGTATAAGATTGTGAATTGACTTTATTCATTTTAAAATGGATATATGAATAATAAATTATATAGTTTGGATAAAATTATTTTGTTATTATAGGTGTTTTCACAATAATAAATTACAAACAATACAACTAAATTTTTAATATCTTGAATATATTTGTCATTTTATTTGTATAATATTATACTGAAAAGATATATATATATGTGAAAATATATTTCCAGTGTGATATGGTAAGAATATATTATCAATTGTTTAATTTGTGTTAGAACAAAATAATGGTATTTGTATTATAAAATGTCAATGTTTGTCATATGTAATAATTCTAAAATATTTTATTTTATATGTTATTTTTGTATAATAAAATTTTTATTTGAGAAATGCTGGTTGGAATTAGTCAAAAGGTTTTTAAAATGACATTGCTGCAGTTACTCTGACATCAATGGGAAAAGTTATATATAGAACTGAATAGAAAAAAAAATCTTTTTCTCCCTACTCTGGCTTCAACAGAAGTGAATCAATTCTTTCTTAATGATCTTTTTAATTTTAAAAGTATGATTGTAAAATAGATAGAATGATTAATTGAAAGGAATAATGCCCATCCATTGTCCAACCATGATCATTGAATTAGTGAAAGATGATGATTTATTGAAATATAAAAATTAATTCTTAGCATTTCAAAACCATCAGAATGTTTCTTTGCATTAAAAAATGGATATTATCTACTTTACAATGATGAGATCTAAATGTTAACAGAAAAATGTATCAAAGATTATCGTCACTTACTAATATAATTTTATAAGCTTGATGGATTGTTTATATACCAGATAAAATTTTGGCTTAATTTTCATAGCATTGTTATAGATAAAATTGTTATTACTTGTAATATTTTGTGAATTGATTACTTTCTAATTGAAATGATATCTACATTGCATTATCATGGATATAAATTAGTGTTTGCACACTTATAATATTATATAGATCAAATATCTGTTGAATGAAAAGATAATTTGGAAAATGTTGGAATTAACAAAATGTTCTTTGAACCTTATAGCTTTCTGTGATATTTCTACTTTCTCTGGAATGATAAAATGTCATCAGATCACAAATTTTAAAAAATAAACACTAGAACTTTTTTAAAAAAGCTATATTTATAGACTTACTCGGGTCATTTGCTTATATTTATCATTATTATTGTTAAATATATATATAGCTTTTTTTCATTTAATATATGTAC
Organism: Epiperipatus broadwayi; assembly: GCA_028023455.1. Lineage (NCBI taxonomy): Eukaryota > Metazoa > Onychophora > Udeonychophora > Euonychophora > Peripatidae > Epiperipatus > Epiperipatus broadwayi. Next base: position 7,157,857 of record JAQFVV010012427.1, read on the forward strand.
TGTTTATTGATATAAATAGTGATATAATTTTAGGTTAAGTAATGATCTATTTTTATACCCAAATATAAGAGAGTTATGTCTTCCTAAGTTTGAATTTATATCTTGCAGCATAATAATTATTATTTTTATTTTAAATATTCATTTTTATTTATTTATTATAAATTAACATCAAGTATATCATGTATATTAGGAGTTCAAAAAAGATTATATAATAACAAATATTTATTTTATTTTGTTCTCTTAAATTTATATTAACAAATAAGTAGATTCATTTTTGTATATATATTATTTTGATTAACTAAATTTTTATATGAAGTATAAAATAAGATATATCTTGAAATCTCATGTTTAGGAAAGTATAAACATTCTGTGATATTTTTTGTGTTTCATAAATATGTGTGTTTGTATTTAATATCCAATAAGTGGTGATTGGTGTGCAATCACCTATTTAAATATGAAGATTAATATCTATTGAAAACCTATTGCATAAAGCATAATTGAGTTATATGCATATATTTTAAATGTTTATTTGCCATATATATATATGTTGATTTTAATTTATATCAATTTGTTAATAAATTTTGAATTAATTTAAAACAAGTAAACTTGTTTAGTTGTCATTCAATTATACAATGCAAATTTATTGGTTAATCGTATTTGGATGAGATGATATTCACTAATTGATTATACCACATAATTCATTACAGACAGTTATAAAAATAATTCAGAAATCAAAATCACAGGATCGTTAAGAAAGTATAATTACATATCTTTTTCTTGTATTGAATTTATTGTTTATTAGATTTTATACAGCAATAAATTAATTTATTTGACATTCTTAAATATTTAATAATCATTAGAAGCTTATTGTAATTGTTTTGTTAGTAATCAATAATGGTCATATTATGATAGAAATTGTATATATATATGAATTGATTTGATAATTGATAAATGTATAAATATGATTGGTATTAAAGATGAGTAAATGTAATTGCAATTAGGTGTTCACATATTTTATTTTAAATCATTGTTGATTAAAGTAAACATTATATTGGGTCATTATACAGCCACAAAAATCATAATCTTATTCAGTTATAGAGCTGGTAATAGTAATATATTTTATTGTGTTAGAAATTAGAATGATTTGCTTTAATTATATTTAAAGCTTATTAGTATGGATTGTAAATTCAGTTTAAATAGCAAATTTTAAAATTATTATTTGATTACAATAAATCTAGCAATCTTTCATATGCTTTGACAGTTATAGTCTAAAGTTTTAATTATTTAGCTTTAATAAACTGAAGAGTAATTGTATGGAATTTGTCAATTGTTTTGAGTAAGCATCAAATAGGAATTATCATTTATTTATATATTCTTATTATTGGATATTAAAAATCTTAAGATTATTTAATAGGATGATTTGATTTTATAATATTTTAAGTTGGTGAAAATGGGAAGATATATTAAATTAATTGATTTTGCATTATTATTAAGTTTTTAATCTTATTATAATCTACTTAGTTAATAAGAGTATATTGATATTAGTGTAATATCAAGGTTAAGTTAGTATTGCATTTTATTTTATTTAGTTGTAGTTAGAAATCAGTTATTGAAGTATATATTTTTGTTAGATATCATTGATATTGTAAACTTGTAGGGCATATTAAGATTATTATTTCATTCATTGATGAATTATTTCATTTAAATAGGAATAATATTTGACTTTAGGTACAAATTAGTATTATAAGCAGTGTGTTGATTCATGAGGAATATTAAAGTGTATCTGTGTAATTCTTTGTCATTATTTTTTATTCTATTATAAATGATCTATATAATAGGTATATACTATTATTTATGAAATAGTGATATTTAGTTTTATTGCTTTATTTTTAACTTATTGAAAATAATGCTTATATTTTAAGGTAGTTAGAAATAATGTTTTATTTGTTTTCTATACATTCTAAATAATATTGGAATCTATGAGGTTGTAATAAATATTATTATCATTGTTTTATTGACTTAAGTGTTAGATTGTTATTCATTAACTGACACTCACTTTAGCTTAGATTATTATTTTCATTCTGGTATAAATGACACTACAATTCACGGTCATTAATTAATTAGGATTGTTCTTATTTGGTTCTTATATTTTATTCTGTTATAAATAGCATATATTTTTATTCAATTGCAAGTGATGACAAATGATCGAGCTACTTTTTCATTCAGATTATGTTAAAGTTTTCATTGCTCATGGTCATTATAGTTATTCAGTTAAAAACATGACTCTCAGATCTGTGAGGCATTAAAAGAAGAGCATACCCTCTTTTTATTCTGTTACAAATTGTGCTGCAATTCACGGGCATTGTCAAACCAGGATCGTTCTTTCATGGCTACATATTTATTCTGTTACAATATGGAATATACATTTAAAGAGTTTTGAATTTACTGTAGGTAGTTTTTTTAACTATTCCAAGTAAAAACTTTTATCATAAAAGTGTTTTAAATTTAGAAATTCATTAAGTAAAATGACATTCTGTTATTTTTGAAATATCTGTAAGAAAATGATTGCATTGTAAGATAGTACTATTTTTTTAAAATTGCAACAGAAGTCATATATGCTGAATAATGCAAAATTTAGTACAGTATGGTTTGGAAATAATATGCATACAATGTGTATTATTTTTAAAATTAATTCAAGTATTTTCTATAAGTCTGATCTGCAGCTTTGAATTTTATGTTGTACTGGTCTATATATAGGCCTAATTCTATGTATTGGGGTCAAAGGGTTTACTTTTGTTATATGTTTTCATTATTATTGAAATATGGACATGATAATAAATTATGAAATCTATTGCAGGTCATTAGGTCTGCAAAATAATACTGTCTCAGACTTGTACTTGAATATGGGTCCAAATCTCCCTAGTTAAACTATATGGGTTTTACAAAAGATTCTTTATTGAAAAAATTAAACAATTTGAGATTTGACATATTTTTTTCAATTCAACATTTTTATTGGCTTATTAGGTTTTTTTTTTTAAATTTATAAATGAAACGTAAATAAAAAATATATACAATTTACTACTTACATGTAATGAGAGAAACTTCAGGTCTTATGATTTGTGAAACGCCTGCATCCACTTGCTCTTTCATCATGTTTAGTGGAATTTTCGATTGTCAGGACAAAAAGGATGGAATAATGTTTATTTCTGTAAGGCTAGGTTACTTATCCTTTCTTCATTTTTTTGCAGCTAAAGAAATTAATTTATCTTTCAAAAAATATATTTTCTATATACACTTTCTAGATGACAAAATATCCATAGGCCTATAAATTAAAAAAGAATCACTGAGGCTTGAATCTCTTTCAGAATCTTTTTTTTCCCTTCAGAGAATTAGATATGGTTCCTTTTGTTATAAAGTATAATAAACTGAGATCTAAAAAAAAAATAATAGACACTGTGTTAAATAAAAATTTATAAAAATTCAAAGTTTGTCATAGAATAATTTGCCATTTACCATTTTCAAGATGACAAGAAGACAGAAATAATGATATAACTTATGCATGCATAGTTCATACTTTTCCCCTGCAAATTTGAAATGAAAAGAAAGAAATTTTAAAAACTTAAAGAGTGTCTATCAATTTAGCGAGAAATCATTAAAAAAATTTTTATTAAGTCAGAGCTTGTGTTAAATCAATTGTACATGTATAACACTTTTTAGACTCACAGAAAAACATCTCGGCATAGATGATTGGCTAAAAAGTTTTGGATCATCTTTGAATTATCCATTTAAATAGCCGGACGTAGCAATCAAGAAAAAGCCTCTTTTTAATTTCAATTGACGATTTAAGAAAAGGCTACTGCAGAATGAATTCTACATGTTCAAAGTTGCTTGATAAATAATAATTTCAAAATCCTGAAGAATTCAAGTGTATTATTAGTTGAAAATTGAAGTCTGCATATATCACTGTAGTTATGTTAAGAACTAACCAAGGACAATTAAGCTAAAACAAAATCAACAAATAAGTTATAACAAATTAAATTCTTTAGAGTTTTAACAAGAGAGGAACTTCATTTTTAAAAAGTATTGTACTAAAGAAGTAGTTTAATGATTTATTTATTGTTTTTATTCTATCTAAAATGTTTGTTAATTATATTTTCCTTAATATTATATAGATATACATTTGTAAAATAAGATGTGATATGTTGGACTATTTCCATCATTTATGAGTGAATGTTGTATGTATAGAAAATTTTAAACTTTATTTAAACTTTTCAAATACAAACAACTTGCTAGTAATAACACACAATTAGACAACACAGGTTAGTAATTACACAATGTTTCAAGTAGTATTTTCCATTCTTCTTCAAGTGTTGCTGGCCTATATGCACAGTGACAATATTCGCTTAGAAGTTGAACTTGCACCTTTAGATTCTTGAATATCGAATTTAAGACAAATGCTCTACCAACTGAGTGTTTGCCTTAAATTCGATATTCAAGAATCTAAAGGCGCGAGTTCAACTTCTAAGCAAATATTGTCACTATGCATATAGGCCAGCAACACCTGAAGAAGAGTGGAGAATAATACTGCTCAAAACATGTAATTACTAATCTGTATTGTCTATGCGTGTATTATTACTAACAAGTTGTTCGTATTTGAAAAGTTTGAATAAAGTTTAAAATTTTCTATACATTCAACATTCACTTATAAATGATGGAATCACATCTTATAATATACCATCATTACAAACCTTCAGACAAATACATTTGTAAAATATTTCAAAATTCTGATTAATTCTGTCAGTCAATAGAAATCTTGAATTCAATCAAATATATGCATGTGTATCATTTAATCAAGATTAATTTTCAAACTACTGGTTTATTAAGTAAATGAAATACTCTCAATCCAAAGCACAAGTCAATATTTTTTTAGAGAAAGAATGTACTCTCTTCTCTCTTTACCTTATTTTCTTATATAGAGACTTATCTGAGGCACTTTGGAAAGAAAGCATGAATTTTTAAAATCATATTTTTTTAATTGTTTTATATTATTTTAATTGACATTTGCTAAATTTTTCAATTTACATATTAACACTTATAGTGCACTTAAATTTGTGATAAATGTAAAATGTTATGTTATGTAATATATGCAGATGTATATTGTGAATTGGAAAGATATTATTTAACTAGAAATTATTATAAGCAATGGATTATATGGCATTCCTTTATTATCAGGTCAAACTCTGCCTGCTGTTAACACATTTTCTCATTATCAATCAAGAATTGTAATTTAATTGTACTTTTTTTTAAAAAAAGTTTAAAATTCCTTGTTAATCTCTATTGTATAGTATAATCACTGTTTACTACACTGTAAAAGTGATTGAAAAAAATATTAATGTAGGCATATTATTTATATAAATATGTAATATTTTAAAACTAATAAAAAAAAATTAATGTAGCAGATTTTTTTAAGACATTTTGTGGAAAATATCATTTCAGCAAAAAAAAAAAATTTTTAATAATTAATGATAAAAAGAATTGCTAAGGCAGTCAATTTTTAGCAAAAATATAACAAATCTGTTTACAGGAAATGATTATTATTAATAGACATTTTCTCCTCCCATCACCCTATGAAAATACAAGACATTTTAAATTATTATTAACATTTTTGTTCTATTTTGTGTGTGTGTGGATATTTTTAACAAAATAGATTGACTAAAGTTTTAAGATTGCCTTTAATAAATCTAATTTTTGACTTCAAATATACATGTATATATAATTTTTGAGACAAAAAAAAACAAGAATTTTATTAGAAATTATTTTCATATTATATAAAGAATACAATTTGCAAAATGTTATTAATTATATATGTATATTTACTAATTGATAATTAGTATTCTAAATAATTTAAATTGATAATTTTATTCAATGGAACCATGCAGAAACTATTTAAATATATATATCATCATATTCAAACATTATTGATCCAGTGCTTTGGATTTATTTTATGACGTTTTTCATTTATAGATAGCTTCACTATGTATTGCTCCTACAGATTTTGTTATCTATCTATCAAATTCTCATTATGCTTTCTATTTTTAAATGCTTTTATTGAAGTTGGAAAATGAGTTTGTTGGTAGTTTTGTTTGTAAACATTTGATTCTTTTTAAGTTAGAATGAAATTTTAAAATTAAGATTTAATATATTTAAATTTAATAGAATTGCTTGAAATCTAGTATACAACTAATTAATATCAAGATAATCCAATTGAGACACTAATCTTTTCAGTTGATCATCCAGTTTCTTAGATATGGAACAAAGAGTGAGAAAACATTGAAAATATTCCATATTTTTTCTGTATCAAATTTAAAAATACTTTTTAGAATTTTCATTGTTTTAAATAAGACTTATTAAAGGATGGTATAGAGATTTTTTTTTTTCAATTTAATCACATTTTTATAACATTATTGATATTTAATAGATTTAAGATCAAGATAATTTTTGAAATTTTCTACATCCTTTTAAAATCTCCATGAAAGAGACAGGACACATTAATATTTTAAATCAGTGTCTTAGTTTCTTAGATATGGAAGAGTGGGGAGGGGTATGTTTTGCATAATGCTTGTGAGTTTTCTTTGTTGCAATTGTAAGCTTCATTTAAATAATATAAAAGTTGTGTATATAATATAGTTTTGTTAAGATTTTTTAAAAAAAAAACAATTTTTTTATTTTCAAATAAAAAGAAAAAAATGTCATCAATATTAAACAGAAAAGTTGGATGACTGAAGAGAGCTTGAAATTCAAATACTCTAATTATTGATTTTGTATACATATATAATTATGTTCACATATATCTAGTGATATATGTATACACTATATGTGTAAAGTTCATTTATAATATAATTTTGGTATTCGTTTTAATAAAAGAAATTCTAATCAAAACAAACATGGTAAACACTTTTCACTTAAAAGAATATTTACTTATATATACATATATTATTATGTATACACAGTATAAGGGGTATACATTTTAATTTATAGCAGAATTTCAATCTCTCTTCAGTCATCCATTTCATATTATATAACCAATACACATGACCATATATATGCAAAAAAGATAAACAATCTTCAATATTCTTATTCTTCTTTTCACTTTTTTGCATCTTTCTTCATATATTCATGCATATCAAACTTTTCTATATGCTCTCCTCATACACTTCAATGCAATTTTTGTATAATTTCTTTTTTAGAATCGTAGATAATTAGAGGTAAAATAAAATAGAATGGGATAAAAGTAATAATAAATAATAAGTATAAATTAAAAGGTGTAAAGGTTAAATTAGTTAAAATTAGCTAAAATTAGGAATAATCATTATAAAATATGTATATAAAATAATGATTATAGAATTTATGTTTAAATGTTGTAGCTCTGGTGAAGACTGCAGGACAGTTGAACCTGTAAAGAAAATAAAGGAGAAATTATATAAAAATTGCATTGAAGGGTGTATGTGGAGAGTATTTAGAAAATGTTGATATATATATTCTTCAATATATGTATTTCATGCTGAACCAGCACTCATCAGTTGATTTGGATCATCATCTCCCACACATATATATAATCAAGTACTCGGTTTATTCCCTTCTAATTATTATATAAACCGAATACTGATTATATATATATTGTAGGAGATGATGATCTGTACAAACTGATTTACTGGTTCAGCATGAAATACATATATTGGAGATCATTTAATTTTTTTGTATGTATGTGGTCATGTGTATCAGGGTTGTATAAGAAAGAGTGGATGACTGAAGGAATCTTGAAAGTCTGGGTTCAAATACTTCTCTAATTACATCTAGCTTATGGTATAAATACTATAGATTTATTTAAATATTATACAATCAAATTATAAATTATACACAAATAACTTAATTTAAATGTACAAATATATGAAGAGAGTACTAAGATGATTTTTTTTAGCTAAATATGAAATGAAAATTCATTAGTTGTTACATAATTATGTATCAGTGTTATGAGATAGTGTGAAAGTCTGTGCTCATACACCCTATATATTACATATATAGACCCAGGTATATATAAGCCTGTGTGTTTCAGCTATTACATAAGTAGAGATGTCTGCCATCCTTTCTATGAGTATTAAATGGATTATGTCTTGTACATGAAGGGTCAGATTGACCTTAGATCAACATGGGTATGACAAGAATCTCGGTCTCAGTGTGGCCTTTGAGCATTCCATCATCAGATTTTCAATTGGATGAAAGGTTGAAGAGTTGGAGTGTGGAGTAGATTGAAGCCTGTCCATTAAAGTATGACGTTTGGCTATCTTAATATATATCTGAACACTTATAGCATATATGTGTAGAGATGGTAATCTGGACCAACTGATGATTGCTGGATTAGCATGAAATACGAATATTGGTGAGTATTTATCTTTTCAACATATGTGTGTTCGAGTGTATCAGTGTTATGAGATAGTGTGGAGATTGGTGGGTCATGTGAAAGTCTGTGCTCATACACCCTATATATTATAATTATATTATGTAAAAAAATTAATGCAATTGGTAAGATTTCTAAAAATAGAAACTGATTAATATTAATCTTCTTTATGAATATACTTACTTAATTTCTTATTAATTATAATAAATAAAAGTACCAATAATTGAGATCCATTTTATGTAAATAAAGTTATGCTACTTTTTGAGATACATTTAATAATATTGAGGAATATGGCAGCCAAGAAATATTTTTTATAAAGCTAAAGATTTTAGTTTTGTGCATCTGTGTTTTATTATATGTAGAGGTGGTTGTTATTTTTCAGAGATCATTTATCTTTTTTATGTATATGTGGCCATAGCTTTGCGTTCAGGTGCAATAGCGCCTATATTATTTTATAAGTATATTTTCGCACGCAAAGTTTTCGAGTTAGGTTTGAATTATAAAGGGAGCTTGAAAGTCTGAATTCAAATCCCCTCTAATTGCTATTGTGTAATGATTTACTATGTCTAATTGCGTTTTTCTGTTATTGGAATGAGATATATATATATATAATTAAAATATTTTAAAAATAATACTTATAACTTAATTAAATTAAATTATATGGAGATTACACAACACTTTCTGTATTATATAAGCATATTCTAATATTTTGTAACTATTTTATAAGTGTAGTAATTAATATATATTTGTATCAATATATAGATTTCACATTATTATGCTCTTATGGAATCGTGAGTGAATATTAATTCAAAAAGATTGAATATCTCTATAAAGACAATTTTTAATTAGCATATATTTCTTTAGTCTAAAGATCAAGGCAACTTTTGCTTTTATTCTTTTTTCCATCAGTGCATATTCATTAGTGTGAAATCATTCTTTATGTTTGGAATTGGTTATATAGCTTAACATTTTGATGATGTTTTCATTTTGTTTGCTGCAGGCGGTGACAAAGATCCATTCTTTAAGAGGATAAATTCCCTCAATGCTAAAGTGCATAAAACTGGAGCATTTTATAACGCTTTGATTTATTCCTCACTGAATTTGAAAGCAAAAGGATCAACTGAAAGTATGAATGAAGAATGCAAAGCGCCTTCTACAACAGCATCTCCACGTTCGTCACCCCAGCTTGGCAAAAAGGATGTTGAAACAGTAGGTGGCACCACTATATCAATTACTAAATTCTTTGCTTAGCTCTTTAATACGGTACTGTATTTTAAAAATATTTATATACAAGTATTTTTTACAGATTTTCAAGTAAGTTAATTTATATAATACATCAAAAAAATATTTTTATCCTAGTGAATATAATCGCATTCTCTTTTTCTTTTTTTTTTTTTTGAAGGAGGATTGTTGAAAATTATAAATGTATATTTCACTAACTACATTTTAATATTATGTTTCAATGCTATTTATCTATTAAAAGGATTTGAACATTGGTAATAAGGACTTTTTAATGTATATTTAACTTTTTTATATAAATAAATAAGTATTCTATATATTATAAATGTGAAACTGGCATTTCTATTATTTAGTATTTGATTAGGAAAAATTTAACATCATAATCTCTAAGCTATTATGTAGACAGACATTGCTATATATATATAATAAGTTTATTTGCAACTCTGAAACACTCGATGGATAATTCAAACATCACATAAATACTAATGATGTCAACTTTCTTTTCCTTTCTCTTATCAACATGCAGGCTTCAAGATACATCACAAATAACATTGCAAAACCACTATGCAATTTTTTCTATATTTACGGAAATAAAATGTTTTATGCTATATTTGATTATTATTGCAAAATTTATTTATTTTCATTTTTAATTATATAAAAAAAAATATCCATCCGTTAATTATCAGTTTTTCCACAAAACTTCATATACTATGGAATACTATTTTTACATACAACACAATTTATGAAACACTAATATAAGCCATCATAATTTTTTAAAATTATTTTTACTTTTATTTTTTTTTAAGGTATAAAACAAATGTTTTTTTTTTTTTAATATCTGTTGATATGCAGAGATTTTTAATGGTTTAAGATTAATTAGGATTGACAAATAGCTGCAATGATGACTTGATAAGAAATCCATTTATTTTTATAAAAGAATATACTTAATTCCTATAGAAACAATGGCAAGTAAATGGGACTAAACATCAAAAGTTTTTAAAATATAATATTATATCAACATCCAACTTGTTACTTCCGAAGCCAAATGGTAAATATTTTTTTTATTAGCTATCAATTTGACTTTTATATGCCACTCACTTTACACAATTTACCATAGAATCTCAATTTTAGATTTGCATTATAAACTTTAATGCACTTTAAATCTATGAAGTCTATCTTAAAACCAAGAAATAATATTATTCAAAATTGGTAAATTATACATAGTAATAATAATGTTAATAATAAAAATTAAGAAATAGTGATATAAATAAAATTTGTACTCAATATGGATTAGTGCATTGTTAACTCAAAAGCTTAAGATTTCTGTCATATTCAAACATCAATTATTTTGCCATTCGAATGTCTCATGACTTCCAAGTGATAACCATTGAACCAAAATCTGTTAAACACGTAAAAATACTTATATTAAAAATAAAAATTGTTTTTGTAGTTAATATTAACAAAAAAAAAGTAATTAATTACTTAATTGTTAAACTAAAATCAATTTAAACATTGCATATTAAATGATAGAAAGAGCTGAGAATAATATAGAGTAAATCTTTTTCTGATAATGGCTGTCAGAAAATAAACTATAATTCAATAAAAAATGCAAAAATATGTACTATTAATAATAAAGAATTCAAAATTAAAGCAAGAGGCAGAAAACCTCTCAAAAGAATTAACTCACAGTGCAAATAATCAAACTGCATTACTAATTCATATGTAGTGCATTACTAATTCATATGTAACTATTGTAAACTATAATATTTATTTTACAAAGTGTCAAAATGTAAGTGCCCGTGTAATATTACATGCTAAATTATTGTTTATTAATTATATATATATATACAAAGAAATAATTAATTAAATCAAAAATCAGGCAATCAAAAAGACCTAGTGGAATACAAAGATGATCATTTATCTATACAATCAAAAGTAGATTTTAAATTACAACACAAAAAATAAGTGTAAAATTAAAACAAATGTATCAGAGAGAATTCATAGAAGATAAAAATTCATAATGAGAAGGTATCATATTCAGACAATGAAACAATCTGGTTGAAACAAATTTATAATGATGTAAATTAAACTCATTCTCATTTTGCATAATTATAAAGACATTTACAAATCTAAATATTTATGGATATGACCGTTGATTATAAGTCAAAGCAAAAATTTAGATAGACATGACAATCAGTACATTTTATCTATCCTGCATTTAGTTTAGTAGCAAAAGTCAACTTTTTGATTTTTTTAAAATTTTACTAAACATTTTATTTTTAGCATGCTCCTTCATTTCTACTATATATTTCATAAAGCATTTCACATTATCGCTATGAATATGTAACAAATGGCCTCAAAAGCGCTTAGCGTGTAATATTTTTTGCTCTTTCAAGTGCTTCACATGCTTTTAATTTTATATATCATAAAAAGATAGTAAAAACATCTGTAAATGTTAAAGAAAGCCATCTGCATAATGAAAAATATTAACCCACTAAACTCATAAACAAATTTATATATTTTTTTAGCTATTGACAAAAAAAATCCAAAAAAGAAATTACTGGGCTGACAAGAATATAGATACAAATGAAACTTATTCTAAATATTCCCTATAACATGTTTTATAAAATTTCACTAAAACTTAAGTTTGTAAATCTCACAAGATTATATTATATGACATTCTGATACCAATAGGCATAAAAAACAATTGGCAATTAACTGTGAGATAAAAAATACAAAACTTCCTATAATTAGAAAAGATCACTAGTGCATCATGATAAAATGTAAGAGATAGGTGCAAATAGCTGTTTGCAAGTTGGAAAAAACTAGATATTATAAAAGAAAATATTGACAATCCAACATTAAATGAAATTTCCCCAGAAAAAGCATACTTTACCTACACAATAAAAATTATCCATAAACCATTAAAACTTTTTTGTCTCTATATTGAAACAATGTCTGAATTATCTAACAATAGAAGAGTATAAATATTATGTACAGATAGCAGATGATGGTTTTTCACATGGAATGATCAATTGTTATTCTCCAGAGAATCAGAAAGAAAAGAATATCGAACAAGATAACAAATAATTATCATCAAATTAAAAATTTGTTAAATGATGATGATGTTGCAAACACATATAAAAACAGACAGCAAATAGCGGGGGGGGGGTAGATGATAAAAAGTATAATGCTTTAGAAATATAGAATCATAAGTTTATATTACTTATTTACAGCTATCATTTTAATTAACGATTTACTTTCATCAGATAACCTTAAAATAAGTTTTATAATAAAGCTGTTATTTGGTAGACACATCCTATCAATTAAAAGTTTTATATTAATTCTAAATTAAACTTTAAAAGTAATTGAATAACTTACTAATCTATTTTTCAATCTTATCCTTATTAATTTGTTGTTGTTTTTTCCATATTAAATAAAAAGTTTTCACTTAAAAACAATAAATAAATATATTAACTAAGTTTTTTAAAAAAAAAAAAAAACAACGAATTTTTAACAAGCTTAGTCATTTTTAATCAAAATATTTTATATGTAAATACTTTCAAAAATTCTTATCGTAAATTTACAGCCTCATAAAAAATTATGGTTACTGTTTTTATATAATATTCATAGTCTAGCTCGATTTTTTTTTAAATTCTTGTTAAATTAAATTTGCATAAAATTAATATAATTATTATTAAATATTAATATTTATTATTTTTTAAATTTTACATTAATCATCATTTTATTATAGCTTTTTGAAATTAAAATTAATATATACGTATTGATTTTAAGGTATACTTCAGAAAATCCATTAAACTTCTATGTGTGTAAGCAAACTAATTTAATTTAGCTTTTATAATAAGAACATGTGATTCAAATCATAAAAGTAGGATCACCTCACAATATATGCTGGTAAAATGAGTTTTGATGTTAGCATCATGCAATGATATCAGTTTAGCATGACAAGAACAAACATAGTCATGATATAAATAGTATGATTATGAATCATGAAATGTTAAAAAATTCATAAAAGTTTATTCTTTCACTATATTTTAATGTGTAATATTAGTGAAAGAACCATACAATGGATAACAAATTGACAGTTGATAGTAACATATTACATTTTCACTTTTAATACAAGTATTTTTATGTGTTAACAGATTTTAGTTCAATGATTATCACTTGGAAGTATGAGACATTCCAATAGCAAAATAATTGATGCTTGAATATGACAGAAATCTTAACCTTTTGAGTTATCCATGCACTAAACCATACTGAGTTTAAATATCATTTATATCACCATTTCATAATTTTTATTATTAACATTTTTATTTATTACTATGTATAATTTACCAATTTTAAATAATATTATTATTGGTTTTAAGATAGACTTCATAAATGTAAAGTTCATTAAAATTTATAATGCAAATCTAAAATTGAGATACTTTGGTAAATTGTGTAAAGCCAGTGACATATATTATCAGTTTTAAAAAAGAAAAGAATCAAATTGATAGCTTATAGAAAATTATTTGCTATTAAGCTTAGGAAGTAACAAGTTGGATATTGATATAATATATTTTAAGAACTTTTGATATTTAGTCCCATTTACTTGCCATTGTTTTTATAGGAATTAAGTCTATTCTTTTATAAAAGTAAATGGATAACTTATCAGTCATCATTGCAACTATTTGTCAGTCCTACTTAGTCTTAAACCATTAAAAATCTCTACATATCAACATCCAAGAAACTCTCACTATTTGAAGATGATAAGCTTGGTGAATAACGTCATGCTTAACTTTTTCTTTGTAGGTTATTGGAGAAACTATTGCCTGCAATAGGTTATTTAAAGGGGCTTTTTTTTATGTTTTATGATTTACAGTTTGTTTTATTTATTATCATTTTTTCTCCCAACATTATTGACTTCCCATTTCTTTTTTCTAATAAAGGCAAACCAGTGCACATTTGAATAGTAATAAGAAAAAGAAAAAATTTACTGTTCTGACTAAATTTTAATAATGTTCATACTTTTTCAGTGGAATAAATATCAAATTAACAAAAATAATTTAACAGGCTTTTGTGATTAATCATACTATGAAGATTTGAAATATTCTCTGTATATCATAAGATATATAAAAAAGTAGTTAACTAACATTATTTAATTCAGGTTAACATTAAGATTGAGTTTGCTTCAAATATTAACTTTAAACATAAGTTATTATAAAGAAGTAGTGAACTCAGCTGAGCTGACTTGGCAATTCTGCCAACTTTTATCTTTCTTTATGTTCATTTTAGCATATTATTATTGAAATGGGATTATTAATATGAGACTCCATAATGAAGCAATTTATACAAATTAATTTAACTTGGAATACTAATCCAACTAAATCCCTTCTGTTTAAATTACATACAATCTCTGTGTTAATAAATAAAATTGAATATTACACAGTTTTTAATAGTTCAATAATATTAACATATAATAAACTGAAAATTTCACAAATGTTATTATATTGAAAGAAATTAATGGATGTAAAGTAAATAAAGAAAAATGTTCATGCTCCCAAATAAGATGCTTTAGATGGGCCTATAATTAAATCTAGATACAAAATATAAGACAGCTGATCTTGTCTTTTCAAAAGTCTCTATCTTGTGTTTAGGTTTTAGATTATTCTCAATATTCAATAGTTATTGTTGAGCTACTATAACAGCATTACAGTGCATGTGCTTAGGATGTAACATCTTTCCTGTTTAAATTACATACAATCTCTGCACTAGTAAATAAAATTAAATACTAAATCAAATATGTTCATCTTATACAATTAAATGCTGAGCTATTGAACTTGATTAAAATTGTAATGTTCACAATGGCATTTTCAAACTGTTAATTAATCTGGACTCTTATCAAACAACTTAAAATGTTCAGTAATATGTCAAAAATTATTCACTTCTTGTTTATCAGCAGTTATAGATTATGAGTGAACCACCACTATAAATCCATGGATTGTGTTTCCAGTTTTGTTCTGATGCTTGAATTTCTTATGAACTCACCTAACCAGTAAATCATTTCTTTTTTGAACCACTAAATTTAAATGATTGTTAATGGGTTTTTTTTTTCTAGTTATATATTTTATCAGTCCCAACAGTGTAATCACATTATATGCAAGAAAGATGTCTAAAATTTCATATATATGTTTCCAATTTAAATATATAATTGTTTGTGTGTATATATATGAAAATAATAAATATATGAACTAACTCATATGTAAAAAAAAAAATACTAATAAGAGAAAAAAGCACAATTACTTCTCTATAAAGGTGCTTTAATATTTCAACTAGCAGACTGGTTTTCATTCTGCTGGTTTTATAGAGAAGTAATTATGTGCTTTTTCTTTTATTAGTATTATATATAGTATGATTGAAGATTCTTATAAAGTAGTGATTAATTAATCAACATGTCATGCCCTTACCTGTGGCCTTAATCTAATCTGGGTAAGCTTGGAAAAAATATTAGGATTCTAATCACAATGGCTTGGCTTTATTGTTTTTTATTGGTAATGATTTCAGTAAACTAATCATTTATTATTAATTAATAAATGGATATCTAATTATTTTTAGTTAGAAAATAAAGTAAATATTGACTTTTACTCATATCATCACTATTGACAATTGGCAGACATGATAAATAATATTTTCTCCTTAATTGTTATTTCGTGGGAGACTGTTGGAAATATTTTTACTTTGAAATGGAGATTAATTAAAAACTGCGTTACTTAATATAATTGATTAAATTTAAAATTAGTCTATTTTTTTTATAATTATTTCATACAAATTAATTACATATGCACATATATTTATTTATATAATAATTTATATGTAATGAAATAAACTAGAATTAATCTTCTAAAATTTAATATCCCAATATTGAAATGCACAAAGCAATAGTAGCCTTAGCTAGTTTACTGTAATATTCACTATTTCTAGTAGCACTTTTTTTAAATATTGGCATATTAAATTTTTACATATATAATTGTTAAGTTTTAAAGAAAATATAGTTAAATTAAATATGTTTTAGACTGATTCTAAGAATATGCTGCCCCCTAAATCATTTCCTAAAAGACAGAGAAGTAAAAAAAAAGGATCAAGTGATAGGTAAATATATATTATCTTTTATGTGCCCCCCCCCCATTTTATTGATATGTATTTTGTTTATATTATCACCTAATAATATTTTCAAATTTATAATATTTGTTTCTAGTTTTGAATAGATAGAACTTTTCATGAAAGCATTAAATAATCTAATAAATACATATGCCTATAATTATTATGAATGACTATGTAATGCAGCATGCAAATATGTGAATGACCATTTTTATAGTTTTTAATATGGACACACTATTCATCATGTAATGGTGAGCTTATATTCTTGATTCTGTATTTCTATATTTACTCACAGTATAATTTTATAATTAATGCTTATGATATTTACATACCAGCATATGTATCCAGCCTATGAAAGGCCATCGAAATTAATTGATTGCTTTAATAAATTTCAATCATTTATAATATTACTGTGAAGCTACAAATTACCCAATATCAAACTACCCAAAACTAAATGTGAATATGGTACTATAGCATCTGTGTTTTTCCATCACTAAATATCAAATTTCAAACATGAATTTTTTTAATTTTTTTCCATATGTCATAGCATAGGCTGGGAGGTGAACCCACAACAACCGTCTGCAATCAACTGCTTGCTTGCAAGATGGCTGTACTGACCTCTTGGATAACAATGCTTGACAACATGAATTTATTTACTGTAATCACATTTTGTTCATGATTTAAATACTATATCTATTCAGTTATGTACTGTAATCAAAAGCACATTTTCTTCCAAGTGTTTTTTTCATGAAAAAGTTTTATTCCAGTAGCATATTTTTTAGAATCCAGAAATGTACCCAGCTTATGGAAATGCTGTCATATTTTTTTTTAATTGGTTGCTTTAACAAATTATTTCCTTTGCATAAAATGCTTCGTAAAAAAATGATTATGGTTTATTAATGGTGGAACGAATCTTTTTTTTTTCTTGATAAATACATCCTCTAACAAAGAAATGTTTGACTTGAATTTCACATAACAACATTACAGATTTTTAGGGATTTTATACATAAGATAGAATTGTAATACTATAAAGGTTTTTTTTTTTTTACAATGAAGATTTTAACTTCTAGAACTAATTTATGATCGAGTTCTAAATATGAATTCCTGGATTACATTATGATGTTATAACTATAAATTTCTGCCAACAATGTTCAAATAGATATATCATTTCGTTAGATATAAAATTGTACAGTCTTGATTGCTGAATCTATTTTCCGGCTGAAATGGCATATAAATTTGGGAATTAAATCTTATACCTAAAATGAATATATATATATATATGCATACACACATAGATATAGATATGTCAGTGTTGCACATGCATAAAAATATGTAACCAATATTCAGATGTTTTTCACAGATTGAAATATTTTAATATAAATAACTTAATGGTAAAAATGATTAGCATCAATATTGTATGTATGTCACTAAAGTGCATTGGCTTCAGTAAAATATTCATCCATTTATGTTTATATTGTATATGAAAATATAAAATAATATTGTAGAGAAATATATTCCAAATATGCATATATATTGTCATTAATACATATTTAATAACCATTGTTTATTTCTAAATTATTAAAATTATTAAAATGAAAATATAAACATATTGTATGATAACAATTAAATATATATATATAAATTTTAATCTTACCATTTTTTAAATCTGTTTTGAATATAGTCATCTTAATGTTTGATAGTTATTATAATTACTATGACTATTATTACTACTATTGAAAACAATTCACAAAAATCCAATTATGATGGCGTAGTATCTTCTAGAAAAATATTACATTTACCAGGATTAAATCTATGTAGTAATAAACCAGTGGATTTCAAATCAATTGTGTTAGTGCTGAGCATAAATTGTTCATATAATTTCATGTTTTATTTTGTAATAGTCATAAGGAAATTACCCTGACACATGCACTGTATGAATTTATAAAACTGAGGAATACTCTAACTTTTTAAACACAAGATAGTCTTTGAAAAGATAAGAATGAAACCATCTTACCTTTTTTACCTAAATTCATGTATATGTAGAATAATCTAAAGCATTTGGAAATGAGAGTTGGAAGGTCTTAGTCAATCACTTTTAATTCAAAGATTCTATCTTGTGTTTAGAGAGTGAGAGTAGTCCTCAGCTTTGTAAATTTGTACAGAGCTTTTGTCCATGTGATTCCCTTATAATTATTAATAATATATATATATAACATTGCACTATTAACAACTATAAATCATTCCTACATTCTAACTTTCTAATTTATATTAAGTAAAACTTAGAAATGTTTTTCCTGTTTCAAATAAACTTTATATATATATAGTTGATTTATAACCAACCCAGCTACTTTTAGAATTGTTTGATAAATAGATTTCTAGCTATTTTTAAATATAGGACAAAACAACAATGAATAAACACTAAAATCTTCAGTCCATTTGTTACCAAGTTTTTTTTTCATTGTTTTTGTTTACAGATCTGTTTTATCTTTACCTTTCCTAGTTATATATATATATATGTACTGTAGATATACAGTTTACGGGCATTATGAAATGGAAACATGGTTGTTTTTGTCTGTAATTCTATAAATGCAATGTATAAACATTTGTTTTATTTTGTTTAGTATTTACATTATCGAATACTAAAGCCATTTTTATTTTTTGTTATCTTTATTACTTCTTTAGTTGTATGTATATGCACTTGTATTTATATATTTAATATTCAGATAATGTATTATATCTTGATTTTTTATAATAAAAACATATTGCTATTTATAAATATGTTTGATTTAAATTGTTTTCACGTTTTATTCAAAAACGTTAATGTTTTTAGTGATATATTAATTTAAATTTATTTATTTATTTAATGTGTCGGTATTATTGTTTAAAGATAATCATTTGAACAGACAACATGGGTAACCATCCATAGTCAATCTAACTACCCATCCAGTTATTGGTTTGTAAATGCACATTTAATTATTTATTGTTATATGATAAAAACAAGAAATGAAAGCCACTAAAACATTATGTGTTTACCATTTCGTATGCTTAAATAGGTTATTAATAACAGTAGCCAACTCCATACAGTAGTATCACCAAGTGAAAGCCTAAGTAATCAGTGAGCTTGAATTGAAAACATTATTGTATTTTCATCTTGAGCTTCTAGCTTTATAGTTAACTAAATAGGTAAAAGGTGGCTGCTGTAGGGTCACATTAGATCCTGAAATCTAGGTACAGTGCTCTCAAATCCAAGATTCCTCACTGATGAAAGCTACAAGCTAGAAACCAATATGGGGGTATTGGATTAGGCACAGATAGGGATTTTATGAACTAACCTCCTTGCATCCATTCATTATTAAAGCTTGCACTTGGTGGTACTATTTATATGGAGAGTTTTCTATTGTTAAGCAAGAAAAACCTTAAATCTGAGTATCCAGCCGCTAAGTAGTTGATAGGTAATTAGTACCTTTCTTTTCATTGTTTTTTTTTTAATGCAGTTAGAGATGTTTTTATCTTTACAAATTATCTATTTAAATGCTGTTTAACTTCAACTTTAATAAATATTAGTAAAATAAATGTTTGCATTTTTTCTCTATCTCTTTTTAAAATTAAATTTACTTATTTTTAGTTATATATATATATTTTTTTTTAATTTTACAAATATTGCAATTATGAATCAAGTTTAATTTTTCAAAATCAACCTCTTCTTTTTTTTTTTATTTTTATTAACTTACAAATTTTTTTTAAATCTTAACTGCAAAAGTTTTTTTATCTGCTACATTATTAATTATTTAGCAGTTTTGTTGTTATTAATTATTTAAACTTGTGATTATGCTTTTATCTTTTACACATTTATTTACGCAGACATATATATATATATATCTTCATAATTGTGTGTATGAGCGATTTTTAACTTCATAATGTATTTTAAAACCTATCTATATAAGTATGGATTTGTGTGTGTGTGTGTGTGTGTGTGTGTAGTTAGATAAAATATATATATTAAACACACATTGTAAAAGAAACCTAACCATAATTAGATAAAATATTGCTAAGGGGGTATGTTCCATTTTAAATAGACTGATCCTAATGTTTCAAATGCAATAATGACTTGTGTCGACATGAGATCTAAAGATAATCAGCCAACACCATAAACTTTGTGTCATTTTGCAACTTCAAGTCAAGTAAAAGAGGCAGTGGGGAGGAGAGAATTAAAGCTTGAGAGAGTTATGGTGATTGATAGAGAAGTTATTTGTGGGGCAGCCAGACTGGGGCCTAAGGGTGCCTATGCCAATTGGCCAGTACTTGATGACAGAAACAGTACCACAAGGACAAGCTTGACGCCCCACTGGCTAGAGGATTAGGCCTGAAAGTGCTGATTTATTTGAGGCAGGAAGAGAGAAAATAAGATAGTTTGGTGCATTATAAGTTAAGGAAATCCATTCCTTCAATGACAGATCTTAAATGTATTTCACAAAAGAAAAATCAGCATTGAAAAAAGTTGAAAGAACTTTGCCATATTGCTGTCATTAAAGACTTTCATATTTTAAGTTTCAAAATTTTGAAAGCTATATCATATATCCTGTCAATATATTTTGATATGGGATTTTAAAAGAGATATAAGTGTGTGTTTGTATACGATATGAATTAATAAACTATATCAGTACCTTTATCCAATCAGTATTTATTGTTATTATAGCTATTTTTATTATCATAAATCCTTATATATATAATTTTGAATTATTTTTAGTTATATTTAGTGTTCATAACTGTACTTGTTTAAACTTATCAATTTTCTCCCTTCATAACTACGTACCTATAATATATTCTCCGTACATGTTTGTCTCATTTCTTATAATAAGTACTTTTTTAAAAAAAAATTCGCTTCACATAAGTCAATTAAAATCTATTTTTACTAATCTATTTTTATTAATTTATTGTAAACTTCCAAACATTTTTGATTTGTTTTTTATTTCTCTCATTAAAAAAAGATAATCCATATATTTTCCTTATAAATAGTCTCATCAGCTGTCTATAATTTACCTTTTTTTAAAATTCTATATAAAAGTTTCTGAGTTATCTGACTAATACAGTGTTTCATTTCTAAATATTAAAGCATTTTTAATATTTGAATACAAGTATAATACATATGCTAAACTTTAGGTATAATTAGAGAGAATTTGACTCCCGTCCGCCATCTACTATATAACTGATACCCATGAATGCATACATGTGAAAAAGATAAATGATCTCCAATATATGTATTTTGTGCTGATTATATATGTGTGTGTGGAAGATGATGATCTGGATCAATTGATAAGTGCTGGTTCAGCACAAACATTTATCTTTTTCGCATGCATGAAGTCGTGTGTATCAGTTATATAAGATGGAATGGATAGCAGAATTGAGCCTGGACGTCTGTGTTGAAATCCTCTATAATTAAAGCATTTTTAAATGGTTTTTTTTCTTTTTTTTATTGCACTTTTTATTAGTCCTCATTTAATTAAAGTTCTAAATACTTATATTCCTTCATTTCTTTAAGACATACATTTTTCATATTTGACCTTTCCATTATACTCTAATATCTTAGATTTATTTCTTGCTGAATTTTTCACATTTTCCCCTATCTTTACAGACTTTTCTAATAACTTAATATTATATTATTTATTTTAAAATTTTTATATCAACTGCCAAATATAGTACCAAATCTTTTGTATATTTTTATCTCCTTGTCTTTATTCTTTTATCTCACCCTTTTATTTATTCTCTTAGATAAAATTGTTTATGTTTCAAGTTGATTAAATGGCTAACTTCCATTGATTTTATACTTTCTAAATGGTATTTAAAAATAATATCTCTGTAAATACCTTAATCATCCTCATTAACCAAAATGATATCCCATGTTTTCAAGATTTCTCCACAATCTTGTCTATCCATCATAACATAAGTTATTCCTAAGTTTTAAAAAGCACATAAGACATTTCACTAAATCGAATAACAAATTATTACTTTCTGTCTTCTCCTTCAATTCTGAATCTTTTTTTAAGATTTTATGCTTTTCCATCCAAATCCTAACTTTATCCATTGAAATCATATAAATATTTTATAAAATATTAAAATTATTACTACTGCTTTGTGAGTTACCAAACTAAAATTTATTCAGAATTTTATTATTATCTACAATTTCATTAAATATTTCATTTAAACTAATCTTTGTGTATTTCCTCATAACTTAAATTTCAGCAATCACTAATCCACTTTTATTTTTTAAATGCATCTTCCTTTTTTTTTTTTTTTTTAATTTTCAGTTTCATTATTTTATAGCTTTCTATTGCCACTTATAACACTGTTTTATTATAAATTATTTTTTCAAGTTCTTCTCTAGTTTCACATTATCTTTCTTACAATATAATCATTTATTTGCAATATTCTTCACCATATCAGTTCATTCTTTATAAAATTTAAAATCACCATTTTTTTTATAAATATTATAACTGTTTAAATTAGATTCACTTATTTCAAACCTCCTATGAAGTTCTGTACCATATACTTTTTCTTTTTCATATTTTATTTTATGTATTTCTAGTTTCTCTTTATCTATCTACATGTAGTCAACAATGTTTGACTTGGCTATGCAATAACTACTTAAAATTATTAATTCTAAGCTCATCTACATCACTATACAAATATTCCCAATTGCTTTCCATTTTTTAACATTTTTTATTTCCAATAGCGAAATATATTATTGCCCATTTCCATTTCACGATACTCAGTTTCAATATAACTCACATAATTTTATATATATTCTAGATTATCCTTTTTAATAATTGTTCTTACATCAATTTCTTCTCCTTCCATAATTATTTTTCAATATGCTTGCTTGTTAATCTTCATAATGTGTCTCTATTATTATTAACATATCTAATTTTTTTTCTATATAAACTTCCTCCAAACTCTTTCCATTTATTTATATCTGTATATTTTTTATAATTTTAGAAAATTAATTTTTATATTAATATATTTGACCCTTTTTTAAAAGTATATTTTTATAACTATCCCTAGGCATCATTTATAAAACAAGTTCTTATTTATTTGCACATTATTTACTATTTATTCTATACTAATGGAAAGAGCCAAGTCGTTAAGTAATAGCAGTCCATTTAAACAATAATTGCATTGTTTAATAAAAGCAAATAATGAGTAATAAAATTAGGACTGGAATGTATGCCTTTGAGATGTGGATATGGAGAAGAATGAAAAAAATCCATTGGATTAATGAAGAAGTCTTGAAAAGAGTACACGACAAAAGAAGATGGATTGAGGAAATTATAAATAAAAGAGAAACTGTATTGTACATATATTAAGAAGAAATTATAGTTAAATGAAAGGTGTTTTTGAGGAAATGGTGAGTGGAAGCAGAAATAAAGGATGGAAAAGATTGACATTAGTGAATGATATAAGAGATGGAAGAGTTATGTAGAATTGAAGAGCTGGTCAATAAAGAAAATGGAGTGGGAATGGATGAAGTGGTGATGTTACTACTCTCTGGACCTGTCCATGGGACAGAATGATTGATTGAATTGAAACAAAAGAAAAGTAAATAAAATATTGTTTTTTTTTTTGACTCCAAATAATATACAACTGATATTGTCTATAAGTAAGTCATTGGCATGAATTTCAAAAGGACTTGTATCAAATAAATATTAACAATATTAAATAAAATAGAAACTGAAAATAAAATATTATTGTATATTAAACATGGTACTCTGTATATATATATATATATATATGCAGATTGTTTTTAACTTTTACTGTGATTGTATTAAGTATTAAAGGTCTTTAGAATGATTTAACTTATTTAAATTTTCCAATTGCATTCAATTGTTAGTAATAGTACATAGGTTAGTGTAAGGACAATGTTTTGAGAATTATTATTCTTCTGTCTTTTTTCAAGTGTTACTGGCCCTTCCAGTGACAGTAACTAGCATGGGAATCGAACATAGACCCTTAGATTCTTTTTTTTTTTAAAGTGTCATAGCATCGGCCGGGACGCGAACCCGCAACCCGGGCAACTGCCTGCAAGTGCAAAGCAGTCACGCTGACCTCTCGATCACCAATGCAAGACGACCCTTAGATTCTTGAATATTGAATTTTAAGATAATGTTCTAACCAACTGAGCCATCTTGTACTGTGATGTTCACTAATTTTCTTTCTTTCTACTCCAGTTAAAAATATTATATAAAAATTATTCAATTTAGACCTACTTTATTATTAGAATTATTGTTTTGTTTTTTTTTTTAAAAAAAAACAACAAAAACATTTTTTTCTGGCATCTAGTGTTGCATCAAGTTGGTTAAATGTACTCTAAAATTGATTTTTAATATGAAAGGTAATTCAATATGTAGAATATGATCAGGCGTTCGGAATAAAATAGCAAAGAATGAATACCATCCTGAAAAATCGTTACAGTTGGTGAAATAGCTAGAAGTTATAATATAAGTGGTAGTATCTTATACTTTTTGTCTAATGACATTTGTGAATATTACTTCCATAAAAGTCAATTAATTTAATATATTCTTATTTATTTATTCTTATTACTGATTTAAATTTTAAAAACTATTACATATGTTAGTAATGTGCATATTTTGAAAAATTGTGTAAATATTTCTGAATCATTAAAAATATATATACAGTTGAAATGTAATTTAAAAAATGAATAATGCCAAGGTTTTTTTTCTTCTAATTAGATAGTCTAAGTAATAAGTAAGGAGCGCGCTACTACTACAAGTTTTAAAATGTACACTTACTTTTCTGTGATTAAAAAAAGTATAATTCTTTACAAATAATATATAAATGTATTAATGATAAACTTTTATTCAAAAATTATATATGTATTATTACATAATAGTTATCTTGTTTCTTTCAGTTGATATGATGAACAATGTTAGTTTTTAATTTGTTATTGGATTTGTAGAGGCAATATTTGCTGTGCAGTTCTTAATAACTATCTGATTCATTATTCATTTGGTTTTACTGTCTGCACTTAAATGTATAACAACATTTAGAAAACATTTATAGATATATATGTAGAACACATACGTTCACAAAAAATATTTGTAGGTTTTCCATGGTATTTATAAATCAGTATTTTTCCTGGTAAACTCTAATCATGATACTAATTTCCTCGAATACATATTTAAAGAAGCCACCATAAAACAGTTCTATAAATTTAATCTACTATGATTTTTTTTTTCAAGAAATGGTCAAAAAATATCACATGATCCCAGTTACTTTTCAAAAGCAAACTGCCTACTCATACTACATTGTTGCCTATTTATTGAAAAACTTGAGTAATCAGTAGATCTTAGATATAGAAGTAACTAAATCCATATTTAGTGTCATTCTTTCCATATCTCTAGTCAAGTTTCTGGCTTATGGTCTTTGTGGGTGAGATCTTGGAGATGGATTTAATGCATTAGGATTTTTTGGACTTAATCTTCTTCACTTCTATCATTACAATAATTTGGTTATAAAAATAAAATAAAAACCTGGAGAGTTCTTTTTTTTTTTTAATTTTAGATTTGTGATAAAAATTTAAATTACATTATCAGATATTTTTTCCACCAGACTTTTTATAAATTTAGATTAAAAGTTGAATGATTTCTAAATTTATGCTCTCACTTCTAGACACTTAAGATTGCCTGCTATAATTATATTTGAGTTTGGAGATAAAGTGGCTACTCTTATTTCTTAAAGTCTCTATCTTGTGGCTGCATCAAGAGTTTCCTTGCAGATTGAACACCTCTGTTTAATGGTTCTTGTGAAAAAAAGATGGTTACTGTCTATAGTTTGTTATAATCTGAAATACAGCACTTGTAAAATTTATCAAATATTATTTTACAATATTTGAAATAATTCAAAATATGATTTTTAAGCTAATTCTTCTAATTTTATTATGCTTCCATAGTATCTTCAATTTTAAAAACATATTCTGTTGTTTTTTATTTTAAAAAAAAAGTCTTTCAAATAGCACAAAATTTATTAAACTAATAGAGATAAATGTCTGTTGACTTTTTTAATCAATCCATCTTTTTTTATTTTCCAGTTTTAAAAAAGATTATTTCAGGCTTCTTTAAGACACAAACATTATACGTCAATGTATAGTATCTAAATTGTATTTCCATTATATGTAAACCTTGAATGACTCAGGAGATGAATTTTACATTTTATGACTGAGATATAACTTCATAAAGTGTTAATAATCTAAGAATGATTTCTTCCAAGGGACATTTTAAGAATGCATGTAGATGATATTTGATGCTTTACTTTTACTAAACTGATCTTTCCTATCAATGTTTCAGTTCAACATGAACTAATAGCCAAAACATTTTGACTAGTCATTTTTAATAAACTTTTATGAAATTACTCAAATAAGTACACAATGTAAGTATCTAGTCAACCATGTTGAGAAAATTTGCAAAATAAAAATTTTTCATGGATTTTACTGCAGTTTTTATGTCAAATCTAAATAAAATTTGGAAATATTTGTTCTTTATTAATTTATAATGAGTAATATCAAATCCTTATATGCATTCAAGTTGCAGTTATTTAATATTTTTAAACATAGCAAAAAGTTTGTTAGTAATGCTAGGATAAGAAGATCAACAATTAAACCAAAATGTCTTAGTATTCTTCTGTTTACTTAATAACAAATTTTGCAGCACAGACAATTAAATAATTATCAATTGCATAGGTTTCCCAGATTTTGCTACAATTATATATAATATTTTATATTACTGATATGCATTTCCCCCAAAAGTTGTTAATAAATTTATAATTATTTTAATTTTAAAGAAAGCTAAACTGCATTACTATCTATATTATAGTGATGTTTCAGTGAGTTCTAAATGATTCTGTCTTCATATATTCATTAAACAATATAAGTTCACAAAATATTTTTTAACTTATCATTTTAAATAGTAATGAGTATTCAGAATATATGATGTTAGAATCTTTTTATAGTGGAAGTTAAAGATGATATTTTATCTATATCTAATAACTCTTAAATCATTTTCTTGTTACATTATAATGATATATTTGATAGAAATGCTTTTCTGAGATAACAAATTTAGTTATAATGGGGTTTAATTTAAATTTGTAATATCAATCATGTTTACAGTTTTACAAAAGTACATTAAAAAAACCCCAGTATGATCTGATTTTGGAAAAACATACAATGTTTGTATAATATCTGACAACATGAACACATTTTTTTTGATTGATTAAACTGAAAGTCAACATAGGATATTTTAGCTTTTATGATTGACCATTTTCACCATTATGCTACACAGTTAAATGCTCACAGTTTGTTTGAAAATGTGCTCTTGAACTCTGGTACTTATATATTATCCTGTGAGGAATTTTAGTTGTCCATACATTGGAGCTCTAATATGTTACATTAGCATTCTGAATTTAAATTTTGTTTATCTCTTCTGTTTTAAAATATTGACAAATTGTGGTGACTATATGTTTAATTATTAGTATAATATTAAACCAAAACTAGAACAACTCTTATCACTAATGAAGAGATTTTACATGAATAATGTATGTGGCCATAGAGACTATGTATTTATTTTATGTAAAAACCTTGTAAGATCTAATATCTAAAATCCATGTCAAATATAATAGCAGTATATAATTGAGTTAATATCTTCAATTCATAACAAGTAAAAATAAAATGATGATAAACACATCTTCACAGAACCAGCATTATTATTCAAATATTATATACCTGCAGTCAATGAATCATATTAAAAATAAAATATCTACTAAAACACAAATAATTTTAAAAATAGCTAGCATTTATGCAGACGTTATAAATCCATAAATCATTAGAGAATCAGAAAACTGTCTTAAAATGTGTGCAAAATATTATCTATATATAACTATAATTATCCTATCCAGATGGTACAATCTCTTCCAATGTAAGATTAGAGAAGCCATTGAGATATTAAAAAGACCAAATTTTATCCATGAACATACTAACACACACAAACTTATTTCTATTTGGAAGAATTTTTTAAAAAACATATCGCTTTGAATATTTTCTGACTTACATTTTTTTCAATTTTATGTACCTGTTTTTTTTTCTATTGGTGGAACTTTACCATTGTTATAAACTAGTATTTACAGTGCTTCTACAAACATCTAAATATTCATCACCCAGTTGTTGGCTTGCATGATCAAGCTGAAATGTCTATATTTATTATCAAAATCATACATAGATGAACCCACAAAATGTATAATTTATATCTGTAACCTGTAAAAATATTTATATATGTATGCATGTATTAAAAGCATAAAGCTAAACTAGTCAATAAATAATCAAAATTACCCCAAATTCATAACTCAACCAAACTAGCCAAAAAAAAAAAAAAACTGTAAAACACAACCAATGGTTTCGCTGCTACAAGCAGATTTCTCAGGTGTAAAGAACTACAAAATAACAACATATTTAAATATATAAAAAAATAAAACAAAAACTTTTACACTATATCAGCAACATTATCTTAAATGCCAAGAATCTAATCAAAATGTAAACTTTAAAAGCATAAAGCTAAAGTAGTCTATAAATAAACATTTTCATGAGATTCTTTGTATTTAAGGTAATGTTGCTGATACAGCCTAAAGATTTTTGTTTTATTTTTTTATATATTTAAATATGTTATTATGTTGTAATTATTTACACTTGAGAAGCCTGTTTGTAGCAGTGAAACCATTGTTTATGTTTTAGAGTTGTTGTTTTTTTGGCTAATCTGGTTGAGAAGTGAATTTGGAGTAATTTGGATTATATATATGTAAGAACTTGCCAAAATATGTGATTATGAAATGAATACTTTAAATGTATTTTCCTTTTTGAAAAATCATCAAAAACTTTTGAACCAGTAATAATATTTTTTGTTAAAAAAAACTATTTAATTATGTATTGATTGACATACATATCTAATTTATATGAACAATAATCTATTTCAAATATTAAATTTAATTAATTAATATACTATATTTAATATAAAAGACAAATATTGGAAAATCCTAAAGTAATTCAACATTAGTATCACTAGTTTTCAAAGCTTCTGCTAAAGTGTAAATAGGAGATATTTATCAGAAATATGTGCAAAAGTTATACGCTTAAATAGAGTTATTATAAATCTCTGATACTTTTAAAATGGCAAAACCATAACACATTAATATATGGGAATATAAGTGATTGCTACAGTCTTTTTGAAATCAAATAAATAATGGCAATAGGTCAATAATAGTGATATGAATTGTATAATGCAAGGACCTCATGAATGATTACTATCTTTTCCTTCATTACTTCTTTATGAAGGTTGTTGGAAAAAATATTAGTTCTGCAATGGAATATGTAAAGACTTTATTTTTCATATTATATATATATATAAGTATAGAGGATTTGAACTCAGATTTTCAAGCACCCTTCAACTATGCACACTATCTCATACAATTGAAACACATGACCACACACATGTAGAAAAGATTAATAATCACCAATATATGTATTTCATGCTAAACCAGCACTCATCAGTTGGTCCAGACTATCATCTCTCACACATATATATATAATCAATGCTCAGTTTATATTAAGATAGCAAATCTTCATACTTTAATGGACAGGCTTCAATCTCTCCTCTCCAACTCTTTGGCCATCCATGTCATTGAAAATGCAAGTTATAAAAGATGGATTGGATAACTGTAGGGATCTTGAAAGTTCAAGTTCTTTATAATTACATTAACTTTAGCATAGAAAAATACATTTAAATATTATATATTTAGTCTGCATTCTGCCCATCCTTTTCTGTATAATTAAATGGACGTATTAAGGTCATATGTGTGAGGGCTCAGACCTATTTAAGATCAACATAGGCATTACAATAATATTGGCATCAGCAAGGGCTTTGAGCATTCCATTCTCAGATTTTCAATGATATGGATGGCTGAAGAGTTGGAGAGTGGAGAAGATTGAAGCTTGTCCATTAAAGGTTGAAGATTTGCTGTCTAAATATAAACTGAGCACTGATTGTACATATGTGTGAGAGATGCTGATTTGAACCAACAGATGAGTGATGATTCAGCCTGAAATATGTATATTGGGGATCATTTATCTTTTTCACATGGACGTGGTCACATGTATCAGTGTATAAGATGGATTGGATAGCTGTAGGGAGCTTGGAAGTCTTAGTTTAAGTTCCTTAAATTTATTTTAAGAAATAAACAGAAAATAAAAAGCTTATAGTAACTGTAAATGCATAGATGCAATATATAATCAAGATAGATCTGAAGATCAAGAGATATGCAGAGAGGGAGAGAACGGTAGTAATAATAGAAAGGAACACAATATATTGAATAAATTTTATATTTTGAAGTAAAACAGCAAAAATAAATAGAAATATGTATGAAAATTGATCAAAATGTTTTGTTATATAGATCTCAAAATAATAATGAATTGCTATTATATTTTTAGAAAAAGAAACTGAAAGATATGAAGATTAATGCAATTTCCAAATGTGTGAGAATATCATAGAAAAACAGAGAAAAAGTGATATCAAGCAACGATCATATATGAAGAAAATTATATGATATATAGAAAAGTCAAACTTTTACTGCCATATACAAAGAATAGAAAAACAGTAATCTTCCATGATCAACAATGAAATAGAATACGGGATGGGGACAGGGAAATGTAAATAAAAGGACTATGAACTTAAATAAAACCTACAGAAATGAACTGTCTGATGAAAGGGGATGTTAACCAATAATTGAAAATAGAAAAAAAAGTTCTAACTAAAATGATAAATTAACATTTAACATTTTAATTAATATAATTATTTTAGTTTGTATTCTATGCTCATTATATAGTGCATTCAGTGTTTACTGAAGATAGAGACAAATTTAGTAAATAATTTATATATTATTTACATATGTAAAATATATTTCTATAAGATAATATTTACTATCAGCTGGGTGAAAAAAATATAGTAATAACCAAATGGTTGTATAGATAGAGTTGTTTCATATGGGTGTCAAGTAGTTTGATCTATATTATTTTTTATATTCCTTTAGCATTGAGAAACTCTTCTAAATAGTTGGTAATTTTATTGTTTTGTCATATTTATTAATGCAGTTATATATATATTTCTATAGCTTCTCTAAATGCTCTTTGGTCATGGTTGCTGCATATGGATATGATTTTAATGATAGTAGAGGGCTTTATCTTGATTAATGTTAAATGCATATATGTGCATGTGCAGAGAAAAGCTTTAACAAAAAGTAATCTTAAACAACTAAGCTTAGATATCTTTTGACTAATTCATGTCATAGACATAGTGATGACTGTAAAGAGATAATGGATGTGTATATATATATATATGGTCTGTGTTTACATAAACTTACACATGAATGTTCTGTATTGTGAATGAGCCATTTCTTCAAGATGGGAATGCATAATTTCTTCCTGTTGATGGTGTGCTTGTTGCTTTATATATGCCATACCTCCTTAATTGTTCACTTTGCATTGTGCTCTGTACAGACAATATCAATGGAGGTGGGAACAAAAAGATGACCCATTTCAGAGAAATGTTCAAAAAATATAGAATGATTGTTTAGAATACATTAGTCTTATTCATTTTATTAACTTTGGCATATTAAGTACAGCATAGGAATTCAAATGGAATTTTGAAAATCATATTCTTCAAGATCAGGATACCTATGTTCCTAAGAAGCAGTAAATTGACCAAGAAAAATTAGAAGAGCTTACTGTGAGTGTAATGTTTTACAATAATCAATATATTGTATTACATGACTGCAAATGCTGATAGGAATTAGTTTAAAAATAAACATAGATAAAAATGAGTTCCATGTATATATTAAAATATAAACAATTTGCTATTCACATCTTCAATATCTAAAAAAAGACATGTTTTTATTCTACTTTTTACAAGATGTAAATGTGCAAACAATATATTCTTCAATTTCTATCTTCACTGAAACTATTTTATATCTTCTAAATCAATTAATATTATTTTAGTATTTGAGAAATTTATGTGATGGTCAGTATTCAAAACATGGAGAGCTTAAGTGCTGAAGACATTAAGAATTTTTTACTGCATGAATACATTTATCTCTTCTAGCATTTATGCATTGATTGCTTCTTCCTATGCATGTAGTTGGCACACGCCATTTGGTACTCATGTTTCACATGCAATAATGAAATAACCACTACTAAAGAGTATTTAGAAAAGCTATAGAAATATTTAAAAAAAACATATTACATTAATAAACATAATGAACCAATAAAATTACCCTCTATTTGTAAGCATTTCTTAAAGCAAATGAATAAAAAAAAGTACTGCCAAATATGAATCAAACTAGTCAACAACCATATGATACAATTTTATCTGCTACAACCATTTAATTATTACTATTGAGGATAATTATCTTATTGAAATGTCTGTATACTTTTATTTTAATTTCATTAAACACAATCATTCAACATATATATATATATATATATATGTTGATATGTTAAATATATATATATATATATATATATATATATATTTTAAATTATTTGGAGCATTTCGATTCCATAAGAAACTTGGAGAGTTTTTCAGGTGACATTGGACATTATTCAAGTTTAAAAATAAAAATAATTTTCATATTTATCATCCAAATAAGCATTATAAAATATCACATGATCACATTTTTGATCTGTTTATCATTATAAAATATATTAATTTTGTAGTATATATTCACAGAGATCACCTAGATAAAATTCCACCTTTCAGTATGCACTGTCTTATCTTATAATAGTAAGATTCTTCAGATAAAAAATATAATTGCCAATTATATATGTTTAAAAACATTTAATTGATGATAAAAATCATAATTTATATCCCAAATTTAATATAGAAAATTCAGTTTGCCAGGCTATAATTTAAATAATAATAAATACTTCCAAATTAAGAATTTTTTAGATGGATGGATTAGTTCTAAATTGTTGTAAACATTTTTTAGTAAGGAGGTGGGTGGCAGTAAGGAAATGTATAAAAAACACTTCAAAGAAGAGATTTCAATTTTAGTAATTACAGATTACCAATCTCAGAGTTACAGATTCAGATATCTAATATTTGCTGCAAAGACTGAAATAGATCAAGTAAAAAAATATTAGCAACATTTATTTGCCAGTTTTAATAATAAACTCAACTGCGTCAATAGAAGAAAAAATCATTCTTCTTTCTACAGAAGTATGAAAGTATGCTATTAGCATAATAAAAATATTTATTAATAATTTCATTTGCAACTTTGATAAATCATGGTTATGTTTTTAGTTTTC
The DNA here is from genome assembly GCA_028023455.1 of Epiperipatus broadwayi. NCBI lineage: Eukaryota > Metazoa > Onychophora > Udeonychophora > Euonychophora > Peripatidae > Epiperipatus > Epiperipatus broadwayi. The sequence goes on from JAQFVV010012427.1 coordinate 7,192,119, forward strand.
TCTAAATTACCTGCTAAGAGACACCAGATAGTCATCATCCCATTATATGTAGTACCTAGGAGAAATGGTTGATTGGCCAATAACCTTTATGGATATTTAAATTGTATCTGTGGTTTGTTACATCAGAGGATAAGTTAACCATGTTCAGAATTAAACAGTTTTGATGATCTGGTATCTGTCTACTTATTATCAAAACCAAAAAATATCATCTAATTAATGAAACTGACCTACAAAGATATCATGATATAATTCTCACAAGGATTTAGAGAGAATTTTGCTAATAAGTTGAATCCTATAAGTATATCTTATTATTATAAATCATTTTTTCGGGACCAACTGTGATTAGTAAAATAAAATTAAAGTAAAATGGCAGCAGTTCGACAAGATAACCCTTCCTATGAACTGGGCAAAATAGTAAGCACATGGCTGTTGCAGGGATAATAATTGAGTTACATAATTGTTGAATAGTTTGGCTAACATTGATATTTTATTTTATTAAATATAATTGCTCCTGAAAACATGATATATAAAATATCTTTTGCCCATGAAGACACTCATTAAAGGACCTAATAATAATAAATTAAGTGCATAGATTACCTCAATAATAAAAAAAGATACTGGTAATAATTTTTTTTTTAAATAAATAAAAGCTTAAAATTTAAAATATAAATAATTGGTAAATTTATAAGAGAATTATTATTTATAAGAATATAATGTACTTTTTTTTTCTTGATTTGGAGAGATCAGTCTTGCCTCTTATCTGAGTGAATCAAGATTTTGTATGTGAAGATGGAATTCAGTGTCTCCCCCTCTCCCTTTTTTATTAATATTTATTTCTTCTCTTTCTCATAAGTTATGATTTAAGTTGTGAAGTAAGTGAATCTGAACGAGTTTTCAGATATTGTCAAGTTTGTAATTTAATAAATAGTAATGTTATACATATTGAATAATAATGAAGTAAACCAAAAATAAAAATTAATGCACACCTGCAAAACATTATAAATATAATGTAGTTTTGTCAATGTTCTTTGTCCGATTTGTGTTAATAAATATATTGCTGATTTATTACCCAGATTATTTAATATAGGGTATATGAGCACAGACTTTCACACCACCCACCTCTCTCCAATCTATCTAATAACACTGATACACCTAAACACATATATGCTGAAAAGATATATGTGTTTAGGTGTATCAGTGTTATTAGATAGATTGGAGAGAGGTGGGTGGTGTGAAAGTCTGTGCTCATATACCCTATATTACATATATATAGCCACAGGTATATAACAAGCCTGTGTTTCAGTTACCCAGATTATTATAAATGTATTCTCATAGATATATGTGTTTTCATCTATAATTAATTAATTAAAAGCAGTTAATGTTTCCATGCTTATGTTTTATTTAAGTTAGAACCCTGAAGCAATAAATAGAAAAAGTTATTTTTAAAATGCAGAAAGTGACTGCCAGATAATTCTTTTATTGTGAAGTTGTCATTCATTATTATGACTTACCAACATCATATGTGAATAAAATGCTATCTTTAGCTGGTTATATCTTTGACCAATGATCTAGGAATAAATTACCCATCTACAAATATAACTAGTACACTGAAAACATTTTATGGTGAAATAATCATAAATTTGGACAGAGGTCTTTGCTTGTTCATTTTTAATGGCTTGGAAATTAATTAATATGACATAACACTACAAGTTTACATTTTGCTAAGTATCATCAGGTATCCGTTATTTACATGTGATGATTTTTGTATTTTTACTGTGTCAATAGCACATCTTGTTATAGAATGAAAATACAAAATGAGCAATTAAAACTCTTCATTGTGTTAAAACAAGATAATTTAAAAAGTTGAACTAAAGGACACATATGAAAAATAAATTATACGTTGAGGGAATTCAGATGCTAAAGAGATAGCTATCAGAGGACTTAAGTCTGAGTATCAATTAATTTTCATATTAAAATTTTTCCAATAAAAGTACTCACCCCAATATAATTTTTTGAATAATTTCACCCATTATGTATATTACTAATCTGATTAAATATTTATAGCCATTAACTTTTTTACTATAATCAATAATTATTTTTTTCTTTTTATCAGAAGTTTTAGAACATTATCTTTATATTTTAACATTTCTATCTAACCCTGACTATCTTGTTTTTATGTAACATCTCTTGTAAAATTTGCTCTAAAACATTATTTGCAAAAAAAACATCATCGTTTAATTCAAAATGATTGAATAATCTTTGTTTATATATTTTCTCTTTGCTTTTTGTAAATCTATTTTTAACAGTTTTGGAGATAAGAAATAATCTTGTCAAAAATTGTGCTGAATGTGATTCTTTTTAGTTTTAACTTGTAATCTAATTATTACTTTACATTTTAATAAATATTCTTCAGAATATTTTAGGTTTATGTCCTACTATTCCAAAGATTTGACTATTGCAGAAATGATTATAGAATAAAATTTCTTTTTATAAGCAATCCAAAGCAGAAATTCATAACCATGAGTTCTCTCTCAATCTTCTTTTAATATGTAATTGTCATCTATTGTGCTAAATATATTTAAATTTTCTTATCATAGTAAATATCTTGTACAGAACTTATAAAAGTCTTTTGGGTTTGCAATTTAATACATAGTTTTTACCTTTCTTAAATATTAATATCCTTACTGCATTCTTCTAATAATATTGTATATCTTTATGATTTAGACCTTTGGAATATAATTTTGTTGATAATTTACTTATATTTTCATTGGCTTCTTTTAAGATAGTGGTAATAATTCCATCATTTTCTAGAATTTTTTTACTCTTTATAGAAGTAATTACTCATCTCTTCATTAAAATGTTTGTTATTTCAAAAAATGTTATAATTGTAGTTTGATTTTTATTATTACACAATTCTTTATAAATAAAAAAAAAAAAATCTGCAGTCTTTATAAAACTTTTTTTTATTTTTTTTTAGAAATTATCATTTTTATTATTATTACAGAAATAACTTTCCTTTCTATATCAAAAACTTTTCTTTTTTTTGAAACTTGTTCTCTTATAATTTGTTTTTCTTTTTTGTCATTTCTCACTTGCAGACTATATTTTCTTATACTTTTTTTTTTACAAGGATACATAATTTGTGGCAGTTCTTCTTTAATTTTTTATTTTCTTCATACTTTGCTTTATCTCAGTTAATAATTTACTGGTGAATTACTGCTCTTATTACATTATAATGTGAGAATATCAGTAGTGTTATTATGAATCACATTCAAGTTGGAACATCTTCGAAATCTGTTATATTTTAAAATGCATTGCTTTTATTTGCTATAATTTTGTATTAATGAATATATGTCATCTTACTTATTAAATTTATTGAGCACATTATAGTCCTAAAATACATGTTGTTTTTTCTTAGCAAGTGTGTTTTAATTTTCAATTGTATGTTTTCACATTCATTTTTGCTATTTTTTTTTTTTTGTTTGATTGTTTTGTTTTGTTTTTTGCAAGTTTTAGATCTTTCTTTTTTCTCTCTCTCCTAAATGAATTTACTCACAGTTTTTTTTATTTTTCAAATGCTTTCTAATTTTAGCATTAAAATTTTTCATGACAGTTTTAAAATATATAATAAAAACTTCATCAGACAAGAATTTATTGGGTGAAAATCTGATTTTTGTAGCCATTAAATCTTATATTAATTTGAATAACTAATCTTGCCAAATCTTTTGGGTCTTTTTTTTTTACATATTTTATTTATCAAGTGTGATAGTTTATATTTATGCCTTTATAGTAAAATATGTGTCCATTTTTCATATCAGAGTTTCTTATTTTTTCTTCTAACTTCTCAATGTCTTCTTGATATTAGAGAGGTCTTTTTCCTGTACATGTAATCTTTCTTTATATAAAAATAATCTACAGTTATAGTTGAACAAATGAAAAATTCATACTGGGTGACATTCTAGATATATAACTCAGTGATATTTAGAAACTTCTGACTTCAGTCACCATGAGACTGTTAGGATTGTAAACAAGCACAATTGATAAGTCAGCATACTGTTTGATGCATGTTGATAGATACGATTATTTATGTCTACTCATCATTGAATAATCACATGATAGTAACACAGTCTGTATGGAACAGGTAACTTGTATTATTTAATTCTTTTAAAATCACAGAAGGAAATCAAAGATCCTAAATTTTAATTGATAGCAAATTCAAATAATCATCTGTAATTTTTATTGAATAATATATGTATAATATTTCTTATTTATTTTATTTAACTCTTTAAAATTCTTATATTATTTCACTCTGTTAAAATTTCTAATCTTGACTAAATTTGGAAGTCTAAAACTTCTTACATAAGAAGCTTATGTAATTAATGTATATATATTAAACATACTTTTTGAAAGCAGGTAGGATAGAATAATTCAACAATAAAGAATACTAATCCAATGTAAATACTTGATCATATTCAGTTATAGCTTAACAATCTCTAGCACAAGTTATTCCAGCATCTCAATATTAGATCTGTAGTATAAATTCTAATGACCCTCATTGCATTGTATATAAAATTTTATTTTTAAAAAACATGCTATATGTGTGTATAAAATTATATCAAATATTTTATTTGTATATTATATATATATATGGATGTAAACAATTAAATGAATTAAGAAACAATGTATATATTTTGATGACAGCTACAAAAATGTTCAGGTATATTTCCCATAAAAATATAAATCTTAATAATATACTGTTCTTATTAATAAAAATTCCACAAGATGTTAAACACAATTTTCGAAACATTTGCACAAATATAATTATATAAATGTGCGTATATATATTTGCAGCAAATATAATGAAAATAAATTGAGACAATTTTAATATAACAATAAGTTAGTATTTTCAGTATGTGTTACTGGAGGTCATTTGAACTCGTCAGACTAATATTCAGCTCATCACTGGCGAAACTTTTTACAATGACAGATTACCTTTCCATTCATCTTGTCAGCAGTTTCAGCCACTTAATTCAATTACAAGTTCCCACCAGTAATGCCTTGCTGACCATTTGGTTAAAATAAAAGTGAGGGGAATACCCATGGCCATTCAAAGAGTCATATTTATGAAGTGCTAGCAGGTCTGCACATTTGTAAAATGTCAAGGACTAACAAAACTAGATTCCAAATATATTTTAAGACCCAAAAGATTTGTTTCTAAAGGCATCTTCTTTTTAATATTAATTACAGTAATAAAAAAATATGAGCAAATTGCAAAACAGTAGGCAATATAAAATAATATCTTTTATATAACAGTAAAAGTGAAAATGAGAGAAAATAATTTTACTAGTGGTAGAATGTAACTTTTAAACAAATCTATTTTTTTAGCATTTGTTTAAATGCAATTATAATAAATATATTTAAAAATTCATACCATAAGAAAATTTAATACACTCTAAATAATTAGTCTGACCCAAACTGTCTATAAAATAACTAATAATAGAAACATTATGATAAATGAATATCTCGTTTTTTACTCATTCACGAAACTTGGTTGTACATGTAGGAATTCTTTCATTTAGAAATCATTTATTTACTCTTCCGCAACAATGGCAATACTTTAATTTTTACTTCTTATGAAGAGAGCGATTTCTAAAGTCAAACTAGAATAGATATTATAGTAAGGAGAAAAAAAAACGTAATTTATTAAAGAAAAAATTTAAAATTAATTTATACGGTTTTGCTCTCTAAATCTCACTATCTCATTAAACTATCGAATACAATGTTTACAAAGTATTAATAAATCTTATATAAATGTTATGTACATTTAGTAGAAAATGTAGACTTCTCTATATTATATACTTTATTCATGCTAAGCATACTTTCGACATAGATATGTCATGTTCATAACATCCCAAATTTATTTAGTGTTCATTGTTTTATAATTTCTCAGTGATTACTTAATATTTAAAATATATTCCATTTATTTAAATTTATTTAAATAATTCATTTCTCTGAAAGTGGTATGTATGATTCTTTTTTATTTATAGCCCCATGGTCTCCTGCAATTGCCCAGACTTCTTTAATAAAGTACACAGGTTATATCATACACATTTTTATATGCATGAATAACTTATATATATATCATATAAAATTCATCCAAAATTTTGTCAATTTTACAAGGTTTATAAAATTGACAAATAATTTACATAATTATTAAATTTTGAAGCCAATCTGGCAATATTTTAATATTATGAACTAAGCAATTTTATAACTTTTTGTGGATTTTTTTTATTTTTCAGAGCTATAATCAGAAAATTAGTCAGTCTGTCTTTCTGTTTCCCTTGAAAGTTGATCCTTAGGTTTGAACACTAGTTCCATTTGGTTATTTTTGTGTAATAGCCTTATTCATAATAATATTTAGATTTATTGCACATATGTGCACTACTAAATTATAATGGATGATTAAACATTTTATTTCTTTTTTTGCCTTACACAAAAACTCACATTTAGAAGCAATTGTAATGAGAATCTTGACTCTCAGCCCAGAAGAAACTCTAGATTACTTGTCTTGTTAAAGACTAACTTCATTGAAGATTTGTAGGTCTTACAATAAAGATTTGATGAATATTGCTTTCTTTAACCATGGCAATCAGGTTACATACTGACTAAAGTTTAAAAATTTTTAGCTTTATTTATACTATTTATGTTTTTCAAAAGAATATTGATTAAAAAAATTTCATAACATTTTTCTATTATGTTCATACTGTGTATTATTCTAATATTTTTCATCTTTTTACTAACAAATAAATTAATTCATCCATTTTATGGACATATTATTATCATACAAAACTGAATTCAAACTAAATAAATGATACTTTTAACCTTAGCCTCATTTTGTTTAATGCAATAAGCTAATTACTGTTAATTTCATAATTCAGTTTTCTGAATCCTAAATAAAAATTCCTTATTTCTATTTTATATAAAAAAAAAATAGAAGTAGATAACTAAGTAAAAAAAAATTTTTAAAATAAAAATTTTAGAAACTTTTGAATTTGAATGCTTCGTGGACAGTGATACACTCATGTATACATATATCTACATCATACAGTGTATATATTTATTAATGATATTAAAATTTGCCAAATAACATAACTTGATTAAGTTTTAGATCTAGAAAAAACTATTGTTATACATTATCCATACTTTTTATGACCATTTTTCTCTGACCTCATGAAATATCCATTTTAATATATATAATTTTTTTTTAATGGTATATATGGTTTAAAACAGTGGTGAAGGTTATTTAACAAACTTAAGTTATTTGCTCAAATCATTGATTTAACCAGGTTTATTGATACTTTAGAGAAGACAATAATGGAACATGGAAGATATTGATGCTGTTAAAAATGTTTATCGAAATATAAGCATAGAGATGAATTAAAATTTTAAAATATATCATCATCATCATCAAACATTATCAATCCACTGCAGGATGGTCTCTCCAAGTTCAATCCATCTTCGCCGATCTTTAGCTTCTCTTCTCCACATCACCCCTGCACACTTTCTTATTTCATCCATCCATCTCACATGTGGTCTCTTTCTGGGTCTTTTACAATCTCTTGGAATCCGGTTTAAGATTTCAATTGTCCATCTATTATCTCTTCTAGCAATATGTCCAGCTCAACTCCAATCTTAATTTTTTCAATGAGGTCAGCAACACCTGTTTGTTCTCTTACCCATATATTGCATTTTCGATCTCTTCTTGCTACTTCCAACATGCATCTCTCCATACTTTTTTGAGTGGTCTGGAGTTTCTGTATTGCTCTTCTGTTAAGTGTCCAAGTCTCAGATCCATAAGTAAGAACTGGTAAAACACATTTGTTAAAAACTTTCCTTTTCAAACACATAGGCATATTTCCTTTTAGTATCAAGTTATTTCTACCAAAAGCACTCCAACCAAATTTAATTTTATGATTAATTTCATCCATTATGTTTCCATCTGTATTAATAATCTGAACAAGGTATTTGTAACTGTTAACTTCTTCTAATTCATCATAATCAATCTTTATTTTCATATTTTGAGTAAATTGCTTAAACATTACTTTAGTCTTTTTAACATTTATCTTTAGTCCTACTTTCATCTGATAATTCCTGCAACATTTCCTGAAGCTCTGAAGCATTATTTGCAAAAGCAACTATATCATCTGCAAAATCTAAATGACTTAAATAATCTCCATTTACTTTCACTCCCTTAGTTTCCTATTTTAATCCACAAAATACTTCTTGCAACACTGCTGTAAAAAGTTTTGCAGATATGGAGTCACCTTTGGTACTAACAGGGTGATCTTAGTTGTACAGTGATATCACAAAAGGTTTTGGTATTACACTGAACTGATTATCTTATTCTTTCAAACTTGTCACTGGATAGATACATTGTTTACTGAATAGATAGATTATTTATGTGTTTGTTAATGGTCAGTTTTTAAGAATTTTTTAGATATGTATTGAAGCCCAATGTCTATTGTTATTGTAAACTATAGAAAGGTTTAATTATCATGATGTATGTCTTCATTCAATTTATTCATTTCATGCTATTTCTTTTTTCACTTGCTTTTTTTTTTTATTTGGGTTGTTTTGGACAATAGAATTGTAAAAGTTTTTAACCAGAAAAGGTTATTAGTTTGAAATTTTGTAATTCATTTCAGTTTGCCAAAATGTTTAAATTTTTGTTAAATTTTCAGATAAAAATGTAATTATAATTTAACTTTTTTATATATTTTGTATATTTTTTAGCTCTTTTCTTTGAATATTTGAATCTTTTATTATTTATTTTATCTATTTCTGTTTTCCGAATCTCATGGACTGTTCTGATATTTTTATATTATATTTAATATAGAGCTAGATTACATGCTATAATTAGATGTGATATGTTGGACTATTTCCATCATCTATGAACGAATGTTGAATGTACAGAAAATTTTAAACTTTTCAAATACAAACAACTTGTTAGTAAAAACACACATTAAAACAACCCAGGTTAGTAATTACACAACATTTTGAGTAGTATTCTCCACTCTTCTTCAAGTGTTGCTGACCTGATATGCACAGTGACAAGTATTCACATAGAAGTTGAACTCGCACCTTTAGATTCTTGAATATCGAATTTAAGGCATAAGCTCTAACCAACTGAGCTATTCTGTCAAAGGCAACAGATAGTAGAAATTTGATATATTTATATATGAGGGTTGGTTCAAACCCTCCTGAGTCGTTCAATTTTTTTGTCTAATTGTGTGTTATTACTAACAAGTTGTTTGTATTTGGAAAGTTTAAATTAAGTTTAAAATTTTCTGTACATTTAATATTCACTCATAGATGATGGAAATAGTCCAACATATTACATCTAATAATATACCATCATCACCAACTTTCAGGCAAATTACATGCTATAATTCTTAATTGGCTATATTTTTGTTCTTGTTTTTTTTTTTTGTAAAAATATGTATAGGTCTATTATTTAAATTATGGATATTGTCTATACTAAACTTATCAAACTGGAAAAGAATAAATATCTTTATGCTGTTCTTCCATAAAATAATAATCAAAAAATAATAAATTCTTACAACAGCTATATAAATATGTAATTTTTTATATACATTTGAAAAGGGCACCAAATCAGGTGCTGAAAAAGAATTTATTATTTTCTGATTATTATTATACTAAACTTAATGTAATTATATAACGATTGTAAAAAAAAAAAACTTAATGTAATTGTAAGGGACTTGAACTTTCAAACTCCCTACATCTTTCTAATCTATTGTATACAACTTATACACATAATTACATATGTGTGAAAAAGATAAATAATCTCCAATATATGTATTTTGTGCTGAATCAGCACTTATCAATTGATCCAAATCACTATCTCCCACACATATATATATAATCAGTGCTTAGTTTATATTAAGGTAGCAAATCTTTAAACTTTAATGGACAAGTTTCAATGTTCTCCACTCTTCAGTCATCAATTTCATTGAAAATCTGAAGATGGAATGCTCAAAGTCCTTATTGGTGCCAATATTATTGTCATACCCATGTTGACCTTAAGTTAATCTAATTCCTCATACATAGGACCTTAACATATTTATTTAATTAGTTCAAGTCCTTTATAATTATAGATCTATTATTTTTATATTGCTTCATTTTTTTATAATTTTCAGCATTCCACGGTTCTGTTAAATTTATTTGGAGGATCTTTTAATCCATAGTTAATCTCATTGGCTAACACTTCATAATTGTCAGATTACTTTTGATAAATTTTGTTAAATATTTAAATTTTAATCATTGATTTTAGTAGTGTCCTTTTTTCTCGTTTCACATTTCTCAAATTTTAAACATTTTTATATATCAATTCCAAGCATAATCAGAATTCCATATTACTTTTTATAATATAACTTTAAATATGAAATGCTTAATAACATCTTATTAAAAATTGATAAACAATGCAAACTAGCTGAAATACGTTTGAAACAAAGAACTCTGATGCATTACTATTTCCAATTATTATATATGCTTTAACATAATACATATATTTTCAAATAATTTTACTTGCAACTTTTCTAAAATATTTTGATTATTTAAAAATATAGATAAATAAAAACAATTCAGCCTATCATTGAAATTTTATTATAATATTATTCTAAACATCAGAACTTAATAATGTTTACGTCAGGACACAAGCTAGTAACTAGTCTGGGGATATTGGATGAGTAGGCACTAGATAGGGATTTTATGCAGAAGTCTTCTGGCATCCATTGATTACTCTGGTTGGCACAGGGTGGCACTACTGTATGGAGAGTTTTGCCTTGCTTAATTTGATTATGAGCACTTTATTCAAAGCAAGTGATTCTGCAAATCAAAAATATTAGTTAAAGCAACCATTTAAAAAAGTATTATAAAAACAATGGTATTTCCATAGATCAGGTATACGTTTTGTGATGATACCTACATAACCCAAATAAAAAAATTTACATTAAGTCTTAAAAAAAATTGTTAAAGCAACCAATTAAAAAAACACTATTACAAAAACAATGGCCTTTCTATAAGCTGGATAAAAACTTGTATATAGTAATAGAATAAATTGAGAAAATACAACCTACAATAATCATGAATCATTACTTCCTCATGTGCACCTTATTGTTTAGATTGGCTAGATACTTCATGTTTGGACATACAACAATATTAATTGTTTTTAATTAATTCCATTTACACATGCACTGCACATATATTGTTTTATTAAATTTAATCAAGATGATAATAAAAATTCTTCATAATTTAAAATTAGATCCATGTATAACATATTACTACAACAATAAATTAGTCTTGCTAAAAGTAAGAACTATTCTACTAATATCAAGAGAGTCCACAAATAAAATCTAATTTTTATTAAGAGAATGTACAAATAATAATTAACCTGGTGTATTTTGGTATTTAACTTTTAACCTGTTACTCCTTTTTCATTCAAAGTTTGTCATGTTTATGATTATGCGTCAAAACTATATCACATGACTCTTAAATGGAATATAGAGAAGACTATTACTAGTACCAAATGCACATTTATAATTCACAACATATCTTATTTATTCATTCACACTTGTTATCATAATCTTCAATTATTCTCAAATATATCATTTGCACAGAGGCAAAACTCTCTATAGAGTAACGTCACTCAGTTCAAACCAGAATAATCAATGGATGCATGAAGGTTTGTGCATCCCTATCTAGTGCACAAACCTTCCTGCATCAATTGATTTCTCTGATTTGCACTGAGTGGCATTACTATATGGAGAGTTTGCCTCTGTGAAAAACAGATTGTGTAAACATTTGCAGCATGCTTCTTTTAAAAATCATACTTGTATCTGTCTTTTTTATATCTTCAGTCTTATGAATATTAGCATTCCCATGTTTTCATAATCAACACTAACTGTTTTCAACTTCATTAGCTACATAAATTATTCATTATCATTTCCATAACTCTGAGAAGTAGTAGGGATGATTCTATACTCCATAAATAAATTCACTGATGACAAAAAAAATAAAACAATCTCTGCTATGATATTAGTGCTCTCCGCCATGATTTTTGTTTTACTGATTTATTTCAACTTGATCCAATATTGTGGTACATTTATTATTAAAAAAAGATGTGACTATCAAAATCCTCCAATATACTATGTCTAAAGTGATATCAATACATTTGAAGATTTTGTGCAATTACCATATATATATATATATTTCTTTTTTTAAAAAAAAGACATCGTTCTTAACATTAATTTTTGATTCATCATACCTTAGGTTTTTTATTGTTTTAGCATGAAATTTAATATTTTATCAGTTATTAATGAAAACATTTCACTTATTAAATTTCTACTTTTCGTGTTAAGTTTTTATCTATTACCACATTTATATAATTAAATACATTTAGGATATATCTATGTCACTAAACACCGAAATATAAATCTTGACAAAGTCTTACAAGAAAAATCATTAACTTTGAATAGAAATGTGAGGATTTTATTAGCTCCAAGAATTTCAAATGAATTCACTTTTGGCTTTTTAAAGAGTAGTAAATATTTTAGAAATAAGTCTTTTTCAAAGATAGAGCAAGTAAAATAATATGTGCAGCTTTTGGTTGAAAGTTCTTCAGTTTTTCTTTAGCAACAACAAATTATATAGTTTTTTTCGATATACAGTATATATATTTTACTGATTGACTATTGAATGCCACATTTTTTATTGTAGTTATGTAATCTGTGGTTCAAAGAACTTTTTATTTTCTCGTAAGTTAAATAAGTTGATGCAATGTTGATTTCTATTTTTAGAAATATTTATTATAAAGACATCCCTCTTTAAAACTAAATTAGTGTTGGTGGCTTAGCGGTTAGCATAGCTGGCCTGGATTCGTTTCCCGGTCAGCGCTTCGACATATAAAAATATATATATTTTTTACTCTTATTATTTTTTAGAAAAATTCATAGAAATTACTAAATATTATTTATCTCATACAACCAATACACATGACCACACAATTGTGAAAAAGATAAATGATATCCAATATACATATTTCATTGTGAACCAGCGCTCATCAGTTGGCCCAGATCATCATCTCCCCCACATATATATAATCAGTGCTCAGTTTATATTAAGATAGCAAATCTTCATATCGATTACATATATGTGTGGGAGATGATAATGTGGACTAACTGATGAGTGCTAGTTCAGCATGGAATATGTATATTGGAGACCTTTTATCTTTTCCACAAATGTGTGGTCATGTGTATCCATCGTATGAGATAAAATGGATGGCTAAAGGGAGCTTGAAAGTCTGTGTTCAAATTCCCTATATTACATCTACACTCTAGGTATATAAAATATACTTGTATTCAAAATATTAACTGTTATTTATATATTTACATTCTAAAAATAATAGACATAACAATTATAAGTTAGAAAGACTGAGAATGCAAAAAAGTATAATAAAAGATTGATTAAAGAGAAACTTTAAATGGAATGTTGTTGTTTTTTTATATTGGTATTTAATGGTTTGAGTTTTTGATATTATGCTTTTTATTATAGTAAGAGTTAGTTGCAATAAATTTGTAACAAGTTAGGAAATAATTACAGCTGATTTTTTTAAAAGTAATTATGTATTTTAAAAGGAACTCGATATATATTAAAAAAAAAAAAAATGAACTATCTTAAATTTATAAAGCCTAGCAGATGATCTAATAATAATGTAAAAGGCTCAAACCTTCGACAGAAGCGCCTTAAAAATGCTTATGTGACAGCCAATCAGATGCAATAATGACTGCATGTGGAACTCAATTCAAGAACACAAACCAGAAATGTATAAGATTTAGTGAATTAAATGTGAAGGTGTTTTAAGCTTCACGCTCTTACTTTGGAATGCTTGAGTCTAACTTATTTATATATAAATTTAAGTGAGAAGAAGGTGGGTCCCATCTTTTTCTGGTAGTTCTGGCTTGTGATCTTGAATTGAGAGTTCCATGTGCAGTCATTATTGCATCTGATTGGCTGTCACATAAGCATTTTTAAGGCGCTTCTGTTGAAGATTTTAGCCTTTCACGTTATAAATAGTGAACTATATGCAATAATGTTTTTAAAAAGGTAGATCTTTATAATAATAATTTTATTCTGCATTTAAAAAAAAAAAAAAGAAAATTAACTTTTTGTAAAATACTGTTTTTATTTCTGTAGTGAAATTTTCACAACACTAACTTGTAGTGATTTGTGTCAAAATTGAGAGGCAGCACGTTTTATATTTATTTGCTTATTATTTGTTGGTGTATTTTATATACTGTATATTGTGGGTTTTTTTTTATATTTTTTGATTTTTTTTTTTTTTTTACAGATGAATTATGTCTAGACAAAGATTACATAAAATAATCAAAATGTTAATGATATTTTGATTAATTTTTTATGATGCCGAGTTCAGTAAAAAAAAAAATAAGTTTTTTTTTTTAAAAAAAATCAAAAAAACCTGAAGGCGTCTTAGAATTTTATACATTATAACTAAGCTAAGTTTAAAAAGAAGAAGAAAGATTGTGTAATATATTTATTTATTTTGTAATTGATAAGAATTAAATTATTTTTCTTGCTATTATTTAACTATTTGAAATAATTTAAAATTTAGGAATTAATCTTGTTTACATTGTTTGTTCTTTATATGATAGCTTTATTTTTCCATCCAAATTGTTATTGTTTATTATTATTAGTTATGTATGTTATAGAACTTTGTAAAAGTCTGGGTTTTTTTTAAGAATCGCTTTTCATAAAAATTACTTTTCAAGAAATTTCTAAATGATTTAATTTAATTGTGTATTATGAGTTCCTAACATGTTGCTATTGTTGTTGGATTTTTTTTTTCAATGTTTAAAATGCACACGTTAATCCTTAAATTTTAGAGACAATTTTAATAAAATAATTTGCTGAGGTTTTTTTTAGAATAAAAGTAAAATAAAAGCGACTCTCTCTTCACATTGCTTCAAAGTAGTGAATAATAATGGACATTGTAGTAATGAGATTACTGTACATGATTATCAGTAAATAAGAATTTTAATAGAAGTTTATTACATATTTATTTCTCGAGAAGGGTTTGTTATATTGTCTGTAGACTAATTATGTGATAAAAAAAAAAAAAAATCGAACAAATCTGTGAATTTTGTGTTTTCTGAAAAATTTTATTTATTCACAAACATCATTATTAACTGACATTTTCCACATAATATCTAAAAGTGCTTTTACGCAATCTCTTCCCCGTTCTATTTGCTTAAAATGTTCGCTTGTACTGTTTTTTCACGTCATCTATGAATTTTATTTTTGGGTATCGGTGTATGTATACATATATGTGGGTGCATACAATGTATATGTATAGCTGTGTGCAAATAAAAATTAACAAACAAATTAAATTATTTTTATGTATTTATTTTACACAGCTATTTAAGCTGAAGTCTGGCATGTAGTTTATTAAAATGTTTGTTTATGAAGTTATTGGAACAAATTTTGTTCTTTCAACAGATAATGCGTTTAACATTAAAGAATTTACAAGATGGCAGATTTTGTTCTGAAAATGAAAAGAATTTCTAGTATGATCATCTTTTGCTATCTGACTACTTAGAACATTACAAGCTGTTAATCATTTGGTAAGTGTGAGAATCGCCAATTGCTGACAAATAAAAAATAGTTGAAGCAGTTGACCTTGTGAAAAGATTGAAAATATCAAGTAAAATATTACTGATTGTATATAAATAATTAAAGTATTACTTAACTTCAGAACTTTATCAGTTAGTATTTTTTTTCTAGATATATGTATATCTAATTCAATATGATCTTTTGGTTAGCTGTTTAGCTTTTATTGAGTATATGTCAGCATTCTCAATTCATTGTACTTTTTTTACGATTAAAATTGTCACTTACAATATAAAAAAAAAAATACCACTACTAACTAATTTATGCTATTTTTAATTTATTTTTACGATAAGAAGCTTTTTAACAGGATATTTAAGCCGCATTCTTTCAGCAAGCAAATAAAAAAAGTATTAATAAAGTAATTTCTCTTGAGAACTTTTTAATTCAATTCTACAAACCGAAGAATTTTCTGAATTTTATTGCAAAGTTCTCATTTTTACTGTCCACCTATTCAGCTGAAGCATTTGGGTCTTCGCTTCGGGGTCCCAGGGGTGGGGTCATTGGGTGATGGATAGCTTCTCAGCGACTGGGCCATGTAGATTCATGTACAGATTCACATTAATCAACATTATAGCAACCCTTTTGTGGATATATTTGTTATCAAACATACATATTTTATATAAACCTGGTCAATAATTGTTTTACCTTATATGTAACATTGAACACTTTGTAATTCTCAACGGGTACCCGAAAATTTTTGTAATCTTTTAACTAATAAAGGTTATCTTTTAAAGTAAAATTGAATTTAACAATAATGTATAAACAACCATAATTATCATTTACTTTTAACTTTGTGTTCCTGATTTAGTTTTTACAAATGCACAACAATGCTTCATATTATTAAAAGTAGTTTCTACTTTTTAATTACTCTTATTATACTTATTCTCCAGAATATAAATTTATTATTGTTTAAAATTTACAGCTAAGCACTATTTTCGACTAGGTTGGTCATATTCATAGAATTAATATGGGTATGTAGAAAATAGAATTTATAAGTTAAATAAATTAAAACCATTATCAATCACTAAGAATGGAAGAATTATATTTTTAGAGCAGTCCTAATGGAAATATATTTAAATTTAAAAACTTATTTAACTTATAAATTCTATTTTCTATTGACACGTATTAATTCTATGAATATGACTGACCTGACCGAAAGCACTGCTAAGCTATAAATTTTAACAAATAATAAATGTATAATCTTTTCAGTATAGTGTACCATCACTATTTATTGAGTTATATACAAATAAGGAAAAAATAAAATCTTATTGAGTTATTATTATTATTAGTTATCAAGTCATTATCAATCTCTGGTGATAATTTAATAACATTCTGCCCATACTCAAAACTTTTAACATAATATGTACAAATAGTTCATGATTGTTTCTTTCACACAGTTTGAAATGATGTTTTACTTTTTAACATCGATTATTTTTATCACCAACAACTTACATGTTTCTACATACCCACAATAGATATGATTAAAGAGAAGTTAATAAACAAGTAGAAAATAATGAAAATTATACAGGGAAGAATCAAAAAATGAAAAGGATTTTTTTAACTTAGACACCTATCTCAGATTTACTAAATCCATGCTAACTACTTATGATTATGAGACCATAGAACTAATATAAATTGTTAAGGTTAATAATGTTGAATTTGTTTGTTTTATTTGATATATAGATTTTTTTAGACATCTAACTATTTAGAAATATTGTAAAGGAATTTGTATGTTTTCCAACAAGGACATACATTTACTAATGATTTTATTGCATTTTTCATTTTTGTCACTCTAGACACAGATTGGAAATTTATTAATCAATGATTTATGTTTGAAGATATCACATAATTGATAGGTTGCTGAACTCAATTTCTGAAGAAGAAGAATTATAACAGTCATGAGTGATCCTGAACATGTATATTAAACTTAAATAATATGTAAAAAAATCAAATCTTGTTGGTTTTATTGTTGGATTTATAAAAATAAAAATAAAATGTTATGTCTTATGAGATTATTTTTAATTTATGAATTGTTTTTTTCTTGATTGTTCTTCAAAAACAAAAAAATAATCTTGATTTGATGTATTTATTAGGATAAAACAATGTCTTGAGTTAGCTTAAAAACTTTTTACATATTTTGTGTTAGGAAACTTGTATTTTTTATATCTGTTGGAGGAATGGGTGAAAGACAGACAATTTGAATGTGTGATTCATTTTATGCTAATATTTAGTTGTCTTCAGAAATTTAGTATATATATATATTTAATTTTACAAAATATTCATTAATAGATTATTCCAGTTCTAAGAAGTTGATCTTTAAGTAGTTGCATCATATCTTTATGTTGTGGTTTTAGAAAAATAAGTTATACTTAGTTTGCAAAATTTGTCTTTATTGTTTAGGTGGAAAGTTGAACATAATATCTTTGAGAGATTAAGAAGGGCATGATATTTAAGAGAGATCTCCAACTTTTTATGACCTTATTAGGATATTGTACTTGGGAAGGATGTCTTAATAAAGTTGAAGCTTGCCATCAATATAAATGATAGCTAAAAGTACTGGATCTGATAGAAAGAATATTATTCTATAAAATACTTACACTTAGATGAGAAAGCATTTGGCAAATTCGTTAATATTTTTTTTTTTTTGCACATTAAAGAAATTTACAGACTTTTAATTATCTGAGATCATTCAGTAAAGAAAATATCATCACTAGTTTAATCTGAAACCATTTTTTTTTAACTGTGAATAGATAAATATAAAACTTGTTCATAACAGACTTATCTAAGCTTAAATCGATTCCATTTTTTAAGATAAATATTTCTCATTTAATCGATGTAATTTTTAATATTATTCTTTCAACAAAATTGGAGAGAATAATTTTTGTACCATTGTTAAATATATTAATGTTCAAAAGATTTGAGGTTTTTTTTGTCAGCCAGTCATGAAAGAAAAATCTTCAACACCTTTCAATTGGAAAATGTGAATTGATTTAAATACCAGACTTTGATATTGAGCAGTAGGTTGATTGCAATATGCTATTGTTGAATTTGAGAAAGTGAAGGATATTTCATAATACTGCTATAACTTTAACTAAATTAATGTATATATGGATGTTGGTCTTCCAATTTTTATTGCGTAGAAATGACTTATGACTCCTCTGCTTATGTAACAAAGAAACTGGAATTTTTTCAGTTAGGGATATTTTATAACTGGAGTGGCCAACTTTTGTGTTCATAAGATTACTTTTTATTTTTAAAATGTGTTGCAATCGACTTGTTGTTGTAGGCGTAGTCTAAGTGAACAGTGTGAAATACATACTATTTTTATATATCTATCTAGTAAAAAATAACATTTATTTTATGGGCCAAAAAACTTATGTCCGGGGGAATTAAAACAACATGAATAATTATTAACAATATTTATTAATTCAAATTAGCTACACTAAGTCAAGATTAAAAATATTATTTACAATAATGATACAAGTTAGTGGACTTCACCTATCTAGAATTGAAAAAAAAAAAAATTAAAACAAAAATAACAAAAAAAACTTGAAAATATTGACTTAATTTGTTTCATTAGTTACCGATAGCTCTTGCCAGATTGGCCTCGCGATTGACTGGTGGATCATGATCGACTTGTTAGCCACTTCTGTTCTATAATATTACAAAAATGTGATGTCAAAATCATTAACTTGATTAATATGAAGTACATCTTTCAAAATTATAAGGGCATATTTTTACTAGGTTGGGTGCATGGAAAAAATGAGGAGTAATATAGTTGCAAAAAACTGTAAAAATCAACTTGGTCATTTTTTTTTTTTTTTGAAAAGTAAATTTTACTATTGTTATAAAGATTATAATCAAAGAAGTTGTAAATAAGGCATTAATAATGGATTTTATTGGGAAGGTGTAACTGATGATAGAATACATTGAAGAACTACAATTAGACAAAATATTGAAATCATTCAGAATATAAACTTTGATGAAAAAGTTACAAGTCAATACTATAAGATATCAAATAACCAAGGTAAAATATCAGCATATGACATATATATATATATAAGTAGAGTGATTTGAACTTAGGATTTTCCAATCTATATTTGTCTTCGATACCATGTCAAGCAACCATACACATGATTACATACATGTGAAAAAGATAGATGATCCCCAATATACGTATTCCATGCATAACCAGCACTCATCAGTTGGTCCAGATCTAACTGCTCACATTATATCCATATATATTAATAAGAGAGGAATATGTTGAACTTATACTATGTTGTAATCTATTTCCAAGGCAATATGTAATTTGTTTATACATTCATTATACAGAATGTTTATATACATATATATAGTAGAAGGATTTGAACTTAGGATTTCAGTCTGTATTCGTCCTTCATACCATCTCAACTAACCAATACACACATATATAAGAAATATTCATGTGGTCATGTGTATCAGTTGCTTGGCCATAGAGTGGAGAAGGAATATAGCCTGAAAAATCCTGAGTTCAAAACCTTCTACTTACATATATAAGAAACATTCAGTATAATGAATGTTAATAAAATTACACATTGTCTTGGAAATATATTACATCATAGTGCAAGTTTAGCCCATTCCTCACCTGTTAATATTTATGGATACATAATAGTACTATAATGTGAGGGGATAGAGTGATATAATGTCTACATGGATACAACTGCAATATCAAATCCAATAAGGGTTTTGAGCATTCCGGTGTCAGTGTTTAGTTGGAAGGGTGAGAAGATTGAAGTCTGTCCATTAAAGTTTAATGAATTGCTATCTTAATATAAGCCAAGCACTTATTATATATATGAGTGGGAGATTATGATCTGGCTCAACTGATGAGTGCTGGTTCTGCATGAAATACATATATTGGAGATCATCTATCTTTTTCACATGTACGTGGTCATGTGTATAAGTTGCTTGATATAGAATGGGGAACAAATATAGACTGAAAAATCCTTAGTTTAAATATATATATAAGAAACATTCAGTATAATGAATGTATAAGCAAATTATATATGTATGAATATATTTGTGTTTCAGAATTAGTTTGTATAGTCATTTTGCAAAACTTGTTTTTTCCATGTGTTAAATTATCATATTATTTTAACAATACTGCTAATGATGATATATGTGTATATGAAGATAGTGTGATAATCATATTTATTATACAAAAGATTGTTGTTTTCATATATGCTCTACCTATACCAGAATAAATTAATGATTAAAATTCATTTCTTTCCATTAAAAAAAATATATATATTTGAAAACATGAAAATATTATTTATTTAGAAAACAAGCATGAAGTTAATATACTTTCATAATGAACAATGATTGATAAACAAATAATATGTTTAATAATATGAAAATAAAATAATTTATTTTGAAAATGAATCTAAATTAAATCTTCATGAAAAACATTATGTATGGAAAGTGTAAATATATTTGGAAACCTCAAAATAATATAATTTATTTAAAAACCAAATATGAAATTAAGATATTCTCATAACAAATATTGAGAATCAACATGTTTAAAGACAACTCTCAAGCCAAGAATGTTCAACACTGTGGATTAGTTCCTGACATTGTTGTTGATTGACAGTTGAATGATGGAAACCTCCACTATTTAAATTAGCATGAGCCTAGTATTCAATACAGGGTACCTCTGGAACCAGCACTTTCTCTTCACTGCATATCAATTGGTAATAGAAATCCTTGAGCAACTATTTGTTATAAATAGCCTGGGTCAGCAAAAATTATTACTTGCTGATTAAAAATAGCTGAAGCTATAGTAAATCACATGTGTTTCAAGTACTATCAGGAATTTTAATATTATAGCATTACCCTGTGATGCATTGTGAAAATTGTTGCTCTCATTGAATAATGATAGTCATGGTTAATTACAGTTTCTTTAAATGAATGTTTTAATATTTGTGCTGCTTTTCCTATGTGCTCAAATTTTCTTTTTACTTTTTTGTGTTTTTTGATTTTGTAATCAATTTTATTGTAGAGGATTGTTGAAGAGTTGGAGGGTGACATAGATTGAAGCCTGTCCATTAAAGTTTGAAGATTTGCTCTCTCAATATAAACAGAGCACTGATTATATATGTGTGGGAGAAATGATCTGGATCAACTGATGGGTGCTGGTTCAGCACAAAGTACTTATATTGGAGATCATTTATCTTTTTCACATGTGTGTGGCCATGTGTATCGGTTGCATGAAATAGAGTCGATAGATGAAGGGTGCTTGAAAGTCGATGTTCAAATCCTCTACAATTACATCTGATTTCCAAGTATATTAAATTATAATTGTATTCTATTATTGCTAATTCATTTTATTATAAAACTGTGTTATCTTTTGTCCAACAGTAACACTTAAGGCCTATCTCAATCTTTAAAAGAAAATGTTTGTTGACAATTATTAAAAATTTGTTTTGGAAATGTGTTTGCTCTTGTCACTAATTTAATGTTTTCTATATAAATTATTTTCATGTTTTTAAATATATTACTTTTTTCCTTTTTTTTTTTTTTATATAATAAAATGAAATTTATCAATTGGCTTATTCTGATGTAGTTTGATATGCATATGATAGATATACATTCTAATGGCACCCATACAGAAATATTATTTGATTAAGAAATAATAATAACAAATATTTTAAAATATTTAATTACTTGAGGTGTTTTTACATTTCTGCTAAAATATAAAAAATTAAGTTAAAAATTAAATAAAAATTTAAAAAGTCATAGAAATTCTATCATCTATGAAAAAAATATGTTAAAATTAGATATACATTTTAAAAAAAAAACAAAAACAGAAATTCTCCCATTTATAGAGTTTTGACAAAAGATGTATATATATATTATCAATGTGTTGCAGAGTAAAACATAACTAAATACACATTTAAGAAGTATTAAGTTCAGATAGATTAAATAATATTTTTTAAAGTTGATTAATTTTTTAGCAGTTTTACCTATAGGGATTTGTATAGGATGATCAAAATTAAGTAGGTTTGTTGATTCACAAAAATTAGTATAGCAATGCAATGAGAAATAAGATAATCATGAGTTACAATTTTCGTATTTTCTCTAAATCTGCAACTTTTTTTCTGTTGTTAATATAATTATAACTACTCAACTTCTAATGATCATCTATCAATTTTTTTTAGTTACCACTCTAAATTCTTTGTTCACAAACCCATGTATGTTGTATATAAGAAAAAATTAAAGTTCTCATTATTACTCTTTTTATTATTTAATAATAATGCAAATAATGAAACAAATACTTTTGTGAATCAGTAAGTTTTTTATGTGTATTTATAAATTAAAAAAATAAAGTCAAGAAAATGTGTGTTCTATTGATGATGATCTGATCATAAAGTTCAAGTACGAAAATGGTGATTAAATACACCAGTCAATAACTGTTGATTGGTGCACTATTTATATATCTAGATATATTGTTGGTGGGAATAGTAGAGATATAACTATTTATTTGAAGAAAACAGTAATCTTAACAATAATTTCTATAAATGAAGTAAAGGCAAAGTATAGAATATATTAGTTAACCAATAAGATTATTACAAATAAATGGCAAATATTTGTATTTCTATGGTATGTGATTCCTTTTCACTATATATCTATGATATTTGTAGTCTTACCACCATCACTCAAAGCTATGAGATAATATTTGCTACTAAATTAAACAAAAGGGACAATCTACTTATCAGATTCATTTTAATATAATCTATTTCTTTCTATATCTGACTAGAAATAGCCTAGATAAAACATAAAGTCTCAGACACAAAAATTAAAACAGAAAATCCATTAAAATTAAATCAATTAACTCATTTACATTTTTACTAGAAATTTTATTATACTATTGTAACTATTACATTCAAATAATAATACTAACACTTGTTATATTAAATAATTCTGAAGATTTAAATCAGGTTGATTAATTGTTACAGTATAATATATATATATTTTAAGAATGAAAACCAAAATTGCTTTAAAACTTCTTTTAAAATTATTTTTGTTTAGGATTTACATTTGTGAAATACTTTATATATATGTATGCTTAAAATAGAGATTTTTTTAAAAAAATAACTATTGAGAAAATTATATTCTTTTAAAACAAATTATTATATTAATTTACATGCATATATATGTTAATTTCACAAACATTAAAAGCATTAAAATTATCAATAAATAAGGGAAATGAAACTAGGATTCATTTAAATATCTAAATTAAATTTTCAGATTTAAATAAATTTAGCATTATAGTTAATTTTTAAGACAAATTTGCCTATCTAAATTCAACCATCATATTAACAAAGTCTATTCAATTTTTTCATATGTCATAGCATCGGCCAGGAAGCAAACCCGCTAACCCGGGACAACTGCTTATGAGGCAGTTGTGCTGACCGTTTGACCACCAATGGTTGACAAGTCTATTCAATTTTGTATATATTTTTTTTACTTTATGTTCAATCTCTTTTTAATTTTTCAGTTATGTGTCATTATGAGTGATAATTTTCCAGGCAAGTAAGAGCATCAATGAAGCCTCAGAGTATTATATCTAGTATAAAACATTTATTTTTTGGTAGCAGCATGATGACAGGGGCTAAATTATTCTTTCATACATGCATACGTAAGTGGTTCAAAATTCTTTGCATTCCTTTGCTGATCATGGTTATGATATATGATTCATTCAAAATATAGGATAGTGTATTTTAGATGTCCTTTGATAGCAACTGGACAACACCCATTATCTCTACAACATTTGTAACTTTCTCTGATATTAATTTTTAGCTACTATTGTAACTGAATTCTTACTAGTCCTGAATTGATTAAATTTATGCTGCTCTTTTTATAAGCTGGTGCTTTTGAAAATATATTTCCTTTTCTATAAGTATTCTCTATAAATATTTTATCTTGTTCAATATCTTTAATTAGTTCATTTATCTATAGTCTGGTTTATTATTATCTCTACATAAATCTGCCTCCATATTTCATTATTTACACTAAGAGATTTTTACCAAAAAATATGTTTTAAAAAATATTTAAATATCAATTTCATCTTTCTTTCTTACAAGTTAAAATTATTTATCCCATTCATTAACTTCTCTCATTCTTCTTTAAAAGCCCTGGTGGGCAGTTCAATTGTATTTGCAACTTCTTATATTTACAATTAAATCTTTATTCTATATAAAAGTTTGATAATATTTCAAAGTGGCAAATATAGAAAATAAGTACTAAGTTGAAATATACATATAAGAATAATACCTTTTGAACTCCATTTATAATTAATAAAATATCACAAAGAATTTCTGTTCTGACATTTATGGAAAGAATTTATTTCATTTGTGGTATAGTTTCTGCTTTATCGGAATTACATTTTTACTTTACATGGCTTCTAAAAACAAATCTTTTCAAATAAAATCTAATTGTAATCATGATTATTTTTAGCTTAAAATAAATATTCTACAAATATTTTATGAAAAATGAATATAAATATGTAAATAAGCTATGAAAAATATACATTTTTTCTTTATGAAGAAACAGCAAAAGTGCTCATTTTTTAGAAGCTCTCTCAAGGCCTGAAAAGAAAGAATCTACTACTCATCGTATTGTTATTTTTTTTGTATTAACTGTTGTTAAGACATTGATATCTATCTTCATATTTTTTAATAAATTAATAAACCCAGTACTTATAAGTTTTCAATTAAACCAAGAATGCAGCCTGCATTTTTGATAAAATGTACAGTTTCAGGAAAAAATGTTTACAAAATAATGCTTTCTATGAAACATATTTAATATTTACATTTTATTTTTTTATTACTGTTATTTTTAAAAAAAGAAATCATTATGGAAAAATTAATTATAATATTTACAGTTTTTTTTTTCTAGATTAACTTATTAACAGAAAAATGACAAAAAATATAAATACAATATTTACGCTTTATTCATATTGGTGGTGTGCAATTATATTGTGATCATTAACACAGTTTTTTGGGGGATGGGTAGGATCCCATATTTTTGGAAATAGTCTACTGCATTATGTTCTGTGACAGAGAGGTCCTAAATTGTTATCATTATGATAATTTAATATAAAAAAACTGCTGATAAAAAGAAAAATAAACTAAAGTAGGACAATGTTAAGAGCATCTCCTAGCTTGTCACGTTATAATATAAGTAAAAAAAAAAAATGAAGTAAAGCTTCTTAATGAAATTTATAAGAATTTATTTCCTTTTTAAATTTATCAATCGATTTATTAATTTTGTTTTAATTTAACTAACATATCTTCAGTAGCTTTTTTATCAAAAATATGTGCCGCTATCTTAGTTTACTTGAAAACTCACAAATACCATAAATCCATATAAATTTTAGTTCCACTTTTTGCTGTTAGAAGAATGCAAAACTAACAAAAAATAGTCAAAAGCAGTGATATCAGAATGTGTTGAAAAAATGCAGTCAGTTATGAAATATTTAATGAAATGTAAAATCTATAAATAGTCAAAATAAGTCATAAATCACATGACCCTATACTCTTAAGCTTGTAAGTTATAAACAATGAGGATTGCCAATTCCTCAACAAGCTTTGTGATAAATGCTCAGCTAGAGAAAGCATTTAAAATATCTCTGTCAGGACCCCCCCAAAACTCCTGACCATGGTTTCATGCTCTGACACTCCTCAGAGAGGTGCTAGGGTAGGTTCAAACACTAGATCTAAAAACACTAACCCAATGCCACCATTTAACTAAAAGTTATCTATTGAGTGGAAAATCTGAAATTTTCAGACACCTACATGTCTTCAAACCCAGCTATCCAACTCAAATCTATAGTTTTAAATCTAAGCAAAAATTATTTTATTGAATTTATGAATCTTGTTTTTAAAAATAATTCTTTTTACTAATAGTTTTTAAACTATGTAAGTACAAAAATGCATGCTTTGTCATAATAAATATACACACAGAGAGACATACAAATACATCACATTATACTATATTTTAAAAATTCATTTTTTTCTACTGTATATAAACAAGCATATAAATACATCACATTATACTAAATATTTAAAAAATTTATTTCGTTGCATTGTATATGCACAAACATATAAATATATTATATATTTAAAAAAATTCTTTTGTTCTACTATATATACACAAATATATCACACTACTACATATTTTTTTTTAAAATCGCTTTATGTACACAAATGTATAAATACATCACCCTATACTATATAATTAAAACATTCGTTTTGTTCCACTGTGTATACACAAATGTTTAAATTATTAATATTACATCAGATTATACTATATATTCAAAAAAAATCAGTTTGTTCTATTGTACAAATATTCATAACTACCTCTGTTCTAAAAATCGTCTATCACCTCACTCCTCCTTCCATCCCCATCATTTACAGTTCCCACATAACCATTTTAAATACATTTTTTACATATCTTTTTTATTGAAGCACTTGTATAGTAGGCGAATTATAATATTTTATTATTCAATAATATCTCTTTAGATATTTCACCCTATGTATTTATCTAAAATATGAAATATTTTTTCTATAAAATCTGCAAACCGCTCTACTTATATATGTTTGCATTTGTGTTATATAATTATGGTAAATAGCTCAATCCAGAATAGTCTCTTCAAAGGCTTCTCATAGAAGAACAATGACGAGGAATGTATTACCCATGAATCACTGGGAAGTGAGGGTTTGAGCATTTTCTCATTCATTTTATTCCTCTAGTTATAAAATATTAAGATACTTTTTTATCAGTTGATATCGGATAGTTAGAAATTTGGCACAGCTATCTGATAGAAATTTTGTAAACCTGATTGGAACCTGAAAATAAAATTCAAGCTTACCCATCGTATAATAATTAGTAGATGGAAATGACAAGCAGGCGATCTATCACTATGCACCATGAAGCCCCTATTATATATTATATATACACATACAAATAAACCCATGCTAAACTCTGAATATAAAAAATATCTTCTTTTTTTTGCGCTAATTTTTTTACCCAATTTTACTTCTATCAATTCTTAGTTTTCTAAGCTTTTTTTGGTAAAAAAAAAAAAATTAGAAATCTTGTAAGGCAGATGTTATATTGAAACTAATACATGTTATTGCTTAGATTTTTATTTAATGTCAAATAAAAGTAGGAGGGGGTGAGACACATAAAAAAATTGCTGAAATTATTAACTCAGCTAAAGGAAATATTTTTTCAGGAACGGAATTGAAATATAAAAAAATCCCATATGCTACAAGCTGGAAAATTTTTATACTTCATTTTACTCTCTTTGCAACTTTTTTTTTTTCCGTTTTTTTTTTTTTTGCTTCTTGTTCAGAATTTTTTTTAAGCAAGTGTTACAAATATTCTTTGTTAACTAGAAATTGCATACTGATTCTTAATATATATGTCTTTTGTTTCAAGACAAAGCAAACTCTTTAAAGATTAAAAGTTTATATATTTATAAAAGTAAAACTTTTCTCAGGTTTTCAACATGTGTTGCTATGTAGTAATATTTTTTTTGTCTTTCTCTCATTTGCTTGATAGAAAAAATCAGACGTCTGAGTGGAAAAGTAATAATTTTTACAAGACAAATTCTTGTCAAAAACAATTTAAGGAACTGGCTATCATAAATCAATAACTGTAAGATGTAACAGAGGGAGCACCTGCATTGGAATTAGATTAGAAGTTGTTCTTCTCATCAAGAATTCTCATCTTGAAGTCTAACAATTTTTTTTCATCATTTGAAAATATATTGCTTGTTCTAAATTCTTTTTTTTTTAATGTATATATCTACTTAGATTTAATCTGGTTCTTGTTTCAGAAATTTGTTCCAAGTTTTGTAAATGCCAATAAGTTTGTTAAATTGTCTAAAATATTTTTTATGTAATTTTATTATATCTTTTGATATTGTTTTATATTATATGGACTTTTGTGTGCATGTACATAAGATTAGTATCTGTATTAAAAGAAATATATTATTAAAATGAAGGATCTCTTTTTACCATTCCCATGACTGGAATTTGAATTCTGGTCAAGCGGAATCTGAAACAGTTTTGAGTTTCGTTTTAAAAAATTTTTGCAGGTAGCTAACGATCCAATATTGTTCAGTAAATTAGTATGTAACTAGTTATCCTTAACTATAGAATACAGCAGGGATAAAAAAAATATACAGTCTCTCATCACAAGGCAATGGCAAGTCTTCTCTGTTGTTGTTTTTTAATGGTTAACTGTTTCAGAAATGTTTACTCTGCAATGAGTTATTAAAGAATTGTTTTATTTATTTAATAATTAGAGAAGATATATATATATATCGATATATAGATATAGATATATCAAGCAAGTAAAGTTTAAACTATTTATCTCATTGCAAAATATCATCATATGTTTCACTTTTATTAGAAATAATGCTTATTTTTTTTCTTTAATAATAAATGAAACTATTTGATAAAATAACTCTTAAGCATTAATGAACATGCATATTCATATTAAAGGAATTTGGAACTAATCTAGTGATATAAAATATGCTTGAAATATAAAGATTTTGCATAATAATATTTTTCGAATAGAAAAGCAAGTATATATATAGAAACAAGTATATGTTAGCCCATATTTATTTATCTTCCAAATTAAAATAATATTGAATATGTGTAGCCGTACATATATGCCATATTAACTTAAAATCCTGACATCTGATGGAAATTATTTTCAAAATTCTTTAGATCATGTTAATTAATATTATGTTTGTAGTACATTTATGGTAACATCTGAAGAGAGTCACTTGTTTTAGTCTGCCCTGAGTTTGAATTCTGAAAATAATGGAATAATCAATATAGATGAAGATTGGATGAAGTAATTTAGATTGTATCTGTATTAGATAGATTAATATTAAATTATCCTGTTTGAGACAGATTCAATTTTGGATTGTGATTAGATCGGATCATCCATAGCATCCTATATGAAGACCCTAAGTCTGATTATTGTGAGATGTGACCACCTTGATTTCCTGGAAGGAATCCATACCATTACAATATTAAATTTAATTCACTAACGAAGCATTGGCAAAACAAATATAATTTCATCTGTAATTTTACTTGAACTGGTAAATATCATGCAATGCTGTGACTAATGTATATAAATAAACAATGAATGAATTTTAGCATACTTTTTTTGCAAATGTAAGTTTTAAGATTGTTAATTGCTATCTAACATAAAATAGCAGAAATATTTTCTCACAGTATATATTGCTATATGATTTAGTTCAGTGATAGAATGGAGATTCAAGGGCCAAAGATTTCTGAAGCAAATTCAACTTTAATACTTCTTTTTGTTTATGCTACACATGTAATTCAGCCAAAATACATTCTTGTCTCAAATGATATTTATTGCATATTTCATCTAACAATGGGTGGTGCTTATGAGTTTGTTTAAGTTTGCTATATCACTGATTTAAACATATTACATGTTTGAATGTGCTTGTGTAATAATATTTTTAAATTTTGAAAATAAACAAGTCACTTTAAAATACTTATATATAAAGTTCACATTATTGTTCGTGTATAATTGATGGGTATTTGAACGTCTATCCCAAGGATGAAGCTATATCTAGTTAAAATGCATTGCACAATATGAAAAGATTGATTTGTTATTTTACATTGGATGATGGATATTCTAATAATTTATAATAATCTATAATAGATTGTGCTAAAAATCCATCTATTGCTTATTTACAAATATTCTACTCATAATTATATATATTTATAAATGAAGATTTTCATGGTAAATAGATATAAAAGTAATTATTTGTTTATCGATGTGTGATTAAGAGCTATAACATTAAAATAGTACCACATGGAAGTCCTTTGTTGTTTGGTGCAATGGTAGAATAGTTTAATCTTGAAACCAAAGTCCATGATTCATAGTCTTAGTTCTATTACTTCTAATGTGCAAACTTCTTTTGAATACATTAGCAATAAAGCATTTAATTATTTTTTATTACACACTAATAACCCTAAATATTATGTCATAAATATATACCAGATGCAGTAAAGGCCATCTTTTTTTTTTAATTGGTTATTTTAGCAAATTTTTTTAAGAATTAATGTAAATTAAAAGATTTTAATAATTACAATGGCGGAATGAAAACGTTACTAACAAACGTAATAGTTTTTTTTTTATATATACTATATAAATAAGTATGAGAAATTCACAATTGGAAAATAAAAAATGTTTGGAACAAACCGGCCTACTAATAATTTTGAATAAATTAGCAGCTGACAATGGAAACAGCTGATAAAAACTTCAAGTTAATCTCAAAAGCTTTTATTTATGAAAAATAATGTTTACATGCTTATAAAAAACAGAAAAAATTATGTTTTACACATCATCAACAGTCTTGGACCATTTGTATATTGATTATCTTCTGATAAATAAGTAAATCGATGTAACTTTACCATTCACCCATCAGCATTGATGCAAATTGAATCTATTATTCGTCTTTTGCTTATCTACTACTGATTCGGTGGATCTGGCACGCCAACTCCACCAGCAGCTGTGCAGTTGATTGTGAGTTGTGTGAAACCAAGACCTTCAAGCACCTCCATAATCTTCTGGCTGGACTCTGAATGGAACTTGGTCTCACCAAGGCATAAAATGAGGGGAGAGTGGATTTTGAACCAATGCCTTATGGCATATATTCTGGAAGGGGTATTTATTCCCCTGACATTGATGCCAACAATCTTACATTTCATAAATGTGGTTAATTGTAGCACTATTATCTACCTCAGTCTGATTTTTTCCTGGTTCATGAGATATATCTATATTTATTGGCAGTGAGTCTTGTAATAAGTTATCGGTGCAGAATGGAGGATATAGTCTTTGTTCCGAATCTGGCTTATCTTTGTTGTTATGTGGAGGAAGGTAGTTTTCAGCTGTTGCTTTTCTACGCTTTTTCTCCGCAGCTGGCAAAAAAAACTTCAAGTTTGTCTTAGAAAACAAAGTATCAACTCAGTTTAAAATCCCAAGGGAACAGAACTTTTTTAAAATATGAAGTTTTTTTTTTTAAAAAAAAACTTTTTTTTTTTTTAAACTAAAAAATTCCGTAAAAGATTGTTGATTAGTTTTTACTTAGAAAAATGTAATAAGATAGTTAAAGTGTTTTTTATTTTTATTGCGCGATTATTTTATAAGGAAAACTAAATGGACATTTAAATTCTAAAATAATCATGTATTCTTATATTTTGGGAGGAAACAATGAATTATAATTAAGCATTGAAACGGTTTTTTTATATTTTAAGATGCATATAAGGATGTAGAAGCATCCATATGAAGGTATAGCAGATTGGATTATATTTTGACTAACAAAATATATTTCAAGATTGTAATGTTTTAATAAATTCACCACAGGAAGTGATCAATGATTAGTGAGATGTAAAATACGTGTTAATGCAAAAGTAGAGAAATGAAAATTATTAGTAAAACAATATTCAAAGTTGATATTCTTAATCGTCAGAAAACTTCCAATGAGTTTCAATTAGAACTTGCAAATCGTTTTCAAGTATTAACAGATTTTGAACAAAATCAATAGGAAGATAACTGATGCATTTGTAAAAACTATAACAAAAATAACTGGTACAAAAAAGCAGAAATTGAGTAGTAGAATTACTACTGAGATGACAGTTTATGAAAAAAGGAATATAAAAATGATGCATTAAGAAAGATTGAATATCTTGAATTTTTTTAATGATTTGAAAGGGATAAATAATCATATAAGAGAAAATAATAGTGAATTATCAAGGAAAGCTTAGAAAAGAATAAAAGTCTCAAGAGCATAAACAACATCTTGGTATTGGTAGGAAACATTTCTGACATAGCAAAAAAACATGAAAATATTACTAAAAAGAGAGATGACATCATGAATTGTGTAGAAGAGTTATACCAAGAATTATATAGTAATAAAGAACAAGAAAAAGTAACTCCTACAATTACTATACCTCTGAATTATACAAGATTTTAAATGGAGAAATGCAATTAAACCTATGAAGAAGAGAAAAGCTCCAGGCAGTATTAGAATTTTAATCAGTATCTTAAAAGATGCAGGTGAAGAAATAGAAAATTAATGTCTAAATGATAAAGATGTACCAGTTGATTAAAAGAAAGCAGTATTAGAAGTTACAGATCTTTCAATTTTTTATCAGTTCTATACAAAATTTTTATCAAAATAAATATAACTCTTCTACAGCAAACTTTGGATTTTAGCCAATCAAAAAAACAAGCTTGGTTTAAAAATGGTTTTAGTACAGTGGATCATATCCAAATATTATAGAAAGGACCAATGAATATGAGTTGAAATTATGCTTTGGAGTTGTAGATCATAAAAAGGAATTTGATTCTATAAATATTTCTTCAGTGATTAAAGTAATTGGATCATTAAGGCATAGATCTGGAATATCATCTTATTCCAAAAAATATTTATAAAAAATATAACAATTAGATTACATTGAAAAGAATAATATGACAGGTTGACTTAATATCTCCAAAACTTTTTATGGCTCTTTTACAAAAAAATATTTTGTGGATTAAAATTGGAAGCTAAGGAAGTAAAAGTAAATTAAAATTATTTAAGGCATCTAAATTTTCAGATGATATATTTGATTTTGCAAATAATGCTTTAAAACATCAGGAAATGTTGTAATAATTATCAGATGTAAATAAAAACTTAGACCTAAAGGTAAATGTTAGAAAAACTAAAATAAGTGTCCAATGGATTCTTTCAGTAGAAGAAAATAATGATTGATGATGATGAATTACAAGAAAATAACAATTACAAATACCTTGTTCAGATTATTACAATAGATGGAAACATAATGGATGAAATTAATCATAGAATTAAATTTGAATGGAGTGCTTTTGGTAGGATTAACTACAAGAAAATATGCCTATGATTTTGAAACAGAAGTTTTTTAATGAATGTGTTTTACCAGTTCCTACTTTTGGATCTGAGACTTGGGCACTTTACAGATGAGCAATACAGTGAATTTCAAGCACTCAAAGAAGTATAGAGAGATGCATGTTAGGAGTGACAAGAAATTGAAAACACAATATATTGGTGAGATAAAAAAGTGTTAATGACACTCAACTGGAAGAAGTAAAAGACTGAAGTGGCGTTGGAATGGACATATGGCTAGAAAAGATGGTAACACATGGACAATTGAAATCTTAAACTGGATTCCAAGAAATTGTAAAAGATTTAGAAAGAGATTAGATGTGAAATGGATTGGGATGAAATGAAGTGGTCTGGAATGATATGGAGAAGAGAAGGTAGAGATCAGAGATGGATTGAACTTGGAGAAATCTTTATTCTATGAGGAATCAATAAAGGTTGAAAATGATAATTTGATTATATGTACATGACCATTTATCTATATATAAGCCATAATTTGAACATTGTTATTAAATTTATTGTTTATTTTCAATATATCATATAGCTATTAATTTATGTACATGATATTTTAAATAAGTCAAATATAATAACTTGCACTATTTGGAGAATATTTATTTTAGACCTTTCTTTTATTGTTATTTATTTATTAATGAAATTAATATTGGTTATTTTGAATTATTTTAGTGAAGTCATTTAAATACTATATTAAATATTTTACGATTTTTGGTTTTGTGCAGCCTAATTTTTTAATATGTTCAAATATTTTTGTATTAGACAATGCAGTATGTATGAATTTTATATACAGTAACTGTTTTTTTAGAATTATATTGATGTTGCCAATGAAATTAAAAGTCTTAAATTTCACACATTTTATTAACATGATATATGACTATTTTATTTATAACCAATATACTTAAGATACATATGGTCCTGAACTGAGCTGATCATTTTAATTGATCATAGCGCTTTTATAACATGTTATATATGCATAGTCATATAGCACTAATTTATAATCATGGAGTTAATTATATGGCTTTATCATTCCATTTTCTTCATTATTGAAATTTATTTGATGATTATCAGTGAACTGTATATTTATATTATTTAAATCCAGTTACAACTGAATACTGATTATTTGCCTATTTATTGTTTCTTATGGAATTCAGTTTTAAATGACTATCCAATGTTAAGCATACTAATATGTGTGACTGGTGATGAATACAAGCATTGGACATTTTATTTAATAGTGATATTTAAATCTGTTAATTATTTATGTATATTATTATAATTTTATATATTATCTGAGTATATGATAGTTTTTTGACTCTCATATGATCGAATTGTCAAATCGAATGCACATATAAATATGACATGGAATATAGTTTAAATTGTAACTTACATTTTCACATGTTTTTTAGATTATTATCAAAAGTCTAATAAAAGTTGAATGATACCTATTTTTGTTTTGTTACTGAACAAAGTGTATATTGAAAGGTTTGGCAGAAAATAGCATACATTATATATCCATATATATGTGTATGTTAGATTTATTGGCTTTTTCTACATTCATTCTCTCGGCTAAACCCCTTTCCACCAGAAAAATAATTATTTCACTGAAGGATCTGAAAATTTAATCAGAACATCTTATACTCAAAACTTTTGATATGCAAGTTAATATGAAATAGTATAAGAAAACAAAATTTTTATTTAATAGTACTAAGCCAACTTTTGGTGAATTCTTGCCAGAATCATTGTGCAGAATAACACCTCATAGTTGAGAGTCCGAATATATAATAACAGAAATATGTAAATTTATCCAAGTATGCATATTATATATTCCATTTCATTGATAGAGGAATGCAAGGGTCCTTCCTGTTAATTGAATGTGGGTCCCTTACAATTGTCCATGCTTTTTAAATTTCCTTTTTCTATCATTTCTCTCAATGCAAACTGTTTTAACATTCGAGGGAGAAAAGGCATGTTCTATAGCTAACTCATGTTCAACAAAGATTGACTTATGTTCATGATTAATTTTGCTTTTTATATATAAATATATGTTCTGGGCAATTCTTGTTGACCTATTAGCTCGAGATTCTCCATAGTACACTGCACTGCAGGCCAGGGCAGGTAATGAGATCTTATATATGATTTGAGGAATGTGTTTGAAAGGAGTCTTATATTTGGTGTTATTTAGAAGGCTGTTGAGAGAGGGAGGTGATCTGAATCCTGTTACGAATATGAAAACATGTACTATTGACAAATGAAAATCTACTTTCAATTTAATTGCCTCATTACTGTATAAGACCAATGTGTAATATAATTGAACTAAAAATATTGTACATGAATGAATTTTGAAGAAATTTCCAAATTATCAATTGAATAAATAGAATTTTGGTCTACACTTAAGGATCTTACAAGTATCCTTTTATTTGCAGATACATAGAATCTGCGAAAGTCTATTGTGTGCAGCTATATTTTGATTCTAGAGTTTGTAGCTACTTTGATCCTAAAATTAGTAATAATTTTGACCATATATTATGTTGTTATAGTCTTCAAGAAAAGTTAAGGATAAACAACAACAGCACAACATATTGGTGAGCAGAAATATTTAAATATAGAAGGAAAGGAATTGTCAAGACTTGAAGCTTGAATTAAATGTTGACCTTTAGTTGAACTGCAGACAGTTATTTAAGAGTTCTATTACCAGGAAAATCAAAGTAATAACAAAGATAATATCTCCATACATAATAATGAATGTTATATATAAAGCTCACAAAATAAGC
The DNA here is from genome assembly GCA_028023455.1 of Epiperipatus broadwayi. NCBI lineage: Eukaryota > Metazoa > Onychophora > Udeonychophora > Euonychophora > Peripatidae > Epiperipatus > Epiperipatus broadwayi. The sequence goes on from JAQFVV010012427.1 coordinate 7,228,665, forward strand.
TCTTAACAAGCTTTGCAGAATATCCCCAACCCCAGACTGGTTTCTGCTACTGGCATCCTCAGTGAGGTGCTAGAATATTCAAGCATTAGATTAAAAATACCAGGAAAATCCCAGCACTTTATCTAATTAAGTAGAAAATCTGAAATTTTTAGACATCCATATGTCTTCCAATCCAGCTATCTAACTTAAATAGCTTATTAAATTAGGTCATGTGACATCTGACTTGATTTTTTTTTTTTTTGGTATTAAGGCTTTGGTGGTTTTATATTGCTAAAGCTATTAATATATGGTGTATCTAAACTTAGTTCAGTCCCAAATGGCTATTTAAGTTAGATAGCTGGATTGGAAGACATATGGATGTCTGAAAATTTCAGATTTTCTACTTAATAGTTATACATTAGATGGAGTGCTGGGCTTGTCCTGGTATTTTTAATCTAATGCTTGAATATCCTAGCACCTTACTGAGGATGCCTGTAGCAGAAACCAGTCTGGGGTTGGGGATATTTTGCAAAGCTTGTTAAGAGCTTATTTTGTGAACTCTATATATAACATTTGTAAATATAAACTTATTAAATTAGATCATGTGACATCTGGCTTGATTTTTTTTTTTAATAATATTGAATAAGTTGGTTGTTGTAATAATTAATACTTAAAGAAATTTAAGACCAAAAGAAATATTAGCCAATAGATAGACTTTTTCTATAACCACCCAACTTCAAACCTTAATGTAAAACAAAATTATTAAGTATACAAGTCTTTGTGTGCTTCAAGGTTTTAAACAACTGATATATCTTTCCATCAAAATTCTAGACCTGCTCAAAATAATATATTAATTAATACTAATGCTCAGATAAATAAAATTGAAATTTTTATTTTGTGAGCCTATTAAATTGTGATTTCTTTTTCCATTTTTCAGATGCTATATGAAAAACCATATAGGTCTCACTAATCCAAATCACAATTTGATTTCAAATGATTTTAATTATTATTTATGGGTTATAAATTCACTATGCATCCATGTGATATTCTGTAACCATTTGACTAATTTAGTTTTTGTGTTAATAATGTAAGATCTGTCATTGATTTGTTCTTTATTCACATCTTATTCAAATATATAACTCATATTACAATGTGTTATCTGTCTCTAGTTTACTTATAACTATACCATAAAAAACTGGTATCTGATACTATCAACTTTAACTGTGATGTTACATTTTAAAAAATCTCTTTGAATTTTATTGTAATATCAGAATTCTCTTACTTATATTTAACTTTATTATAATTTAAACAATTTTAAAATCATGAATGGTTTTTAATAATGTCTAGTATTGCTGTTAAAAATTTCATAATTGAAATCCAAAAAAAATCTTGAATTCTGATATTCACTATTAAGTCGCACCTACATAGATGAAGGGAATCAAAAAAATGTTCAGATTAGAAGTTATATTTCTATCATAGACAATTTAATATATCCAGTATTAAACTATACTAATTTTTATCTCACAATCTAAAAGACTATCTCCTTTAAGGCATGAGGAAAGATGACCATTAATAATATTTGTTGATTAGTATATTCTTAAACATTTTCAAGAGAGACTTTCTGAAAAGTCTAAATTAGCTAATTTTGGATTCTAACCAACCTGGATGTAAAAACACATTTAATGCAGTGTTTACATCAAGTATTGAAAGAAGTTATCAAAAGTCTAATGAATATGAGTTACCATTATACTTTGAATTTGTAGATGTTGAAAAGGCATTTGATTCTATAAGCATTTTAATGGTGATTAAAACTAGATTCATTAAAATACAAATCCAGGATATTGTAGTATCCCAAAGAATATTTATCAAAATTCAATGGCAGTGGATTAGATCGCATAACTGGTCAGAAGATTAACATTAAGAGTATATGGCAGGATGATTTTATATGTACAAAATTTTTACTGCAGTTTTAAGATGTATTTTATAGATTGTAGTTACAAGCTAAGGAAGTACAAATAAATGGAGATTATTTAAGAAATCTAAATTTTGAAGCATATGTGCTTTCTTTTGAAATTAATGCTTCAGAGTTTCAAAAAAAATATTGCAATAGTTGTCAGTTTGAAGTAAAAAAGTGGGACTAAAAATAAATAGACAAAGTAAGTAATATTTAATTCATTTTCTTTAAAGAAAAAAAATAATGATTGATAATCATGAATCAGAAGAAGTAAACAATTATAATGCAGATAGAAACATAATGAATGAAATTAATAATGTTAAACTAGGATGGAATGAGGTTTTTTAATGTATGTGTTTTATCATTTTTTATTTATAGATAAGAGACTTGAACATTTAACAGAAGAACTACAAAAGACATTTCACATCTCTCAGTAAAGTATGGAAAAATGTATGTTAGGAGTAACAAAAAGAGATAGATCAAAATGTTGAATAAACAGGCATCCCTAATATTGGGAGAATTAAAAGAATAAAATACAACTAGGTCAGACATATTGCTAGAAGAGAAAATAATAAATAGACAGTTGAAATTTTAGATTATATGTTACAAAATTATAAAAGACTTAGAATAGAGATCATATGTGAGATGAATGAATGAATTAAAGTGGATTATTCTTGGATAGACCATCTTGCAGTGGATAAATAATGGTGAAAATGATGAAGATGATAATCCACTGAATCTTTTATTGGAATTTTTTAAACAATAGCTGCAACAGAATAAAAGGGTAGATGCTTTAAATACTTTATTGACATATTTGCAAATATTCATGCTGTCACTTATGACTTATTAAGAAATTAGTATTCACAATTTTAAAGAAGGAAAAACACGAATATTTGTACTGTAGTAAATTATAATCAAATGAATCAATCAGAGTTTTAAATGAAGCCAAGCCAAATTATAAATTTGTTACTTAACTTATCCAAATCTTTTACCAATCCTATGCACGACTATAATGTTATTAGTATTTAAAAATAAATAAACAGTGTTGAGTAAAAGTGCTCAAATATTTTTTTCTTATAACCTTATACTTGTTGATTTTTTTTTTTTTTTATTAATAGAAAAAGAAGTAATTGTGATAATAAATTTGTACTGACCTATAGCATAATATTGAAAGTACTACCTTTTATTCCAACTTCTAATGACACCAAAGTAAGAGAGCAATGCATTTATCTTCTCACTCTGCCTCATCTATAACATCATCTTATTACGATCATATTAAGTTTGCATATCTATATATTGAATTTAGTTAAATATTTCTTAGGTAGATTTTTTTTTCCAAAGCTTAACACTATACTAGTAATAGTAAATTTAAAAAACCATTTAATTTTGATGTTTTTTATTTTACTATTACTTATGGTTTTCCATTTTTTATACATTATGTATTATTATCAAACAGATGCTTAGGTATATGTAAATAATTGATTATATTCTTGTAACAAAATTCTTAATCAAAATGACACAAGTATGAAAACATTAATGGTTTGTCACTTATGTCAATGCTTAAAGGGAAAACAACTACTTTTCCATTTTACATAAGTGTGTTTTATAACTGGAAACTCCTTAGATATTTCAGGAGATGTAGCATAAGACTCATTACATACCCCTTAAAGAAAATTGCACATTTCTAATTTAAATATATGTCATTGTGTCAATGCATAGGCTGGAATTACTGTTATATTTTTTAGATCAGATCATAAGAGGAATTTACTGTTATATAGCAAAATATTGTATAGTGAGAAGATAGTGTTTTATTTTTCCTAGAGTGACCAGTTTAATTTTATTTATGTGTAGTTTGATTAATCAATTTTGTTTATAGTAAATATATAATTGTAACATTTTTATAGATGTAAATATACATCTTAGCTAGGATGTAACTGGATAATTTAAAAGCTGGTGTTGCAAACCAAAATCATTCCATATGGCAGTAGTATTACCCACCTTAAATTAAAAGTGAAACCTCTTTTAGTTTAGTATTCTAGATTATATCAGATTTTTAAGTCAAAATTTTTTATATATGTGAAAACTGGAAATATTATAACTTCTTAAATATTTTCACAAGTAAATAATTCTTTCCCACAAGATAAACTTCAATTATGATATAACCAAGAAAACAGTCAATTGAAAACTAGTATTACAAATTTAAAACTAGCATTACAAATTGAAGTCATATCATCTAATAAAAATAATACTTATCTTTAAATCAAAAGTATAACCATTTTTAGTTTATAAACTTAGGTCAAGAGTGGGTATAATTCACACAGCAAGGGCTACTTGTAATTTTCTTTAAATACCCGGGTCCATTATATATATATATATTACAATAAATAATAATAAGATATTTGGGGGCCCTTCAATTTTGTTGTGTAAGCAGACATCTATCTCTACTAATAATGATACTATTTCAAAATGAAAACCAGGCTGTTCACTATGTAAGAAGCAGATATAAAAGAAGATAACAAAATTACAAGTGAAGATGAAGATTTTTTACTAACTGCTAATCTGAATAAGAAAATTAAAACTATGTTTGATAACATTCAATAACCTAATCTTGATTTCTCAAGTGAATATGACTGCTACCAATGTAGAAAATCATGCCTAGCATCCACTTCAATCATGATGAAACATCTGAAAGTCATGAGCTGGTGATTTTCTAGCTATAATGACTCAAACTGAGAACTAGATGTAAAATAACTAATAAGATCACTTTGGTTTGGTGCATTTAATGTTAGAGGTCTAAATCACCACAATAAAATCTTACAACTGTCAAACTGGATTGGCATAATTCAATCCCACTTACAAAGACGTACAATGCATTATAGACAGACCCATCCAACCAATGCATTCTCATCTCTTTTTTTTTCAGATTAACCAATTCATCTTTGTATAGTACTGGTTTTTTATATATCCAATACATGCACTTTTAAAATATGCTATTTAGGTTTTAATATCTAATTATTACATTTAAACATTCTACCATAGGTTTAATCATAGTCATTGTCTATTTCTCACCTGGCCCACAAAGAATCAATAAGCTAATACTAACTCTAAATTTTTTTTTGCTTCCTCATATCATCAATGCATACTGTTTAGAGACTTCAATATGATGTTCATCTCAAAATGGATTCATGGAATTTACTTCTAATGAATGGTGAAGGCTCCCTACTTTATACTTCAATATTATTTCATAATTCTAGACACAATTCACTAATTGATCTATTCTTCTGCTTTTCAATGCTACATCATATGATCAATCTATCTTTTAAAAACTCATATTTTTCTGGCACCTAGCATTCATAGTCCATTCTTTACATTGATCTCTCACAAATCACCCATGTACTACTACTTATTTTTTTCTCTACAATTTACTTTGAACTCTTCAAACTCATTAAAATGATGCTTGATCTAATACAAACCTTGATTGCTTTTGTAATTTTTTTCTCACTCACAATTAACTATACCACCAGGTCTCCCCCCCTTTAATTATGCTACTAACTCTAGCAGACAATATTCACAAAAGAATTGTACAATATAAATCTATCAATAAAGAAAGCATGAGAATATCTATACTAAAGAGCCTATACAAATCTACATTTGAAACTTTCAGACAATATTTATCAGCCACAAAAAGAGGATTTGTCAAGAAATTACTTTTTCTGGGTTCTTGGCCATTCCCCTATAGTTAGAGTACCAACACCACTTAAAATTGATATTGCACAGGGGATAACATACTCAACCCTTCATTCAACTATTCCAAAAACTTTAAGTAAACAAATGTTTAACCATTTGCCAGACTTTCCTGATACTTCAAAAAGTACAGCATAATTACAATAGATCAACTCAAAGCAAAAGTAGCCTTCATTCCAGTCTCTTTGCATTCAGGTATACATGGCATCTCACTTTTTTTACTCCTGTCTAATCCATTTCACAGCAAAATACTTAGCAGATGTGGCCAATTGCTTATCAAAACAAATCTGTAAAATCCAAGATATTTATCCCGTATCTCTTGTATCTTTTCTCAAAACATCAAAATATCTCCACTCTTAATAATTTTAAACTCATATGGCACCATTATGAATCAAACTTCTAGAATCAACTCTTAAAGATAGAACTTAGCCCGTTAATTTGCAAAGAAAGGCTCATCCATAACTCAGGCCGCATTCTTATTTAAAGTATAATTGCTACAGTCCTTTGGTAATCCAATTGGACATTACGTCTGATTCTGATATGATACTTATAGGAAGACTTATTAAGATTGCTTCTGATATAGCATTCATAAATCACCTTATTAATATATTAACTAGCACAGAGATATCAATCCTCTATGTAATAAAACGTCTATTAATTCATGAAATTCACATCACACTAAATGAAATTTTTTTTCTAAACTTCACTCCTTATTGCTCAATACCACAATATTATCATCTCAGTAGTCTTCTATTTACTATTTATATCAATCCACTCCTCAAAGAGAATGAAAATCTATTACTTGGTATCTTTATACAGTCGTCATTGCTTATATGTATAATATCTGTGTTTTATCTTCCTCTCAACAAATTCCAAATCATCTTGGAATTCTTTTAAAATTTTCCCAGAAATACAAGCTTGAATTAAACATTTACCAGTTATAGCTTCATCAATCATTTATCAATCCACTGCAGGAAGAAGGTCTCCTAGTTAGATCCATCTTCTCTGATCTTTAACTTCTCTAATCCACATCACCCATGCACACTTTCTTATTTCATCCATCCATCTCACATGTAGTCTTACATGCTTGGTCTTATATATATACTAGTGAAATTCAAAAGTAATACTTCAAAGGAGATCCAAGCCTCTTCTTTGATTTTCCTTTTTATTTTAATTATGCATCTAAGGAAGCCAGATACAAAAAGTACTTAATGACAAAACTGAGAAATTTATTAAATCACTTTCTAAATCTTATTTCTATTTATCATAACTAGAAACACATATTTCTCTTTCATTATTATCTTTAGTAAAAAAAATTAACCATGTTATATACTCATTTCTTAGAAATCTTTGGGGCAACCATATTGGTGGCATTTCATTTAAACAACTTTAAAGACTTTGTGTACTAAATGACTCAGGTCTCAATTATATAAAACACATTCAGGACTCAAAAAAACATCAATTTATTATCTCTTTTTTTCATTATATTACCTCAGATCTATTATTAACAATCAATCCTATTGCTGGACTACCACCTGCTCTTAAATTCTGGAAAAAAAAAAGTGATTCTCCCTCTCCAGTTTCATCTTTAAATCTGAACTTCCTCTCTCTTCTACAAAATCCCAATATTGGAAGATGTAGAAATAGTCCCATAGGGATATTCCTCAAGTCATTAAAACTCTTAAATAACAAACAATTTAGAAATAAATTTAAATATTGGTCTCTTGAATCTGAATTTTATTTTCTTATAAAAATTAACCTAGAAGCCTTACTTACTGTTTATTTTAAGGTATAAAGGAAATTGCAAGAGAGTGGATAAACATAGCAATCTTTGTCATAAAGATACAGAAAACCAGAATCATATTTTCATTGGATGCACCTGTTTGACAATATGTCAATGCATCTATTGTTTAAAAATCCAAAATTTGAGATTGACACACTCTTTTAAAGCTTCAGTCAAGAGATATATGCCAATATTTATGAGCATTTTTGTTCTTTTTGCATTACGGTGTATTAAATGCTTTTTCTCAACTGTCCCAGAAGGCATCTAAATACATTCTGGAATGAAGTTGAAGTCATTAATAGAAGAGATGAGAAATTATCTTCCAATTCCTTTTATAAAGCTACATGATCACTCTTAAATCTACATCAATAACATGCAAGGTATGATCAAATCTCATTAGCAGTAACAAAACACTTTTTTTTTCTTATTATCAATACTATAAGAATGCTACTCATGTTAGTATTGACTCTACAGATTCAGAACTAATCACGGAATCTTAAAGTATGCAATCACAATTTAAAATTATATAATACAAGAACTTTATTAAAATAGACTCTACTTCTCTTTTGATGTTGATATAAAAAATTATATATGCTCATTTTAACAATGTAAATCGTTACAAATAATATCAAGTATTGCAAATAATTTTTATTTATTATAAAAAAAATTCAGCATATAAACAAAAATCAGTACTAACTATAAATTTCAAATACAAGCATGAAAATTTATTGTCAATTATTTGTCCTTTATTCCGTCAGTTAATCTTTAATATCTATATATAATTATTAATTGTTACTTTTGCACAAGATTATAAGTAGTCTTCTATGAAAGAAGAACAGAATTTTTGGCTGAATTATATTCATTGTCAAAAATGTAGGTTCACATAAATAGATAGAACCCAAAAAAATATAATGTCAATGCAACTTTTTTTAAATTTGGGTACTTTTTTTTCCTCCATTAAATACCAAAAATAAATTTTAGATTCTGAATTGTGTTATTTTAATTAAAATTATTTCATTTTCAGATGAAGAATTTAATTTTTGTCCACAGATAAAGAAAATGTATTATTTATATTTTGAGCCATTTGTTTCACATCAACATTGTTAAACAGATAATTAATGGTGATAGTTATTGGCACTAGTCTGATAAATTTTTGGAAACATCTTTCAAATTCATAGTGAAGAGTTATTATTTCCTCACAGTATTTATCTTTATCAAATGTATTTCTATTTTTTAATAATGCATCAGAAATATTTTTGAAATATTTCATACTGGACAGATAACAAATTTATTTTAAAAATATAACAAAGTCCAATCATTTTAACTATTGTTTTGTTTCTTGCTTGCAATTGTAGATTAAATTTATTAAAATCGTTAGTTATGTCACCAATGAAAGCTACATCCATCAAACCAAATATCATCATCAAGTTCAACATCAACTTCACTTCAAAAATATTTTGCAAAAGGTTTTGAATATTCGTAAAATATTCCTCAGTTTAACCAATGAATTTCTGGATGATATAACAACCAGAATCAGATTTTTTTTTTCTAGTTGGCCATGAAATATTCTTTTCTTAAGACTTACCTCAAATGAGTTTACAATAGCATGCAGTTTCCAAGTATGCAATGAAACAAAAGGAAATATGATAAATTATCATCTTGGACATGCATTGACAAAAATCCATAGATTCTCTCGGGTATGAATATATCCTATCAGTTATCAGTACAATTTTATAAGTTGGATTTTTTTCACCTCTATATATTTCTTTGAAAATACAATAAGTATCTTTACCTTGTGTTTTCTTTTTTAAAGTTGATATTGTTAATAATTCCTCTTTTGCATTCATATTCTTAAAAGTCAGTCTTAGAAAAAAAAAAAAACTGAAGAATCAACTGTGGCAGGAGATTTATGATACCTCAATGAAAAACAAATGCAATTAGTTATGTCTTCAGCTGTTTAACAAGGACAAAATATGTAATTTCTGTACATCACATGATAGTTCTATGGAAAGGCTGTGCATCTCTATTTGTGGAAATAATTTTATTTTTATTCTTTAATGAATCACTGGCTTTTTAGAAATGCTTCTTTTATCATTTCTCTGCCTGCAGAAGTTTTTTTATATTTTATTAATGTGTAGCTCTTACAAAATGATGTATCTGGTGCAGTTTTAGATTTAATAATGGATTTAATAAAATATGAATGTTTTCTGATTAACTGTGGTTTAATTTGTTTTAACTTTTGTAAGTGTAATTCATTTTTAATGGAATATTTGCCTACATGGTTTCAAAATGTCATTTAATGTTTCATTTTTTGGAAATATTGCATTTATATATATATTGTGTATATATATATATAGCAATCACATTTTGCATTTATTATGTTCTTCCCATTCTATATTAAATTTGTATATTTTTCTTTTCTTTGCACTTGTTCTAGGCATTGCATGCCTTTTTTAAAAATATGATGTATCTTTTTTACAATAAACTATTTACATCTATGTATCTTTCACAACAAAAATGTAATTACTAGTTTCATGGCCAACTGAATGCATTCGATGCTGCTTGCTCCACCATAAATGTGTTCTAGCTGATAAAATTTGTAATCAATGTACACATCATTGTGTGCTTCATATGAAGACATATATTGTCTCACACATTTATCAGCCAATTTCCCTGATTACACACAGCTGCTTCAGTTATGGACAACCAATTTTCCTCTATAATAACTGTAGTATATGAAAAATGTATTTTTATATATAGCTCGCTAATCTAATGTAGCATTGGTTAGCATTATTTTCTCTTAATTCAGACAATCATCCCAAAATTTCATGGCAGTCTAGTGGACCATGATCAGTCAATGTCTTGCTCACACCAGGCTTAGATTATATATGTATTTTATATTTATGAAATTTAAATAAGATTTTCAACAACCTGAAAATTTTGTTCTAACCACGTGTCTGGTACTTCTTCTATACAGTGTTTCCAAAGCACCTTTTAACAATAAAAACTATCATTAACATATGTATAAAGTATAATTTTATGAAGGGCAACATTTGAATTACTATAAGACAATAGTAATTAGAAGCTTGTTTAAATACGTATGTGTGGGAGGAAAAATTATAAAGAAAAACTTGTAGGAATACTAGAAATATAAAAAGGATTTGTGAAACAATATTTTTTTAAAAAAAAAAAAAAAAAAGAGGAATTGGATATAACATGTTTTTGGATGTAAGGGATGGATGCTAACTATTCCAAGAAGGAAGAGAAGAAGAAAAATAGTTTGAAGCTAATTATTGATTATTGAAAGAAATTTTAAAATGCCTTAGGTAAATGATTGATGGTAACATAAAATGCATTTACACGTTAATTCTTGTGTGCTATGTATAGTGGCTCATACGTTATTATTTAAACATTTTTATTTAACACTTTTTTGTTGTTGTTTATGCAATTCATTAATATAGTTAATTAGATTACCGTTAATTTGGTTATAGTTATTTAACTTATTTTATTATTTACAAAGTTCAATATATAAAAGTAATATGTGAAATAGATTTAAAGTAAATTAATAATATGAACTGACTGATTATAGTTAGTTGGCAGTATTCAAATTTTAATCGTATATCATTGGATTTTTTTTTATTTAGACTTTTTTTTGTTGCAACTATAATCACAAAATATTTAAAACTATTTTTTATTGCTGCTATAATTCTATTCTGCATGCAACGTAAATATATTATTTAATATTTATATTAAATACTAGAAATTATATCAAGATCTCTGCATTCTTGCTTTATCCGTCTTTTCAATTATTGATTTCAGAAATTGCTTTTTTCCCCTCCTAGAATTTATTTAATAGATCATTTTGCACGCTTTATCTATCTCATTTTATCGTTTTGAGCTTTAGCCTGCCTGCCTTTCTTGCCTCCAGTCTCATTTTTATTTACTCATCTTTTTTTTTTTTAGTTTTTTTTTCATAATTCTATTTCTGACCCTCGCTGTTAATCATGTTGATCTTTCAGATATTAGCTGAGAGAGTTAATGCATTAGTACAACTGATGGGTTTGCATAAGCTGACCTTTTGTTTATTTTGGATCGTTTTATGCTATCTTTTTCCTTTTTTTTATTTTAATTTTTATATTTTGTCTATTTTTAGGGAGTACCAGAAAAATGACGTAAATCTTGAAAGTAATCTGGAAACTCAAGTATAAATTTGACTGAAAATAATTTTGCATCTCTTCTTTATTCCATCATAAGATTTATAAAGAAAAGGAATCAAGGATAAGGGTGTATTAAAATAAGTGTACTTTATTATTGTTTTTATTTTAATGTGTTATTTAATTATTAAAAAGATTGGTAGCGTACGTATAATGATCTAATAACGAAACAGTTTGGTGTAATTAATTTGTGCTATTTTTTATTTTTCTAACTATAGTTGTCAAAATTAAACGAAAAATTATTTTTTTTAAAAAAAAAAAATATTATTGCTGGGAAAAAAAAAGCTGAATCTGCGAAATTTTTTTTTAATGAACTGTGTGTGCGTGTGTGCCAAGGGAGTAAGATTATCTGTGAAAGATGAGAGCTCAGTATTGCTTCTGGCAACTTGAGACATGAATATGATCCTGCAAATGTGGAGTGGAGATCAGGTATCGTAATGATGCGAGTCAAATCATGCGTATAAGGGATCACAAGTTGAGAATCAGTAGATCGTCAGTGGAAAAAGAAAAAAAAACTAAAAAGGAATAATTTGTGTAGTTAGTAAGTAGATGGAACAATTTTGTTTGCAGTGATAACAATATAGTATGACAGGTGTCTTGCTCTGCCTTTGAATCAATTCTGCATTTAGTATTGCCGACAAAAGCCAATATTGATATCTATTACATGGATGGATGGCATGTCGAGGCAGTGCTAGCAGACGATAAGAAGTGTAGGTCCATTATCATTCTCAATTCCAATGCTCATTTTTCTACATATTAACCACTGACAATCATTGGCGCACAACTCCTGGGGCTTTGCTTTTGATACATGTTCAGTAATACCATCATTGACGTTTCTGAGTTTGAAATTGCTATAATTCATTGAAGAGAAAACCCATCTATGTGTACAGATATACAGTCACCAATCTGTTATTATTATTATTCTTATAAAAAAAAATCGATTGAGCCCTACTAATGAAGGAAGTTAAGAGCAGAGCTGTTTTTCACTTGTCTCTCAAATGTTCAAAATGTGTAAACATTTTTCCAATCAAGCAGAATTTTTTTTACAGCATTCTAACGTTCTTCATCCGCATGATTGAATGTCAAACGTCAATGCTATTACTACTGCTGAGCGTTGTGATGGTAAAGTATTATTTTGAGAACAGATAATCTTTATACAGGATTCCAGGGGCCAAGCTTGAGAATGTCTCATTTTCATCTTCAAGGTAAATGAGCCTACAACAAAATAATAATAAGAAAAAATGTTCATTCATTTTAAGAATAAAAACATCACATCTTTGTCGCAAGGGGGGAGGGGAATAAAAAGCAGTTAATCTTGTTTTAAATAGTTTCCAAAATAAATTGAAGAACAAATACTGTATACATCATTTAAAATTTGAATAAATTATTAATACTCTAAACGTTTGTATGTTGTTGTTGTTTTTTTTAATTTACATTTATTTCAGATAATTACTTCTCCATAAAAGAACATCTATTTTTAATTACACCTATTATATTTAAATGGATGTTTTACTTCTTTGCGAAATAAAATATAAATATTATCATCAGCATTTTAAGTTGTTGTGTTTTTAATGCAAAATAAATTTTAAAATGAATATTTAAATTATTAATTTTTCAAATCACTATTTTAGATTGTTTTTTTTTTTAATGTAATCTATTTATGACCTTTTAAAACTATGTATTGTAATTGTTTTAAAAAATTCGATTTATTACTTTTTTCTTGATCAAAGGAATTAAATAATTAATTATTTAATTTTTTTTTTACAATGGAAAACTCAATCTTTCGTTAAGCTTGTGATACTTATATTGGGGGGGGGGTATGTGCCGTTATAATGTTAATTATAAAATATAGCTAGGTTTGAACATTTATCTATTCTTTAGCAATCGTTCGTAAACTCCGGGAATAAAAAGAAACTATAAAGCTAAAGATGAGTCTTGCGATGAGTATATAAATCAATCGGTACTCCGCAATATATCCACGTAACCACGTATGTTCTTAAAGCCACTTTATCTGACATCTTATTGTGCCCTTCTTAAACTTCTGCAAAAGCTTTTTATTCTAAAAGGCTATTTAACAATTTGTTTCATCGTAACTCTCCTTTGCATTCTAGTCTCAGTCATATCATTCCAATAAGTACTTGTTGCATATTTTTAGAAAGCTTATATATATATAAAAAATCAGCTTAAATTCACCGTGTAATCAATCAATCAAAGATTCAATACCATCATACTTAGAAAGCTGAAAAACATATAAAATGGTCTTAATCTTAACAATATTTTCAGAATATTATGGGAACTCTTAAATAAAAATTTTCCCATGGTTTGTGTTTCAGTTTTGGCAAAGAAACATAAACTAGAGATTATTCAATTAGTGATTAACATTTCTGTAGTAAAATTTTCACTACACCACTCTCACACAAGGTAGAGACTAGTTTCTATCTACTTTTAACATCTTAGGGAGGGATATAATCATAATCATGTGTCCAAAGTTGTGAAAAAGATATATGATCCCCAAAATGCACATTTCATGCTGAACCAGCACCCATTAGTCAGCCCAGATCACAATCTCTACTATTCATAAATCATTTTCAACCATTATCGATTTATTGCAGGATGAATGTCTCTCCCAAGTTCAATTCATCTTCAATTTCTAGTCTTTTTTTCTCCACATCATTCCAGCGCACTTATTTCATTCATCCATCTCACATGCCTTTTTCTAGGTCTTTTACAATCTTGTGGAATTCAATTTAACATTTCAACTGTCCATCTATTATCTCTTCTAGCAATATGTACAGCCAGGTGCACATTTTATCCATTCATCTCACATGTCATCTTTTTTTAGGTCTTTTACAATCTTTTGGATTTAAGATTTCAACTGTCCATCTATTATCTCTTCTAGCAATATATCCAGCCCAATTTTATTTCAGTTTCTTAATTCTTTCAATGATGCCAATAATACCTGTTTGTTCTCTCATTCATTTACTTCATTTTCAAACTCTTCTTGTAATTCCTAATATGCATCTCTTCATACTTCATTGTCTGTATTGCTTTTTTGTTAAGTGTCCAAGTCTTAGATCCCCAAGTAAGAACTGGTCAAACACATTTATTAAAAATCTTTCTTTTGAAACACATAGGCACACTTCCTTTTAATATTAAGTTTTTTTTCTACCAAAAACACTCCATTATTTTTCCATCTGCAGTAATAATTTGACCAGGATATTTGTAGGTAACTTTTAACTCATCATTATCAGTCTTTTGAGAAAATCCATTGAATAGTACTTTAAACTTTTTAGCATTTATTTATAATCATAGTTTCTTACTTTCATTTCATAATTCTTGCAATATTCTCTGAAGCTCTAAAGCATTATTTGCTGAAACAATTACAGCATCTGAAAAATATAGATGATTTAAACCTCCATTTACTTTTACTCCTTTAGCTTTCCATTTTAATCCACAAAATACTTATTACAAAACTGTTGTAATAAGTTTTGGAGATATGGAGTCACCCTGTCATTCATACTTCTCAATTTTATTTTTTTTAGTATTGTTATGTATTCTAATCATTGCTGTTGCAGTTTTATAAATATTCTTGAGGATATGACAATATCCATGTTTTATACCTTGATGATCTAATGATTTAATCACTGAAGAAATGCTTGTAGAATCAAATGCCTTTTCACAATCTACAAATCCAAAGCATAATGGCAACTCATATTCATTGGTTCTTTCTATAACTTCTCTCAATACTTAGATGTGATCCACTGTATTAAAACCACTTTTAAGTCCAGCTTGTTCATTTGGTTGCTTAAAATCCAAAGTTTACTGTACTCAAGTTGTAATTATTTTGGTAAAAATTTTGTATAGAACTGATAAAGACTGATGGCTCTGTAATTTCTAATATCTTCTTTATCATCCTTTTAAAATATTAATATCAATACTGAATTCTTCCAATTATCTGGTATATCTTTATCATTTAGACATTTGGTATATAACTTTGGCAAAAAAAAAATTATATTTTTTTGCCTGTTTCTTTTAAGATATTGATTATAATTACATTATTTTCTGGAGCTTTTCCCTTCTTCATAAATTTAATTGCATGCCTCACTTCTTCATTTAAAATCCTGAACGATTCAAAAGATATAGAAGTTGTAGTAGGTACTTTTCCTTGTTTTTTATTGCTATATAATTTTTGATAGAACTCTTTTACAGATTTCATGATATCATCTCCCTTCCATTTTTTATTATTATTATAGAAATAAGTTTGCTACCTAAACCAAGATGTTGTTTTACACTCTTGAGACTTTTATTCATTTCTATAACTTTCCTTGTTAGTTCACAGTTATATTTTCTTATATCATTATAAACTTTTTCACACCCTTTACAAAATTTGAGATATTCAATCCTTAATGCATCATTTTTATATATTTTCATATTCTTTCTTTTCTTCATAAATTGTCTTGTTTCAGAAGACTTTTTTTATATCAACTATTTTTGTAATAGTTTTTAATAGTATATTAGTTATCTTCCTTTTGAATTCGTTCAAATCTGAATCATGTTCAAAATCTGTTAATATTGGAAAATAGTTTGCAAGTTCTAATTTAAATTCGTTGGAATGTTTCTAAATATTAGGAATATCAATTGTGAATATTGTTTTTCTTAATAATTTTTTTCTCTCTAATTTTGCATTAACATGTATCTTATGTCTATTAATTGATGATGACTTCCTGCATTGAATTTATTAAGAATATTACAATCTTGAAATACATATTTTCTGTTAGTCAAAATGTAATCCAATTCTGCTGTACCTTCATTTGGATGTTTCGATTTACATTCAACATTTTTTTTAGGAAAAGAATTTATAATATAATGTTTTTCTTTTTCTTCAAACTTTACAAACCTATGTCCTCTCTCATTTCTATCCCTATAAACAAATTTACCTGCACACTCTCATCTTTCAATTATTTACCAATTCTAGCATTAATGACCAGTCTCATTAAAAGTTTGTACATCCATATAAAAATTTCTCTATTTTTAATCACAATTGAGGTATAAAGCTGAATTATCAGCATTTGATATCTACTATTAAGTTGAATAACTAATCTTGCCATTCTGTCTGATATACCGTCAATCTCCGCAATGTTGTTCTTTCACTTTTTATTTATAATAAATCCTACTCCAATTCTATTTCCAATGTTTGTTATTTTGTTGTACTCAACACATCCACTTTTTAAATCATCTCTTCATTTTTTCTTCTATCTTCACAAAGTCCAATAAGTATTCTCTAATATAAGAGAGTTTCCAATTCTTGCAATCTTCCTTCACTTGAAAATGATCTGCAGTTGTAAGTACTCAAATAAAAGATTATCAAATGGAAGCATGAGTCTGCAATCAGGAGATTCTTAGCACCCTCTATCCTTGGCTGTCAATAACTGTCTTGGCTGGTCTTTACAGCATCTTAGGAATAAGAGCTATGATTTATATTTGTTAGTCATGATGGTAAACATCTATTAGGTGGAAAAAAATCCTTTTACATACACATTCATTTTGCCTTCAAGAAAACTCAACTAATATTTCAGTTATGATCTATCGGGCAACTGAGAAGAAAGACCATGCTACTTCTTAATCTTAAGCTCAGAGATAAAAAGTCAATCAACTTACTATGTTGGCTAATGCATATCGGTGAGAAGCACAACCATGTTTGTATAATATATGAATAATTACATAGTAATAATAGCTGTAACAACAAGATCATATGGAGTGGATATTAAGAATTTGCCCATCTCCTGTTCTTTTAAGACCTCAACAGCAATCAAACATCTCCTTTTAGTTAACAGCAAATTCCTTTCTGCGGACCACTACAGAAATATTATTAAGTGGATAATCTCTCATCTAATGAATAACTAATAAAAGTTAATATACTTTCTTCAAATGGTTTGTGTCAAAATTATGAGGGCAGTAAATTTGACACATTAATTAAACTTTAGTAATTGACTATCCATAGATACTGAAGAGTGATAAAGATATATATATAAGAGATTGTGATCTGAGTTAACTGATGAATGGAGTGTTGGTTCAATGCGAAATGAGTATCTTAGAGACATGCATCTTTTTCTCATATATTTAGCCATATGTTTATGATTGCATCCCTTCACAGAGTGTTAAAAGTGATAGAAACCAGTTTCTACCTTGCATGAGAATGGTGTAGTAAATATTACATTACAGAAATAATATTTATTATATACAATAATTTAATTGTACAGTTTTATTATTATTCTATATTTTTATTTTGTTAAATTTAGCAGCAGCTTACTGGAATCTGGTTGCATTTTAACACCAATTCCAAAATTTTTAGATTCACATTTTCAAGCTGATAATCATCCAAGTTAAAAAGTTGTTGTATAGTTGTTTTTTCCCCCATTAGTGCATGATAAAGTATCTGAATTGTTGTTTGTTTGTTTTTTAGCAATAAACTTTTCCAAAACCTTTATAGACTGCACTCAAAATATTAATAACATTATATAGATTGTCTTTTAAAACTTGAAACAATATCTCAGTCATTGGATACTGTAAATCCAAAAGCTAAATAGATGAAATTTTAATTGTTTTTGCTTCTAATTAAAGACTTTCCATCTTGACGTCTTCTTAATAAAGTCACATACAAACTCTTCAAAGTATCACTGTCCATAAAAATGGAAAACAAACAGATTGTGTACAATTTGGTTACCAGCAATTTCCATTTTAAGTCTCAGAATTTTTCCACAATAATAAGACTTGTTATAATACTATTATATATAAGCAGTATAATATGAATAAAATTTTGTGGACTCTTACTTAATTTCAAGCATTGCTCCGAATTGTCTTAATTAAATGGGTCTAATGCAAGCATGTCTTTGTTCATAACACTGTGTAATCTTTCTTATAAAACAAATTATGGTTTTAGTGTTCCTTGATTCTCTAAAATCATCCAAGTCTCATCAATACTCACCTGTGATTGGAAGAAATTTGTCCAATAAAAATCTTGAAATTACTTTTCTGTAACCAATAACAATGACATTAGTCAATATTTACTGCAATCTTTTTTATCCCTTTTCATTTTCTAAATTGAACCAATAGAAACATTCTTGAGGTATGAAAATAAAACTTTATAGGTCCATATATTTTTAAAATATTTCTATAGTTTTGAAGATAAATAATATATTTTTTTTTTTTTTTAATTTTTCTGGTATTTCTTCAGAATCTGAATTTTTTTTATTTTTGAGATAACAAAAAGCTGTTATTTCATCAAACTGGATATTTGTATCTAGATTCAAATAAGTTTATTAAGTGGATATATCATTGGATTCCTAAATTGTTTTACTAAAGATACTCAAATTATTTCTTCATTTCAAAGTATTAAAGAATGTCATCCATAGATATAATATTATTATGTTATTATTTTTCAGATTCGTACATTAATTTCATATGTTAAAAGAAATCTTTAAAAAATATCATGGTTTATATTTCTTTTCAATTATTAAACTTATCTTCAAATCTTTATATTCTTTATGGAGTTCCACATTCATTTTCCTGTTATCATAAGAAGAAAATTCTACTTATGTTTATTCTTAATTATATCATGAATAATAGAATCTTTATGGAGTATTATAACTTTATCTTTCTTATTGCATTGCCACATCCATATAATATTAAATCATCTATGCCTTTTATTATTATTTTACAATGCTTTTATTATGACAGTTTTGATTGCCCCAGCAGTCTTCATCAGAACTTCTATTTATATTTCCAAACCTTAACTGGTAAATTAAGTAGAATTTAGCAGTTAAGGTTTAGAAATATAATTAATTCTGAAGAAGATTCCTGGAGCAATTGAAACTGTCATAGTGTGTTGTAATAAAAGCATAGTAAAACAATAGTAAATAGCATAAATGATTTAATAATAGAATTATTGTTAGAAAATCAGTCAAGACTCTTTTTTAGTGAATCCAATAACATATTTCTTCTTATTGCAAGATTTTTCTTAAGAAAGTTTCATACCTCAATATCATGATAAACTTTAAAAATCTAAATTGACAATTTTTATGTTAGTTGCAATTAAAATTTAGTATAAAAATTTCTTCCAAATATTTAGAATAAAACCTATTTTCATTGCAACTTGGATCACATTAATCTATAATCTGTCAAACAATCTTCACATATAAGTGCTTGTATGATATTAAATTATTTCACCTTATGACTCCATCTCTAACAATAAAGTAGCATTGTTTTGAATACAGATATATCTAAGTTGTTTCATAGTGAATTTTTTGGCTTAAACAAAATGTTCCTGGTAGCCAAATTATGTGTTATGCAAAATGTTTATAATAACAAACTATTTATTAAGTTCACAAAACCAATTCCATTATTTAATATATTTTTAGGCAGTATCGACTTACACACTGAATATAGTCTACTACAATAACTATGATAAAATATGTTACTAATATTTATTAATAATTGGATTTTTGAATCTCAACATTTATGTTCTCATTTTTTTATTATTCTATGATTATTCAGAAATCTTGTAAAATTATGAGAAATGAAGTCATATTCAAAACTTGATATGATGTCTTTTTTTTTTTTACTTATACAGTATTTTCTAATTTTATTTATCTGGGTAGAGTAAGTAAAATAAAAGAGAAGTGCAATTTAAGGAAAAAATAAGTTATACAAAGCTTAAATTCAGTATTTCTCAATACAAATAATTAACAATCCATGGTTTTGATTAATAAAACTTCAAATGGTTCTTTCTTCAGGCAGGCAGATTAATTTTATGCAAAGGCATAACGTTATAAATGCTATTTTTTAGGCCTTGAATACCCATTTCAGATTTTTTTGTAGTTTTGTCTAATGTCACATTTTAATTGTATAACCACTTAGCTATTATACTGCAATAATTTAATTCTAAACTTTTATTCTCATTTATATGCAAGATAAAATAATGTAATTTGTTTTGTAGTTAAATTTACATGAAAAACATATTCAATTTGCCAAATAATGTTTTTATATGGTTGAATTTGTCATCCAAAATAATTAATTAGTACATTTGATAATCTGTTTTGTCTTCCAGTATAATATTTTTTTTTTTTACATTCTTTATATTTTAATTTAAAATAAGTAAATTTTTTTAAAAAAATACACTTAAAATATTGGAAATGACGATTTTTTTTAAAGTTATAATTATATAGGTAAATTAATATATCAAGAAAATATTTAATATTAAATTCAATATAAGCAGATATAATTTTTATTTTTTAGTCTTGCCAAAATCTTAATCCTAAATTTTTAACTAATTTTTTTTCATCTAGACACTCACACGACATGAATGTCAGTATATAAAAAATATTTTAGTAGTCATTTTTTAGTTAAATTTTCGGATTTTTTTAATTATTGAAAATTTGTGATTTTACATATATTTTTAAGCATATCCATATATATGAAAGTACTATTGATTAATATAAGAAATAATTTTCATAAACTATCTGATGAAGATGAAATTTTGGAATTTTATAGAAATAAGATTTTTAAATTTTTTTTTACAGCACTTGGAGTTGTAAGTGAAATATATATTTTATTAATTTTTAATTGGTTATGTTTTACATAGTCTATGCACAAGTACAATTAATTTAGTGATTAAATATCCTGTAATTAATGTTTTATAATTATACGAACAAATATAGTGGTAATGCTTTTAATAAAAAGGTATTTTCAGTAGCACATTTTTTCTAATAACTCATTTGCTTCTTAGATTATGGTTCTCCCTTTATGTATATATTTATGATCAAAAGTATTTTTTTTGTTTTTTGGAGTTTTATCTTTTTATACAGTTTTTGGCACTCATTAATCTCGTTCTTTTTAAAACAAGTAAATAAATTTCAACATACTGATATTTGAACATTTGTAATTTTAGGAACATTTAAATTTAAAGATTTTGCATGTGCTACATTCTAATTTATAGAATATATATATAATTTTTTACAGCTTTTATCAGTGTAAGTTTATTTTATTATTCTTACATTTGTGTAGATTATATATAAGCGCTTTAACAGGCTGAAGTAGTAACAAAAACAAATTAAATTAATCTAGGCCTAGTACTTTCGAGGTTTTCCCTCATATTCATGGCCAAAATAGACCATTGCTGTAATATTACTAAATAATAATATATGCAAATGCGTATGTAAATTAATTTGTCAATTTTCTTGAAATAGCAAAACACGTGTCGTGTCTATTTATCGCGTTGTTATCATTGATAATAAAATACGCCTCCTTGATCTTTCTCTTACAATCGTTGGCTTCAGAGCACTATTTTGGGGTTGCAGGATTCGAACACATGACCGGCCTGCTTCTCATGTTCGAAAAATATTGAGAAGTTATTATTCTAATTCACTTAAAACGAAGGTACATAATATTTAACACTGAGAAAAACAAATGCTAATCAATAAAAAAAAATAAAAGGTCCTCATTTATTGTTGAATTTATTGCTGCAAGAAATGCATTAAATAAAATCAAGAAAATCATATATTTTGCAATAAAAATATGACAAAATATATTCAGAAATGTATATCCATAAAAAATATCAACAATTACCCCCCCCCCCCCAGTTTATTATTGAAATTACAGGTATAAGTGTATATTAAAGTAAAATGAATATATATATAATAAATAACTAATTGTTTAAATTTAGTTAATCTAATGTAGTTTTAAAAACTGAATTTAAATACCGCTGATTGGTATCTTCCTAAGCACACCGTTAGATTTTAAAAACTTAAATTTTAATAGTTTTTTCAAAAAAAATTGCAGGATCAGGAGTGAAAGTTAAAAGGTACGCTTTTTTCTGTTTTATATTGCTCATTTAAAATACAAAATGAGCAATGTGATTGAATTTATAGATCAAGAAAATCTAAGAGCCAGGCCACTAACAAGATCACACAGAGATCCCAACGTTAAAATATCTCTACCTCAGCCTAACCTAGGCCCTCAAATAGGTCATAGACAAAGCCCTCACAGCAACAATAAACCCAGAATTAAGGATTTAGATGATTTGAACAATTAAAAACCTACAGTTAAAAGCAAAATAATTTACATCTAGTTAGTAGGTGAAAAATAGCATTAACCCCAAATATTGAAAAAAATACCAGTTGACCGTTCTAGCTAAAAAATCAAGAAAAAGCATGGAGTCTAATACAAAACCAATAAAAAGATAACTCCCCACATGGAAATATGTCCAAAAGTGACAAAATTCAAAATAAACTGTCTGAAACAAAAATCTCACAAACAGAAACAAAAATTCAATGCACGATACCGATAGCATTGAAAATTTCAAATTCACAGGTGGCACTCCACTGGAAGCAGTAAAAAATTACCATAACGAATCTTCAAAGAACAAAAAAAGTAACATTACAGCTAATGACAAAGAACCAAAAAGGTGAACTAGATAAACTAACTATTCAACTCCAATATAGCAACGATTACTCACAGAATCAAAATTTTCAGGAAAAAATAAATATAATTGTTAACCATGATTTCACTTGTGTACTTTCTAAAAATCACCATCGCAAATGACACAATCTGAGCAAAATTCACACAGCTTAGATTTTTCTAGTCTAAAATTCAGTTCATATATAAAACACACTCAACAAGGTACTAATTTAAAAAATAAAATAAATCTTCATTAACCTCAAAACACTAAATAATAATATGCAGACAAACAACCAAACCTATGCCACCGCTTTGGACATGAACGAAACCAAAGTCCAACACACAAAGTCAAATAAATAAATATCACAATTCAAAACATTGTATTTTGTAGAAGATGAAATGTACATTTGCCAGTGAAGAACTTATTGCACAAAACATTCAAACCTCACTAAATAATTACCAAACAATAGGCAATGAATGGTATTCTTACATGAATTAATGTAGCAATCACACTTTGATACTCACTACCACTGGTGATAGTTGTAATTTTTTCACCTTTCCTATGGATGACTTTGAATTATTAAATGATCAACTTGGTGATGCAATCAAAAGAGTGTACCATCATCTAAATAGAAGATACTTTATTATAGAATTCTTCAACATACTACAGAAAGAAACATTCAAAAGGAATCAATTATTTTTAAAGAACAGATACCTCATAAAAATAGAAATGAACAAACCGAGAGTCATCCATGGGCTAGCATGCAATTGCTATCTGAACTTCAATGAATCTCCAAAAGCTACTAGCAAATTATGGAACCATCACAAGTTTCAGATATTTAAAAGAGAAGAGGGCAAACCTTGAGATACTATCAAACAATGCGGCTTTCATGCTAAAGCTGAACAAAGACCTCACTCCACTGGACTTACTATTAATGCTGGAGAAGTAAAAATGTCCTATCTTTTTATCAATCAGGGCGTACAACTGCTTCTACTGTGGAGACTGTACACACCTAGTGAAATCATGCCCAAAAAGAATTGTGATTTGTGTAACACCAAAAACGACCCGAAATCACATGCCCACCAATATCCCAAGACTCTTCTTACTCCTCACCTCTACATTTTTTCATCCATTTGGAAGAATGAAATGCACAAACTAGTAAAATACCCATTGATGAAATGCAACTAATGGAACAAAGTATAACTAAACAGCACACAAAACAAACCAGTGTGGTACTCAACACACTTCAACAGCCCTCTTCATCCACTCTAAACCAAGCAACACATCAAACTTTATCTAAATCGGCTTACCTGGAAATACAGAAATTATAACTAATAAACACAAAGCAAGAAAACAAACAAAAACATGGCAGTCAAAACAACTCAAATGTAACTACAATTAATGAATAATAAAAGGAAAACTCAATTCTCATTTGAATCATGGCCTGAGGAATTAAACAATTCAACAGTTGAATCTGACCAAGAAGGCAATGACCCCCCCCCCAATACCACATACAGAGCACCTAACATCAGAAGAAAACAAGGCAAGAAGAAACCGAAAACAACTGAATCACAAATAATACAAGAAATGAATACATCTGAAGTTACACGAAACACTAGAAGCCAAGATAGAATCTCTAACAACCCAAAACAAAATATGCCAAGCAAAACAACAAATCAAACAAAATCTCATAACACTGTCAGTCTTCATCAAGTCAATCAAAACCAACAACAAGTCTTACTGAACAAGCTCTTCATGGATGAATAATCTAAATGAACTTCATAACTCATAAACACCTAAACATGCATCTTAGAATAGGAGGAATAAATGTGTGTGGACTCAACTCACTGGCAAGAATCTTTGCAATTAAAAGATGGCTTAAGAAAACTAACCTACACCTAGTCCGTTTCTCAGAAACCAAATTACACCTACAGTCTGATAACAGAATCCAACAAATAATGCAACAACATGTCTCTTTTAATACCTTCCCTCAAACAGCCTTGTCTGAAGTTGATATACTCATAAATAAAAACCTCATCTATCAAAAAATTAGAACCCTTCACCTCAGTAAAGAGCTACCAACAACTCAATATCATTTATATATACTTAACAAAGATCAGAACCCGATTCATACAGTAATCAACAAAATAAACACTTCTGTCATCTAATGCATCACCCACAATTTGCTTCAGTGACTACAACGTCCTATCAACAATTTACTCTAAAATATCTACACCTGCTCAATCAAGTACTTCTATGTGGAGAAGGTTGTTTTCCACTCTAACCTTTCTCCTACACTTCAACAAAAAAGTCATTGATAGATCTACTCTATTTGCCAGAACTTCATTTTAACCTCAGTGCAAAACTACAAATAGTGCTCTCTGATCATCTGGCCATGCTAATATCACAACACTTAGACCCAACCGCAATAGCCCATTCTAACCACAATAGCACTATCAGACTTCTAAATAAAGCAGCAACTCCAGAATGGATATTCTCTGAGGCATACATTCTCTTCCATAAAATTCAAATTCTGACACTCCCCCCCCCAAGCATGGTCAACCTTTGTAGGAATTTTGAGCATATTAATCGACCATCACACTAAAACAAACAAAGGACATAATAAACTCCTAAAGAAAATGGATGCAATCAGTGACAGATTGGACAACTCACCTACAAACACCAAAATGCAAGACATACTAGATCTAAAAATCCAATACCATGATGCACAAAAAATTTTAGCACAATATATTGCAAACAAAAGATCCCAAATCTTTTTAACTAACAAACACAACTGGACCTGCACAAAAAATTTTAGCACAATATATTGCAAATAAAAAATCCCAAATCTTTTTAACTAACAAACACACCTTGACCTTCGGCTACATCAAATGGGCACTCAGTACATCAAAACAGCTCACACCATTAATGATAACAGTGGGACATAGCTGCTATAGCAATCCAACAATGTTATACTGAATCCACTTCAAAGTAAAGCTACCCTTTTAAAATTGGCAATATATGGGAAAATTAAAATGATCACACCAACCACAATATAACAGAAATCTTAATATACCAAAAGGTTCTAGCATACTCGGAAAGCTTGCATCCAGGTTTTCATGCTATCCCCAGATTTGTGCTGTTCCACCTCAGCAACTTCACAATACCCATAATAATAAGAATGATTGACATACTGGCTGGGGAATTCCAAAACATCCCTGATCTGTATTCTGCGGCACTAATTCCCTTCCTCAAAAAGCAAGAAAACCCATCCTCCCTCAACAACCTATGTCCAATATCAATGACACCACTCCTAATAAAAATAATAGAGTTATTGGTCAAAGGCAAAATACAGGAATGACTATATACTCATATCAATACACACGCAAGGGCATATCTACCATAAATGCTGTACAGTGCTTCCTCTTACTAATGGAACATGTCAGGCAGAGCAGAAAGTCAAAGCCCTTGGTCATACAACTAGATTTTTCATCAGCATTTGACTCAGTCATCCCATCAAAACTTTCAGACATTACAAGAGTACAATGTTCCATTAGTATACATTAGATTAATAGCCAACCTGATTCTAAACAGATCAATATGTACCATGCTAGATGGAAAACTATCCCCAGGATTCAGAGTACATCTTTCAATTCCCTAGGTTTCATTACACTCTTCTTTACAGTATATATCAACCCATTGTTAAAGGACATCGAACTCAACTTGTCTGGCATTTTTGTTCCAACACTAAAACAACAAATCAAACAAATATATGTGGATGACATCACCATTTTCCTACCAGATAAGATATTTTCAATCACTGTTCAAAATTCTCAACAAACATGAAAAAAAATTTAAACCTGCAGGTTAACACCAACAAATCATCAATCTGGAAAATTAGATCTAGAAGTACCTTTCCAACAATATTTACAACCAAACCTGAAAATTTCCTTGGGGTCCCTATGGGCAAATCCATGCATGCCATGACCAAGAAAATACATAATTCAATACTAGAAAAAAACAAGAAAATAGTCAACTTGCTCTTAGCAATCTCATTGTCTCTTCCAGGTAAAAACTACCTTATTAAATATGCTAGTGTTCTTCCAATCATTAAACCTAAGACTTTTGAAAGGCAATTAATACACTATGCTCAAAACTGTATTGGAGGGGCAGAGTGGTCTCCATCAGGATAAATAAATCCCACATGCCCAAGGATTTAAGTAGTCTTGGTCTCCATGATGTACCTGCAGAAATCTATAACAGTGCTCCGTGCTCTATCACTAAAAGTAGGCTTTCCAAACACATCACTAAATGTACCACCCACAGACATTCCATTGCCAAACAGCAGCAAATGATAAATGAAAATTGAACACATGTAAACAACTGTACAAACCTCAATCAAGCTGCATATGAAGCCAAAAGGTCATACTGGGAAATGTACAAATTAAGAATTAACACTCCAGATGACTCCCAAGCAAAATTGGATTAAACGATAGAACCCCTAATTGAAAAGCAAAAAATTGAAGTTTAATGAAAGCTAAACCTTGACATGTTACCCACCAGTCCGTTTTTAGTCTATAAAAGGGCTTTACCAAAATAAACTTCTGCCAATTATGCTCCAGGGAGGAGGAATCAACCCATTACATCTCCCATAATTGCCCAACCCTCAACTCTAACCATCAACAATGAAATCATAAATCAAGCCACTGACCTGTTTGACATATAAAGTGCAATACAAAATGAATCTATTCAGACATCATGCTAGCAATCTTCTCTTTTACACTCTGGTTATCTAGGTGTAAGCAGATACTCACCAACTCCACAGCCAGTATCTGGGAGACTTTTAAATTAATAATAAAGAAAATAAGTATCAGAGACAAAAGGCTGGCACCTGACTTGCTATACAGAGAAACTTGGAGCAGGGTTAAACTAACAAAATAGAAATCAACAGGATACCCCTGATGCTCCAGATATGCAAGAGTGCTTCAAGTATATCCCACTGTAAAAATTTTTTCATGATATGTAACTCAATAAATGTTTGTAAATAAGTTATAGCGTGATTGTCTACGTTTATTGTAAAAGCAAAATAATGGAAAGTTTTTACAAATGTTATTTGAAAACTATATTATAATTTGATAAATAACATGTCTAAATTGCATGTTGTTATTAAATTAGTAATAATTGAAAGGCTGCTAGTCTTTCACATGTGCCTACAGTTGTTTCTCAGACAGCCAATCAGATTTTTAAACAGCTGTCTTAAGCGTTTTTATCAGGCCTGATCGTTCTTAAGACAGCTGTTTAAAAATCTAATTGGCTGTCTGAGAAACAACTGTAGGCACATGTGAAAGACTAGCAACCTTTCAATTATTATTAATTTAATAACAACATGCGATTTAGACAAATGTTATTTACATATGTTGCTGATAAATTATATTAACATCTAGAAAACTGCAGTGTAGTAAATCTAAGATTTTGCACTGTAATATCATAAATTAAAAACTCAGTGAGTAATAAATGAATATGTTTATATCTTTAAGCTTTTAGGCCAAGATGCTTAAGACTGGCTTATATATATAAAAGTTAAGTAGAGAAAAGATTGGTATCATCCTTTTCTTATCAAAATCTCTGTCATGTGTCAAGGCCTGATCGTTCTTAAGACAGCTGTTTAAAAATTTGATTGGCTGTCTGAGAAACAACTGTAGGCGCATGTGAAAGACTAGCAACCTTTCAATTATTACTAATATAATTTGATAAATAAAATGAAAAGATATTTTGAAAAATATTAAAAGAAAGCAAAAAATAGCCTATGTATAAAATATGTATTGAATAAAACCAAACTAGTCTAAATACAAATTAAATAAAAGATAGTCCAGTTTCATACACAAAAATGTGTACTAATCCTTTCTGAATACTGAATGAGAGATTGAGTTACCACTGCTACTATTCTTTGGGCTTGTATTCATCCTCAGCTATCTTTAGCATTTGTTTATCATTTTTGCATTTATTTAATGGCATAAACTGGAACTTTATAAAATATTGCTTTATTAATTTAAAAGAAAATCTGAAAATATCAACTAAGTGAACCAATGCCTTGCCCACAACATCAGTAATTGGTAGTTTCCTGTTCTTTCTGCATGATAGCACTTGCAAAAGATTTTATGTGTATTCAATTTTTGGTACTTATAACCTAATCGGGCTTGGCCACTTGATGGCGTTCTGGCTCGCCAAAACACCTAACAAATGTTGCTTACAAGGACTAACTTACAGCTATAGAAAACATCTAGTGTTTGTCTTAGCCATTAGAAGGCCGTTTATGATGATGTAACGCAGAAATAATATGGCCTATTTCTGCTTCGCGACAGTTACTGTGAATCCACACACTTATCTTTCATGTACGTTTGATATATATGTGTATGTAATTTGATTAGTCAAATTTTTACAATATACATTACACAATCTTTGTATTTGTAATGAATTTAAGAAACCTGAGTTTATAGTAATTTTCCAAATGGCCACACTCTTATTTAGAGAAGGTGTAATGTGTAAAAGCTTGCCGAGGGTACGTCAACAGAATTCGGCTTAGTTTGCATGGGAAATCTCGTTTTCACGTGAAATACCACGTAGTTCATAAAATAGCTAGCGATCACGTAACTTTTTCCGCAGTTGCTGAAAACAGAAGCCGAGTATTTCTGCTGTCCAATAAAAATATACACGATTTTTTGTAAATTTTATAGAAAGCACATATTATAAACATGTTTAATAAGTAAATAATACATTTATATGTGTTTGTTGTTGTTTAAAAAAGTTTCTTTATTTTGTCCGACTATGATTACGATTTTGATATCTTTTATTTTAGCATTACAAACAACAGAACCCTAACCCTACACAGTTGTTTTGTTATGTAGAAAGCAATAATTAAGCGAAAGACATCGCAGAGTAGCAGCTTTGTCTAAAAACAGCAATTTAAAAAAAAAAAAAGGTTGTCATATGCCAATAATTAAGTGAAAGACATCGCTAAATAGACACCACAGAATAGCAGCTTTGTCCAAAAACAGCGATTTAAAAATAAAAAAAAAAGGTTGTCGTTTACTAAATACAAAATTAAAATTAAACAACTTTTTTAATAAAAAGGCATGAAAAAAAAAGTTATAGCAATCAATAAATTAATAACCAAAAAAAAAAAAACAGCAATTCGATTTAAAAATATAACGCAGCCCCGAACATTGTATTGTATTGTTTTTGACTTCCAACAATGCCATCAAGTGGCCAAGCCCAATTACATTATAATTACCCAATTTTTTATTAGATTTTGAAATGAAAACATATTTTCCATAATGTGTTTTTATTTTTATTAATATTTTTCAAAATGTTTGTATAATATTTATTATTTTAAAATAATGTTATTAAATTAAGATAACTCCAAAGGCTAATATTATATTATCTCTGGTCAGGCCAGCAACACCTGAAGAAGAGTGTACAATAATTTTACTCAAAACACTGTAATTACTGTGTTGTCTGTTTGTGTGTTATTATTAACAAGTTGTTTGTATTTGAAAAGTTTAAATAAAATTTTCTATACATTCAACATTTAATGATAGATGATGGAAATAGTCTAACATATTATCACATAAAATATACCATTATCGTAAACCTTAAGGCAAATTCTAAATACTCAGTTTGGACCTGATGCTATATTGAAGTTTAGACATGAAAAATTATGTTTAAAACTAGCAAAAGTAGAAATCATTTCATTTTTCTTAAGTAAATCAGAAGAGATTATTTCTAAGGTTTTGCAATTCAAACCTATTTCCTCCAAGAGAAATGAGAAAATTATTTAGAGAGCAAGTGAGGCCTTGTTGAGAGAAAGAATAAATGTCCAATGGTTTTCCAAGTATCAAATCTTGCATTCCATTAGAAATGTGGAATGTTTTCTAAAGAATAAACTTACAGGTGAAGACTTCTCAAGAGTTTTCAAGATACTTCTCATTAGTCAAGCAGTGAAAAGATATTGTAAATTATATGGAAAAATAAAAGAATGTCAGAAGAATACGCTTTTAAATCTACATGGGCAGGTCAAAGGTCATATTGTAACAAACAATCTATAAACTTTATCCGTGAAAGATCTTAATTTAAACATTTTACTGATCTATTCTTGGAAAACGTTTGAACTTCACCATTACACCACTATTGTCTCATTATTGAATATAATGGCAGCCGCTGAGGAAGTTACTCAAAAATTGCCTCTGGGAAAAACAGAATTACACTGCAATGTTAAAAAGACACTTGAAAGATACCAAAAACAGAAATCAAACATTTCATGTGATGAGTGGAAAGCTATTAAATTTCACAAACAGGATAGATCTATAATCTGACAAAGATAAAACTAATGTTGTAATGGATAAAATTGATTATTATAACAAAATACAAGATTGTCTCTCAGCAAGACAATATAAAAAAGTAGCAAAAAAATTCAAGTACAGAGATAAAGTTACAAGCATTACGTCAGAAACATCACAGATATTTTAGTGATTCAGAAAAAAAAGGAAATTATCTTCATATTTCAGAAAAATTCCATAACTTTATGGACTACCAAAAATCCACGGAAACTGTATCATTAAGGCCTATTTTTAGTTCTAGAAATTTACCATGTCAAAATTTGTTATGATTTCTTTCCAAAGTTCTTAGTCAATTGGCACACAGAACATCATTTTTTTATCAGGAATTCTAAGCACTTTGTAGAATTAGTCATATGAAAATGGAAAGAAACTGACATTGGTAAGATTTGATGTGAAAAGTTTATTTACAAATGTACCATGTGATGAAGCATTGCTATTGTAAAGAAAAGTATATATAATGAAAATAATCTACAAACCAGAAAACTACCTATTGAGAGTATAATGGAATTATAAACATTCTGCATAACAACATACTTTCAATATAACACAGAATCCTTCCAACCAAATCAAGGTTATGGCCATCGGATTACCACTGTCACCCTTGATTAGCAATATTTACATTGAAGAATTCAAAACCACAGCCATAAATATTACTCTTTGTCTATCTAAGATGTGGCTTTACTATGATGATGCTACATTTGTTGTATGGCCACATGGTGTGAAGGACAATTATAGTAATTGAACATATTGGCATTCTTAGATATTCTTGTGACAAGACTTACGTCAAAGTAAAACAACATTGTATAGGAAACCAACACACACTGAAAAGTACTTGGCATATACATCCAATCTTACTAGATGCACTAAATATAGAATTATACTATCACTGTGGCACAGAGTAAAGGAAATTTGTTTGGAAGTTAGTAATTTGGAAAATGAAAAGATTTACATAGAACAAACTCTTATGAAGCCAGGTTATTCATCTGTCTTCAAGAAAGCTTTAATAGACAACAAAAAGAGATGCCAAAAGAAAAAAAACAATTATTGGTATTGTAGTGTATCCATGCATACCAGAATAGAAGACAAATAAAAGAAAATCTGCAGTCAATATATCATTAGAACAGCTTTCCAAAGCCATATCTCACTTTGGATAATTCTAACTTCTACTAAGCCTAAACTGGAAATGCAACAAAAACTGTATCTATAAAATACCATGTGAATGTGAAAAGAGTTGTTGAAATCTATCGCCATGTTGAGTACTGATTGAAGGAGAAAAAACATGTTTCTGCTATAGAAGACCATGTATGTTCAATTGGGTAAATTTTGGATAGAGAAGAAAAATTGCGAAGAAGAAAATTCAAGGAAGCTTTTCATATGACAATGGCAATTCTACAAGTTATTCTAGTGTGGCAATACACAATGTATATGGAAGCCTCTATTTAACTTTGCTCTTAGAAAAAAATATTATAAAAAAAAAAATTGAAGGACTTAGAAGAATTTTAACCAACTCTCATATATAAATATATGAAATTTCTACTATCTGTTCCATTTGATAGAATACCTCAATTGGTTTAGAGTGCTGCCTTAAAATTTAATATTTAAAAATTTAAAGGTGTAAGTTCGATTTCTATGCTATATTGTTCCTGGTCAGGCCAGCAACACCTGAAGAATAACAGAATAATATTACTTAAAACAATATGTGCTTACTAACCTGTGTTGTTTGTATTTGGAAAGTTTAAATAAAGTTTAAAATTTTTTATACATGCAACATTTAATGATAGATGATGGAAATAGTCCAACATATCACATTTAATATTGTCTGGTTGCAACTTGTAATTGGCTGAAAAGTGAACACATTCATGTTGAGTGTAGCAGATTTGTTTTTCAAATTTTTAATTATAAGTTGAATAGTATGAACAATAACTTATTTGGATTTTACAAAGTGAATTAAAACAATTCAGGTTTTTTTAGTTTAATATTTTTATAAGTATTGTGGTACTCAGCTGATAAAAAATATATATTGTTTATAAATCTTACTACATATTTCAGTTTAATTTTTTTACTATATTTGCAAAATTGAAATATTTTCAAGATATTTTTAAATTTATAAACATATTTCTAACAAATAGTTCAGTTTTTGAAAATATAATAAAGAACTAGATGTGATATGTTGGTCTATTTTGACTATCATCTATGAGTGAATGTTGAATGTATAGCAAGTTTTAAACTTTCCAAATACAAATAACTTGTTAGTAGTAACACACAAATAGACAACACAGGTTAGTAATTACATAACATTTCGAGTAGTAGTATTCTTCACTTTTCAGATATTGCTGGCCTGATATTCTCAGTGACAGTATTTGCATAGAAGTCAAAGTCACACCTTTGGGTGCATATCAGGCCAGCAACACTCTAAGAACAAGGGAGAATAATACCCAAAACATTGTGTAATTATTAATCTGTATTATCTATTTATATGTCATTACTAACATGTTTATATTTGGAAAGTTTAAATAAAGTTTAAAATTTTCTATACATTCGACATTCATTCATAGATTATGGAAACAGTCCATCATATCTAATAATATACCATCATCACAAACCTTCAGGCAAATATAACAAAAGACCTTTGATCAAATAAAATGTCAGAAATTTATACTAACCTTGTCACTTGGGGCATTCAGAAATATTAACTACTGAAGGTTTAAATAAAACAATAGTTAACCTATGCATAAAATGTCAATTAAATTTTTAAAAACCAAAAGATAGTTCATTCAGAAAATATATTTTAAGACAAAAAGTTCATAGCAATAGCTCTTAACTTCTATCTTATGCATAGTATTTCAACCATTTAGATTGTCAGTTTCCTGTTTAATTATATTTGTGAAAATAAAATAAAAAAAATCATTGCATGTTTTATATCAGATTGTAGATAAGTTCTTTTAGATTTTAGCAAAAAGAAAAGAAACGTAGTATGATGTATTGTTTTTTTAATAGCAATTTTTAGTAAAAGATATTTATATTGAAAGAAAAAATGTTTGTTAACATAGAAGCCTTTTACAATCAATATAATGAATTTAGGTATGTATAATTTTAGTATTCATATTCACATTTTTTCATATAATCAATCATTTTGTTATGCAAAACTACTTTTAATTACTTGTTTTGTTTTTATTGAAATAATCATTTTTTGAAATTCAATATTATAATCATTATTATTAGTTACATTTTTAAATATTAGTTTGTAAAAAAAATTAAGTCAAAGAATAATATGAACAGTTTATATATGCTTCCAATGTATATATGTGTGTGCACATGCAATATGTAGATAAATCAATTAAATACAGGCACTACCTTATTTGGATTTTTTTTTATCACTTATAAAAATAAATATTTGAAAACAAATTATATCAAAAACATAAAAGTTCTTGTGTAAATACAATTTGTCACCTTACTTCAAGCACTTATTTGCAAAAAAATTTTTATTGTTTATATACACACACAATCTGACATTTCAACTGTTCTGTTCCGAGGCAGACTGCTGGACAGTTGAAACATCAGATTATATGTATTGTACCATTCCAATTTATATCATCTAACAAGATCTAGAATCTGAGCAAAAGTACCCTGAATCCATTCATGCCCAAGATACAAAGGTCAGAAGCAATTATGATTCTGCTTTGTTTGCCCTTCTCTAAAGCTGTAACATTATTAACATTTGTGATGATAAGAGATGAATTTATTCACTCCAGTCCCAGTGAAACAGTGGAGAAACATAAGATTTACAGGGAAATTATTAAAATAAAGTCTATCAAACCCTAAATTAGAAAGAGACCCTAAGGAAAACAATATTTAACAATCATATAAATAAAGTGTGAATGGCTAGAATGATAAGAAATACTTAAATTATAACATAGCATCCATCCATGATGAGTAAGAATGAAGCAACCCCAAAGCAAATATTAAATAGTAATCAGTTATGAATTCTAAATAATATTATTATTAAACTAACGAATGAGTGAGATTGAGTGAATGAAACATGATTGCATAAGTAACTATATACATATACCAATTTAATGAGCATAAATAATAAATTTATTTTCATAGGATATTATTAATTAACATAGCACAGATTTAACGCAGTTGGTAAGTTACATATTGATAAATGACATCAATTAATAAATATGGATAGACTGGCATAAAAGAATGCACAAGTGATTATTTACATCTATAGGAGATAGAATGTGTAGTGTGCATTATGGAAATGTGACTTAATATACTAATGGGAATCACAAATTACTTTTAACCGCTAATTATATTATTGGTTGTGTCAGCTAAAAATCAAAGCTTTTAATTGGCCAGCTCACAAACTGAAGACAAGTCAATTGTCAAAATATTTTCACCTTTAATATCATATTGACTTTATATTTGTTTATAAAAAATATATTAATACATTTTCAGGTTATAAAAGTGAACGAAAGTTCTTTCAAAAATAAATTGCTATTTATTTATTATAAAATATTCAATTTCGGCAAAATAAAAGCCAACATATAAACAAAGAGTTCGTGACGTAAATGCTTTTTACGTTATAGAAAACTAAATATTTCTTTTTGCTAAATCTTAAATATTTTTACTAAAATCTTCAATATTTTTCGAAAATAATTTTGTTTTTTTAGTATATTTGTATTTAAAAATTATTTTAATACTCAAATTATACTTTGGAATACTTTAAACCATATTCGAAATGAAAATCTCAGTGTTTTTCTTTGATCAGACGGTTTCTTTGTTTTTTCCAGCCAATCAGAATGTCTTTGTCAGCTGAGAGCCAATCACCAATAAGTTTCTTTCTTTGTTTAGCTTTAAACGTGGTTTTTTTGACTTTTTACTTGTAAAATAATTTGGAAGAGGGCACCATCTTACAGAACTTTTAAAAACCTAATCAATAACTGTCAAATGAATCTCCTACCGCTAAAAATAACAGAATTAGAGTGACATCAACTGCTTACGAGAGTCCTCGTAAGAGGCGGTCAAAGAGTTAATAGACTAATGATTTTACAACTATGAAAGATCATACAGAAATGATGACTTAATTTATAGGTATGTGGAATGTACATTGTTTCTAAAATAACCCTCAGATGAAGATTTACAATAACAATACAGTAATCAAGTATCTTAATAGACATGAAATTTATTTAGTGAACAAAATATGTTATATTAATCATCTGATATGAATTGGAATTTATTCGTGTACTTGATTAAACAGTTTGGTTTAATAACTGTTGCCTATGAGTGCATTTAAGCTTGTCTAAATGGGAGGGCAGATAGCTTAAATAAGCTTTACTATGACATTTCTAAAGTAAACTAATAAAAATAGAATGGTTTACAAGAATCACTGCATTACAACTTATGGATATAATATGGTGCATATAAATCATAGAAGTTGTGCTGACTGCAATGATAGTGTTAGAAAAGGATTTTGGTGAATCTTTGGATCAAGAGGCTTGATCATTTATTTATAAGTATGAAAGTTCACCTGCACCTATGACAGGATGATATTTGGAGAATGGTAAGGATGCCATGGTTCGGGTTTTCTGATGTTATCTCATACAGAGCCTCAACAATCTACATTGTCCTAGGGTCGGTGCTTCCAAATCCCATTATGGGAAAAGTTATATGAAGAATAACTCCAGGATCTCGGGAGAATAATTATGACAAAGCAGAATACGAGATTTATAATGTTATTATGAGTAAACAATGTGAAAGAAGGTTCAGGTCCTTAATGACATTAATATATTAACTAAAACCTCAATAAATTAATATCACGCATAACACCATGAAATATTAACTCATTCTTAAAGATATGCATATGATCTTGACTAATTAGAATGTCAGAACAAAAGGGCAGAAAGTATTCTCTTCATTTAACAAATCCAAGTATGCTTAAATGACAAATATATTATATAACAAGTAAAATTATTTTTAAAAAACAAACATTGAGATGGAATAGAATGACTGCAAACTGTGTGATTCCTCAATGGATTCAAGATAAACTTTGTAAAATTGAAAGATTTCATATATTAAAATTTGAACATAAAATAAAATTTTTGGCTTTTAAGCAAAATAGAAATCTATATATAAATAATACTAACCACCATATGAAATTAAAAAAATTTTATCTTTGGGACCTAAATATGTTGGTGGTAGTTGGAGATCTCCTAAACTTGAATTAATTGCAGATGTTGAAGTCAGCCTCATTAATAATCCACAAAGAGATGCTATTATTTCAGATTTATCTAAATTATTAAATATAAATTTGTCTAATACAGAAAGTAAAGTATGGGATAAAGAAATTTTAAAAACTAAACAATATTTTATATCTCACAATATTACTTGCCTTAGGGAAGATAAAGGAAACCGTTTTGTTTTGCTAAATAATATAGATTATAAAAATAAAATGTATGATCAAATTAAGATATTAAAACTAATACAAGATGACAACTTTAATATCAAAATAGATAGAGATAAATTTATCATTAATGTGCTTCGAAAATTTAAAGACAAAGGTGTTACTAAATCTGAATATAAGATTTATCCTTCTTCTACTAGACCTCCCCGAATGTTTGCCAATTCTAAATTACATAAGCCTGGTGAACCTTTAAGATTGATGATGGATTTTGGTGGAATACATTATTTTGAAGCAGCCAAATTGGTAAATCAATTGCGTATAGAATATATTAATTTTAGCTTACATACTATCAATTCTTTTTTCCAATTTATTTCTAAAATTAAAAACATTCAACTTATGAATGCATCCACTATGGCTATTATGGATGTGAAAGAATTATATGGATCTATTAATAGAAAATTATCCATTCAAATAGTGCATAAAAAATTTTGAGGACACATTGCCCTTCTGATACAGTTAAATTTATTGTTGCTTTTCTTTCTTGGCTTGATTTGCACATTTTTACAATCTTTGAAAACAAGTGGTATACTATGAAAGATGGATGGCCAATGTGCTTACCTGTCAGTGGCATTTTATCTAATGTCTATTTAAATGAATTTGAAAGCTCTATAATACCAAAATATTACAATTCCACTCTTGATTTTACATATATTCGGTATGTGGATGATATATTTATTATTTCCTCTATGGATAATATTTTACATATACGAGAAGAACTTCAAAGTTTATCTAATTTATCACTTAGCATTGTATATGAAAATAATAATAAAGAAATCAAATATCTTGACCTTTCATTATCAAGAAATAATAATTGTATAGATTACAAGATGATAATTAAGCCTTTTGAAATTAGAAGCTGTGTTCACCCTAAATCTAACTCACCTGCATCACATAAATTTGCTGGTTTAAATTCTTTCTTATTTAGAAATTTGCATCTTTGTAAATATGAAGCAGACAGAAAAGAAAATCTGAATAATTTTATTAAAGATTTGATGAAAGCAGGTTTTAAACTTTGGTCTATTAAAAATTATATTTCTAAATTCCATAATAAAATAAATAGTGTTGTACCATGTGTTCAACTTCCTAGAATTACTATTCCGTACATTTCCAAAATATCTAACAAATTAACTAAAGCATTATTCAATAAGTTTAAAATTGGATTTAGAACTCCTCCTAATTCTAATAGATTGATCAACAACTCAAAAGATCATATTGATCATTCATTCACCCCACATGTAGTTTATTCCATTT
The DNA here is from genome assembly GCA_028023455.1 of Epiperipatus broadwayi. NCBI lineage: Eukaryota > Metazoa > Onychophora > Udeonychophora > Euonychophora > Peripatidae > Epiperipatus > Epiperipatus broadwayi. Next base: position 7,267,907 of record JAQFVV010012427.1, read on the forward strand.
CATGTCCTCAAGAAAAATGTCTTGCTGTATATTATGGTGAAACTAAAGCTACTGTTAATACTAGGCTTGCTCAACACACGTACACTTACAAGAGAGCTCAGAATAACAACAATATATCTTCTGTATTTTTGGAGCATTCCATGAAATCTGGACACAATTTTATTCCTTCCAATCCTGTAATTTTATGCACTGAATCAAATGATCGTAAGAGGAAAATAAAAGAAGCATTCTATTGTAATGAGCACATGACATTACATTGTGTTTTTATTATTAAACATGAAATTAAAATAAAAAGTTCGCATTTAAAAATTTTCTTTAAGAATTAAAAATTGAAATTAAATATCATCTTAAACTCGTATATATAAATCGCACAGATAAATAATTATTAAAATAAAACTTTATTTAAAAAAAAGAGTAGTTTAAAACTAAATCTTAAAAAGATTTAGAGATAAAAATATATCTTTAATCTTGGAAAACACATTAATTAATCAGAAATGGAAATGATTGTTTTAATTAGTTAAATGTAAACCAGCCTTGGGCATTTAAATGTAAAAACATCGGTCAGATAGGAAAACAATAGAAACTTTTAGCAAATAAAAAGAAATCCCTATGGAATCGGACCTCAGCGAAAGGACCATCGCATCGATGATGTAATGTAAATTCAATCCTTCAAATAAATATAAAAGGACAAGTTTGAAAATTATTAAGGATTGATTATTTACAAGTGGACAGAGATGTGTTAGCACGAAGTGAAGGAGAAGGGATTGAAAAGATGCACTCTTCAATCCCTTCAGTTCTGCTAAGAAAGAAGGAGAAATGAACTATCGTTTTCTACATTGAGGACCAGTTAAAGCAAAAACCTCCAGATGGATAAATAAATCGGCCAACAGAATACCAATCTTAGGACGGCGTGGAAATTCATGTTCATGGCAAGCAACGGATAAAATTGGATGTTTTAAAAAATCGTAAGAACTTTATATTCATTTGAACAATAAGAACTCTAAATTAAATACTGCAATAGAATCCTATCTGACCAAACTAAAATATTTATTAATTAGTGTTATAATTTTATTTGATGTGTTTCTTTTGTAAAATCATTTCCATTTATTTATTTATTTTTTGTTCTTTAAGTTTTATCATGATTTTTGTTTTTCGATAAATTAAAATATATCAATGTTAAACTTAAGTCGGGCATGAATGGCTGTATAGATTTGTAAAGATATATTAGGGGAGGGCAATCTTAGGTTATTTGTGTCATTGTTAAATTGGGTCAATGGATTGGATATATTGATGTAGTTAGTAGATGGAGTCGGAGATTCGCTACTGGCAGAATCGTTTATATATACATCATACTCACCCCTTTGCCTATGGAAGGAATTATAAGACGGAGAACGCAGTTCCTTTCTATGGAGTTTTTTTTTATTGTTCTTCTCGTTAGATAGATGTAATATTCCTATCTGATGAGAGTCAATGTCTTCTCTTAATCTTTTTGGTGCTGCTGTATTCCGTATCACATTGAATACATCGATATATCTGATGAATTGATGCCAGTTTGACTGCGAATTTTAGCCTAAGGTTAAATAGGGATATAATATTTTATTTTCAAATGCAAATCTATGTAGTCTATTCATACTCGACCCTAAATAATAATGCATTAAATTTAAGTTGTTTATAGACGCTTGCATGGATTGGTTATCGGTTAAGTATGTTTTGGGTTTTCATATTTGATCAAAATATATAGACATTCGATAAATAATAATACCTTATGGTGAGTATCTATAATGTATTTATTCGGATGTCTTTTAAGTTATTGGTGACAATGCAAGTATCTTATGGTGAATACTATTGGGTTACTTATAAATTTCCCTCTGCAATTGTCGGTATCAATGATTTTATATTTTGATCATTTATGTTTATTTTGAAATGTTTTTAACCGTTGTAATCTATGTAACCGATCTATACTCAACATTTTAAAACAAACTTTTATAAACTCCTCTGTGCGAACTTTAAAAAAATTAAAATGTAAAGTTGTAAAAATTAAAATGTAAATTAAAATCAAAGTTAAAAATATAAGTTAGATGTTAAAATGTAAACTGATACTAAAACAATTTTCAATCTTATATATATATATGTGCATAAATAAATGTTTGTATGCTAATTACTGGCAGTGGCTTATTTTATTCTTTTTTTATATACTCTTAGATTATATTATTTAATCTCTGCTATCCCACTGAGCTAGTGACATGGGCTAATGACCGGAACCAAAATATTTAAAAAAAAAAAAAATTTTTTTTTTTTTACTTACGTATCTGCCTACTTTATAAATTTTTCTAGGTTCAAATGCCTAGATGGCGCCCTGTAGTGCAGTTTACGTAAGTCTACCTTCTCCGGATCGTTATACTATATTAATGGAAATATTAATGCTATAAATAGAAAAGACACTTGCTTTGATATATCGAAGAAATGGTCCACGTAACACGTGCTAATTTTATATATCTTTGTATATATTTTATTATGTATTTTTATGAAAGCTATGATTATGAGGTATGGATCCTCAAAAACGTTTAGCATATTTTTATTATATTTATTTATAACTTCTCTTTTTTAACTTCATTTTTAAGTTAATATTTTTTATTTATATAACAAGTTATAATGTTCAATGGCATGATAAGTAAATATTTATCAGATATGAAATATGGTTATTGAAATATACTTTAAAAAACATAAAATATATTTAAATCAATAGCATTAAGCAAAGTAAGGAAATTTGCATGATAATATCCCATAATATGACAGTTTGGTAATCCATCATTAAACACATATAATATTCAATCTAGCTAACCTTCCTTTAGAAAGAAAACTTACATTTAAGCATCCTATAATACCGGGATGGTAGCTAAAATAATATAGGTTCACTAGATTAAATCATTAGCATATTAAAATTAACTCAATATAAAATACGTAATTCAAAATAAAATAAGTGATGTTTGTGCACAAAACAGTAAAGATATAATTAAAACATGACAATTTAAAAGATATAATTACAAATTTGAAAATTATAGATCTGTACTAATATTTACAGAAAGGCGATTCACAAATTTGAAAGTGAGAGTGAGTCATTAAGGTTAATACGATTATGATAACAGATTATATTCAGTTAGTAGATAAAATAGAAGGTTATATTATGATTATAAATAAAATTAAAGTGAAGTGAAATAATATTAATAATTCATTTAGCGGCATAAACAGATTACTTCCATGACTTGGTGGCCATTCGAATTGACATCACAAGGAATAAATATGGAAAGCATGGTCAGCAATACAGAGTTCAGATAAAATAATGATAGGCATTTTTTAAATCTTAATTCATACTTCAGTTAAGGCAGTTTTTAAGTGACGATGTCATGGCAGCATAGTGGCAGGAGTATGATCTGAAAGATCAGGAGAGGTGAACTTCCCTTTACTCAGCAGTCACTTTTCAAAAATTGGAGTGACATGGATTCAGTTAGCAATGCTTGTCTAAAATTTGTTCTCTTCCTTTAGCTCAAAATTTTGGCAGTATTTATACAATATTAAATCTTATGGAAAGTTCTTTTACTTGAGATGATCAGATATGTATTAACCAGCTTAATTATAGATATCATTATTTAATTTTACAGTTAAAAGATGAAAACAAGATTAGTTCTGGAAAGTATTGTTTGATCTATTTTTGTGTTGGAAATAGATTTAAAGGATATGATTTCCATTAAATTTTGCAAATCATTGAAAGTAACTAATTGAGAAGGACATTTTTCATCAATTAAGGTACAGTCTTTTGTTTTATAAAATTTAAATTATAATGATTACTTTCCCGAATTTGTTCTGGTATTGCATTAGCTTTACATTAATTACAGAAACAAATAATATATATAAATTAATACATACTTTATCAACACAAATAACATTATTTCTGTATCTGCACTACATATACGCACATACACGGCTATCTATAATAATGGGACTTTAAGATTTCTGAATTAAAATCTAACTAAAATTAGCAATAATAATAAAAAATAGTTAAATATAATCATTTAGATAAACAGGATGGAGATCATAGCGTGTATGTGTGTACTTAATTCACTGATGATGAAATAAATATAGAAACGAGTTCAAACCTTACTTTTAAGGTTACTAATGTCACCAGACAATGAAGCAAAATATGTACTACAGATTTTACCGCTTCACTATATATACAATAAAAAATTTTTTGCTAAAAAGCATATGAATTATAATAGACTTAGTTATGTTTGTGACAGGTGTGTTATCTTAGTCATAAATTCTAATAGTTGTTTCTTTTAATAAATAGATGTAGATTAATTTTAAAATGTTTAAAATATTCTAGTTCTAATACATACCAAAACCTAAATTTCATATGTAAATTTAATATTTATTTTTGATAATTATATTTTATTATTTTTTATGATATGTTAGCTTTATTGGATATTTAATATTTATTTGTGAAAATTATATTTTCAATGGACGCAAAAACAATTCAATGTAGCATTATTACAATAAAAACAAATACTTAATCCTTCCTTGTACTTTTTTTTATAGTGTCAAAGCGTCTGCCAGGAAGCGAACCCCGAGACAACTGCTTGTAAAACAGCTGTGCTAACCACTCGGCAACCAACACGACAATCCTTCCTTGTACTTGATTTCCTAGAAATATGAGTTTACAAATGAAAAACATGGAAAAAAAAAAAAATTATACTTGAACTTTTCAAATAAGAAAAAATAATATTAAAATGAAATGTGTCATGAAAATAATTTTTTTTTTCTCGTTGGACAATTACAGCAAAGCTGATAAAATAAATAAATATTAGGTTATCATATCACTATGAAATCCAGTTCTAAAATTTTAAATTGCAGTTACAGTTATTAAAATATCACAATTTTTTTTTTTATTATAGTGGAAACAATGTAATGATTATCGTTTTCTTTTTACTATTACTACTACAAGAATTTTTTTAATTTGTACTTTTAAAAATAAAACATACTTCAAAAAAATTTAAGTGTAAACATAAAAATATTTTTTTAATAATTGATATATTAATATTTTATAAAAATATCCATAAATATTTAAACATGCTAATATATATATATACTCATCACTAATAACAATTTTAAGAGGAATTTACAAATTTGATTTCATGCCAAGAACCAACTGGCAAGGTTCAGGTTTTTGTATGTGTATCTGTAGTACTTCTCTGTGGAAAAGTGACATCTTCAATGTTTTTTTAAACAAATCAATATATACTGTAGTCCCTGTTTTTACAATAAAATGGGAAGTAAAAATGACAAAACGGTGCTAAAGATAGCCACAAGACATTTAAAGCTGCAGCAGAGTTGCAATATCACAGTACTCTGTGATATCACAGAACTGAAAATCATAGAAGTAATCAAATGCAAGTAGGGAGGCCAAAAGAAAATCCATAAAAAAATGAAATTGCAAAAATAAAACCATTTATGGAAGTAAACCTACTAAATAAGGGCATGAAATTTAATTATGTTTAGCAAGCAAAGAAAAAAAACATGATTGACATTAAAAGTTGACATTGTATGTGCAAAAAGTGCTTCTAATACCTTTCAAGGATGCAATAAAAAAATCTTTATTATTATTCCTTGATAGACATTATAATACAAATAAAATGAAGAGAAGTAATGGTAGCTATATAAAAATTATTTCTACTGATAAAGTTGGCATGACAAATTAGCATCATTATGATTAATATATTACCATTCATTACCATAGTGGGGTCTAAAACTTATCAGGGACTGCAATTTAATAAAATTATCTTTTCCTGTGTGTATTTTATTATATATATGTGTGTGTGTATTTATCAATATTGTCTAATAAATTGCTTTTTCTACACCTGCCTTTCATTTCATAAGGAATTACTTTTGATTTGAATACCTATTACAGTGTAGGGCCTTTTGCTTTCTTTTATTTAGCATAAATGTGCATGGATTATCTTTTGATTTAGTTAATTGACATTTTAAATATAAACTACTTTGGCTTCATTTTATTGAAAAATATATTTTCTTCAACATCTATGAATTCAATAATAAATTCCAATATTTTTTATGAATTTATATTTGTGCTTACACTTAGTTTTTCATCATTGTATTTATTTGTTAAATAATTGATATTGTTTTTTAAAATAAATTGTTTGCATTTCTATCATAGTTAGCAAGGATAAGTGTTTTCCCAACCCATAAAAATAAACAATTATAATCAATTTCTATGAGAAAACATTCATTCATTACTTTAAATTCATAGTATATAAAAATGTTTAAAAAATAATGCCTAAATTGAAAAAAAAGTATTCTATATAAAAATATTTTGGTGGCTATAATTTTTTAATATATATATTGAGCTGATAATTTCGATCGGCTCATGTTATATTTTCTGTATAGGTAAATTACGTATATACATATATATATATATTAGGTATAAAATAAGAAATAAATGCTGTGTGTATAGAAAGTTTTTTTTTTTTTTTGGTATTATTTATTATTATTTTTTATAGTAGGTTTTTGGTATTATTTATTAGTTTTTGTTATTGGGATTTTAAAAAAAAAAAACAGAAAGAAAAGAAAAGGCAAAATGGTAGATTCGGGTTTTTTTTAAATTGGATTGAGAGATTACATCGAAAGTGATATTAAAATATATATATATATATTTGTTTTTGGAAACAATTTTTAATTAAATTTTCTAATCTGAAGGGAGGGAAGAGAGAAAAGAATTGTAATTAATTCTATTGCCGTGACTTATAGTTGGAAGGTGTTAAAAATGAAAAAGGAATTAAAGAAATGCAATCACTGGCCGGGAACGTGATCAAATAAAAGGACAATGGATAAAAAAGACTATAAATAGAGAGAAAAACCTATTGTATTAATTATTAGCTTATTAGTTTTCTTTTAATAAAAAGAAAAGAACTATTATATAGAGAAAAATGGAAATAACAATGATTGAAGGCTAAACGAAATAGAATCCATCCCCAGCCGGGACACTGCTCCATTCCTAGATTTTCATCGAACCAGGAAACCACCTCATAGAACACCAAACCACATAGGAGAAAGCAAGCTAGCTGGGGAACAAACTTCGCTGCAGAGAATCAACTCCCAAGGGATAAGGAGAAACTCGCATGGACGTACACTGATCGATCAGGGTAACAGAAATTTGTTATTGATTGAACTATAGATTGGTGAACTTAAAACATATCTATTAAGGATTATAGTTAATCAGCCATGAACTATAAGTTGCAACAATAGAAGGGGTTTTTGTTATATATATTTATAATGTTTATGTCTAAATACCTAATTAGTTTATTTAAATATGTGATTTATTTATATTTGTACTTTTTAATTTTTCTTTACAAAGGGTTTTTAACTAAATTTTGATGAAATTTTCAAGACTATTGGGAGAGGGTAAAAATAATCCCATGAATGAATCCCTGAAAGTGTTATCGAAATAGAATGTAGAAATGATTTAGAAAGCAAAAATGAAAAGTTTTAAGGGTTGAGTAAATATTGAAAGAGAGGGTAGGGGTTTAGTGTAATAACTGGCTCCTAATAGTAAGCCACTTAGTCTCTATACTGGTCTAGATTTGGATCATTTTGGGACACTTATATAAGTAAAAGTGCATGTTCCTTTGAGAACGAAATACATATATTACTCTTCACCTTTGTTTGTTTTTTTATTATTTATATATATAAAAAAAGAGAAAACAGAACAATTATGTTAGTTATGTTAAGAGTATAGAAAGGAGGAAGGTAGAGAGGAATTATTAGTGATTTGTTTTACAAATATCTTGAATAAAAGAAAAGTAAATTATAATAAAGCGTATTATTAATTGAAACGTATAAATGTGTACGTGTTTGTTTCTTTAGGGTTTATATGTGATAATAAAACCTATTATCATATCGTATCCGTACATATTAAAAATGGAATTGTAAAGGGGGAGTTTTGCTGGGTCTATCATACGTATACAAATTAACAGCCACGAATATAAGATTCTCTTAATTTCATGGCTCTAGGTTCTTTTCCTAGTGTTGCCCTCGTATGATAATGATTCCAGCTTTAATTACGATCTTTAGATACAAAAAGTAGTGGCACAATATATACAATTTTTTCATTGGTGTGTTACCATTTTGTTAAAATATAGTGTGAAGAAAAAAAACTACCCACAATGTAGAATTTAAAATTTGTTTTTGATGCATTTTATGTTCTATTATCAAAGTTTTTATTTTTAAATAAAATTTTTGAAATTGTTTTTGCATCGTTGTTAATTTTTTTAAACAACACTGATCATTTCTTTCAAGTGTTGGTTGCCTAGTGATTAGCATAGCTGCCTTCCAAGCAGCTGGCCTGGGTTTGCTTCCTGGTCAAGGCTTTGACATATGAAAAAAAAAACACTGAGAATTTCCTTAATTATATAAATGCACTGAAATGAAAAATTTATAAAGAAATGTTGGCTGCTAAAGTTTTAATAATGTAAATGATTCAATATTTTTTCTACCAATATTGTAACAATGTATTTTTTATGTTTGTAATAAAAGCCTACCATTAACTTAAATGTCATCAAGCGTTGTTAGCTGCGAGGTCAGGACAGCCATCTTGCAAGCAAGCACTTGGTTGCAAATGGTTGTTGCAGGTTCGCCGATACTATGACATATGGGGGAAAAAATGTTGGAAATAAATTATTAATTTAAAATTGGTCAGATAAATTTTATTTTAGCTTATGTTTAATGATCTTTGATTATATAAAGTTGCTTATTAACTGTATGAAATCTTTTTCCTCTCAAAATTATTTACAATTATAATGATTTTTTTAATTGTGAATAACATATTTTTGTTGCAAGCAAAATAACATTTAAAAGATTTTTAATCCATAAAATTTATTGAGTGAAAATATTTTAACTAATGTACTCATTTTAAAATTTAATATTAATATACTTTGTTGATGTACAGTATTGAATGAAAGTAGCTTTTTTTACTTATATATTCATTAATAATCTTTATTTTGGATATGTTATAATTACAAATACTGACTATTTTGCAAGAATATTGAATGAAAATCAGATAAAATATATTAATTGTATTTTAATTTTATAATCAAGACATAATAGTGCATAATGAATAAACTCTATAATGAACTGTAATAGTTTTAATGAAATCAATATTCTATGATGTCATCAATCTTACAAAATGGCAGATTTAAAAAATATTTTTTAAGATTGTAATCAGATTTTCAATGAAATGGAAGGCTGAAGAGTTGTGAGTTGGAATAGTTTGAAGCCTGTCCATTAAAGTGTGAAGATTGGCCATCTTAATATAAAGCTAAGCACTGATTATATATATATGTGAGAATAGTAATCTAGACCAACTGATGATTGCTGGTTTAGCATGAAATACGTATATTGGTGATTATTTATCTTTTCAACATGAGTGTGATCAGGTGGGTCAGCAATATGAGATGGCACTGAGATTGGTGGGTCGTGTGAAAGTCTGAGTTCAATCCTCGCATATATTACATATATAAATGCAGGTTTACGCCCGTACAATGTATTAATAATAAATAAATGTAAATCAAAACAATATACAAATTGACCGTGATTGCTATGGCTAATCCTCACATAAAGGTCCATTGTTAAACAGAGTAACGGTGTATTTTATTATTTATCTATTAATTTTTATTTTGATCTGTGAAAAGTACTGAGAAGTTCAGTAAAGATCCCAAAAACATACATCTTCTGATTCAAGCAATAGATTTATATGTTAATTAAGTATTTGATGCCTATTTTAATATGTGGCATATGTATATATAGGCGTGAATGAATAATAATACAATTAATCTCATTTAAGCAATAGGTTTGTTGTCTAATCTAGTAAGTAATCCAGAATTTAAAATTGAGAATATATTTATACGAATGTGTATTTATTTTCCAATTAAATACGATATTGTCCTATTTAAATATTAATTAAATCATTTCATACAGACATTATTTATTTTTTTATTGATATGTATTTTTAAACTTATGTTTAGTTTTGTTATAGTGTGCATTTCATTCTAATATTTCTTTTTTTTTTTTTTAATTCCAACGTAATATAATCTTTTAATAATTTTCAATTGGCTTAACCGAAATCAATTAGATATATAGTGTCTAACAGATAATTGATCTCCATTTAATTCTAAATTGGATTTAATAAAATGATTCAATCAACTTGGTATAATTTTTATTTTTAATTGCTGTAGGGTATTTTAAATCAATCTTCTCATTGTTTGGCTGTTTTTCTTTTTTTTGTGTGTGTTTTTAATTAAGTAATTTGTTTAAAGATAATTTTATCATTTTTAAAATAAAAGATAATTATAAAGACTTTTAACGTTTTTCCGAATTATTTAATAGGATTTAAATAAGCTATTGTCTGGAGGATACGTTGAATTTGTATTAAATATATTACTACATTTAAAGTGTGTGTATATGAAGATATATAATTATTAACATGACTGAATATTTTTAAACATTTAAAACCAGTCAACACTTAGACAATCCCAGTATCAATAACAATCAAGAATTTCAAACTGTTGTCAAGGCAATCTTCTTTTAACAATGATTTTTAAAATAAAGTCTATTGATACAATCTGATATGTAAAATTGATACAATAATTGATACATACGTTTATTATAAACAATGAGGATTGCCAATTCCTCTACAAGCTTTATGATAAATGTTTAGCCAGAGCCAGCACTTAAAATATCTCTGTCAGGAACCCCTCCCCAAACCCCTGACCATGGTTTCGTGCTTTGGCACTCCTCAGAGTCTATACGTTTATTATAATTGTTTTATCAACCAAATTTACAAAATTCATTTAAAAAAGGATTAAAATTATATCAAGATATAAAACGTTTTTTTTCTTTACATATAATCTAAATATTAGTTAAAAACAATTAATATTTTTATATAACACCCTACATTTATATATGTATATCAAAAAAACAAAAAAAAAAAAAAGCTTTTATGTGTTTGGAATCAATAGAAAACAAAATGTCAAGTGTAAAAAAAAAGTTACAAATAATATAATAAAATAAGCTAACATTCAGTTTTCACTGTGTTTGTATTTGTAATATGATTGCGAAACAAAACATTTTTCACTATCTGCATCACACAAAATGGATTTTTATTTTTATTTTGCAAACAAAACATTTTTCACTATCTGCATCACACAAAATGGATTTTTTTTTTATTTTGCAACTTAGATGCAGCTAAGTGCATGTTCAGTGAGGTCCATCAGAATCATAGTTCCCTGTTTAAATAGAGTAACAAACTTTATCAGTCTATGGTAGCTATAATTCTGGTGGACCCCACTAAAAGTACACTCAAGACATGAAAACATTTTGCGGTTAAATAAAAATAAAATCTAATTTTTCCAGTTTGACTTTACTAAAGAGACCAAATAGCTTGCAAAAATATCAATAGGCATAAGGGTTTTGGAAGAGGGATTTACATTGTCTATGTATGGTTAAAGTATAATAATATCTTACATACTTTAAGGTGAAAAACATGAAAGAGTATACCTCACAACCAAAGGGTGAAAACATGAAGGTAATAATTTTTGAGTTTTGTAAATAATTCCCTTTGAATATTTTCAACAAGAATCATTAAAAAGGAAATATGAGTATGGTAATAGAGGAATTAAGCTGGTGATATGAGTATAGTCCATAAGCAAATTGAATCAATGATTGTAATTTTTCTAACCTAGAAAACTTTGTATGTCTTTGAGATTTGTTTTTATCAATAAATTCAAGTATTTGTGTTCCAGTTACTAATACCTAAAGCTCTGAAAAACAATCTCTTAATTATAGTGAGAAAAGATTAATAAATTTGTATAGAGTTTGCTTTTATTGTCACCCCAATACCTAATCTTAGAAAAAAGATGATTAGGAACTTGATATATGTGGAGATGAGGATGAACAATATTTGAATGAATTCATTCTTGATAGGCAATGATGTATACATAAATGTTTCAGAAAAGATTGACAATGAACTTAGTCATTAAATGTAATAAATAAATCATTGAGTTTAATACATTTGTGCATGTTTTTTATGTTTGTATAAATTGCTTTTGTTTTTTGCCCCACTTTAGTTTGATGCAAAGTAAACAAACTTTACTGAAAAAGATTTTAATGAATTGAATGATAAATGTAAAGTAATTAATTCTTGGAAATATTAACATGTTAATGGGAGAAACTTTGAATGTAGACATATTTTGAATAGGAATATATATTTTAATGGGGGCTAGAAATTGACTTTTTTTTTTTACAGTGCTCAAATTAAGTGGATAGAAAGGCCCAGAATCTATGGAGAAAGACGGTGAAAATTTATTTTCTGTACTTGTGTTATTTAATAGTTAAAGAGAAGTTAAGAAAATAATTTTCTAAGATGGTATAAATATGTCATTAATGTTTCCATTATTTTTTGGTCAAAATAATGGGAAAACCATTCATGTTATCTATACTAGACAAGCAGTGTACCATTTTTTTTTCTTTTAAATATGACTTCTTTAAATCTAAACAAAGATGCCAATATAGCTAAAGAGTTGTCAATATTTAATTAAAAATTAATATAGCTATTCTTATTGATGTTAATTCCAATTATTAAATAGATTTTGTTTTCTTTGAAGAAGCAATTTATATGAAAGAAGAATGTCTGAGGCTGGTTTGTGGTAAATACTAAATTAGTATCTTCAATTTTTGAAAAATTTCTGTACATTATAATGATATTGAGAAATTGTTTTATTCAATGATAGATTGTAACAATTTTTCATTGCTTATGCTTTGATATTAGATTCAGAAACTTCATAAATAGAAAACTTCTGTTATTGTTGATTATATTATTATCAAAAAATATTGGTTTTAAGACTATGCCTTTGTAAGAATGGGAAGCCATTCTTCAAAATTTGTCAAAAACAATTATATTTGCATTTCATTATTTTATTATTATTTCATTTTTTTATAAAACAGAAAAATCACCATGTAGAAACATTAATTATGACATTCTCAAAACAATGACTTCATAAATTTTATTCTAGTTAAAATTCATAATGTAAAAAAATGATAACACATATGACTTATAATCACTTGTTACACAAATTATTAGTTAATATCTTTCAAATAGAAAATTATAATATCAAAAATATATTCTATCTCAAACATAATGTTGGAAATTTTATAGCATCTGATACTCATGCTAAACTTTATCAACTGTTAAATATTCTATTTGTCAATTTGTATTTTCAACTTCTTTACATTATTAAGCCATGGAATTAAGGAGTATGTTGTGGATATAAATACACCTGTTTTGGGGTTCATTAATTAAGGAGTATGTTGTGGATATAAATACACCTGTTTTGGGGTTCATTAAAAAAGAAAACTGATTCATTAAAATAAAATATAATATTCTCTGTTTACAGGCAAAACTCACTATACGTATTGCCACACACAGCAAGCTAGAGTAATCAATGGATGCCAGAAGGCTTATGCATAAAATCCCAATCTAGTGACTACTCATTCAATATCCCCAGACTAGCTTCTGGCTTGTGGCCTTTCTCGGTGAGGAGCCTTGGATCTCTGTTTACCTGAGAACTAAAATCAATAGGATGTTACATAGACAATATAGCCATTAATTAAAAAGATTTAGCAGCTAAATAGAAGGTTTAAGGATGATTGGAGATATAAAACTGTAAAGAAATGGTCATTATTAATCTTTTAAGTAGATCTTTTAAGTACTGAAATTAATATGAAGCTGAAAAATGATATTAAATCATTATATAGCATTGGTAATACCAATGATTTTAATGTCTTGTAAATTATACAAGAATTTATGTGACTACCTTTAATAATATATTTATTCTATTAAAAAAATTGGGTATAGATATATCCAGCTTGAGGTAGATCCTGATGACATTTCTGAAGTTTTAAAATATGAAAATATGTTTGTTCAAGTTATTGAAATGGGTGAAACCATAAATATATACCATGTGATTTTGAAAATACCTCTATAAAAAAGTAAAGATGATAAAAAAAAACTGCAGTAATTAGTATTGAATATCATTGTTTTTTCACTCGAGAAAAGTATTTTAGAGTGCTTTCAATTAATGGTCAATTGATGCTGTGATTTTAGAAAATCTAAAAGTGCTTTTTCTTGTTATCTGAAAAATGTAATTTATAGATTACTTTTATTTATTCAAAGTATTTGTCTCAGATTAACCAAGAATATTGTAGCAATGTTTGAATCTAGCAAGGAATCTATATAAAGGGTTTCATAGATGCTACATAGTGATATGTAATAAATAGAATTATTCCATTTTTTAAAATGTAGGTCTGCAAAGATATCAGTTCCAACTTTCATGTGATTCATTTTATTGAAACTGTCACACTGTATGAAAAAATTTGAGAAATCCATCTGCAGTTTATTCATATTTCAAAAATAACTTTCTTCAAGAATTATCTTGGAAGGCTGTGAACAATTCATGCTTATAATATAAGCCCATTTTATATTAATTGTTAGAGTATGGATATTTGAGGTTATAACTGTTTTCTATAAACTAACTTATTTTACGATGGTTATAATATTTACTAAAGAAGAATCAGATTCATTTTATTAAAACCTTAGTTTAGAAATCCAACATTGAAATTTACAATAATAGGTTATGATTATAAATTTATTAAACGCACATTGATTACGTAAGTAATATTTACTGAGGCTATAACCTCGATAATATGCATGTAAAAATGCGATAGTAGGGACCTCTACAGGTGTTTTAACCACAAGTTTATGCTATGGAAGAAATGAGGGGAACCCTTCTTTACTTCAACCTACTTTCTATTTAAATAGGTGAAGCTGAAGCGGTTAGATCTGCAAGCGTGAAGCTATTCTATACTTCACTGATTAAGTCCACATTTCTTATTACACATTAATACTCGTGAAATCTTTCGATTTACAATGAGTCAATGGAAAGATCTTATAGTTAGAAATCTATTAAAGTAATTTAAAGTTGTAATTATAAATTTATTAATACACGTATATTGTCTATACAGAACTTAATGTAATTTAGAAATATTTGAATTCAGACTTTCAAGCTCTCTACAATTATTCACTCCATCTTATAAGAGCAATACACATGGCTACTTACATATAATAAATGATCATCAATATATGTATTTCATGCTGAACCAGCACGCATCAGATGGTCCAGATCATCATCTCTCACACATATATGTAATCAGTGCTCAGTTTATATTTAAGATAGCAAAATCTTATAAGAGCAATACACATGGCTACTTACATATGAAAAAGATAAATGATCATCAATATATGTATTTCATGCTGAACCAGCACTCATCAGATGGTCCAGATCATCATCTCTCACACATATATGTAATCAGTGCTCAGTTTATATTTAAGATAGCAAATTTTCATACATTAAGAGTCAGGCTTCACTCTTCACATATCCATATTACTGGAAATCTGATGATGGAACATTCAAAGCTTTGTTGACATCAATATTGTTGTCATACCCATGTTGACTTTTAAGTCATTCTGATATCTCATGTAAAGGACCTTAATTTGTCAATTTAAATACACAGAAGATGGATTGGCAGAATACAGGCTGAATGTGTATTACTTAAATGCAGTATATTTCTGTACTGAATTTAATGTAATTTAGATTTGAACTGACTTTCAAGCTCCCTACCACTATCCACTCCATCTTATACAACTAATACACATGACCACATACATATGAAAAAGGTAAATGATCTTCCAGTATATGTATTTCATACAGAAAACCACATTCATCTCTCATACATATATATAATCAGTGTGCAGTTTATATTAAGATAGCAAATCTTCATACTTTAATGGAAAGGCTTCAATCTTCTACACTCTCTTCAACCATTCATATCACTGAAAATATGATAATGCGATGTTGAAAGCCATTATTGATGCCAATATTGTTATCATACCCATGTTGATTTTAAGTCATTCTGTTCTGTCATTTATATGACATTAAAATGTCCATTTAAATACACAGAAGAGGGATGGGTAGAATACAAGCTGATTATGTAATATTTAAATACAAGTGTATTGTCTCTATTGTAAGTGGGCATGTGTATCATATAGGATGGTGTGGATAGCTGTTGGGAACTTGAAAATCTGAGTTCCAAATCCCTTCTAAATTACATTACATTCAACATAGACTGTATTTAAATATTACATATTCAGCTTGTATTCTGCCTATCCCTCTTTTGGGTATTTAAATGGACATATTAAGGTTGTATATATATAAGTGGTTAGAATGACTTATAAGGCAACATGGTTAAAACAACAATATTGGCATCAACAAGGGCTTTGAATGTACCATCTTCAGATTTTCAATGATATGGATGGGTGAAGAGTTGGAAGTGGAGAACATTGAAGCCTGTCCTTTAAAGTATGAGGATTTGCTATCTTAAAATAAACTGAGCACTGATTATATATGTGTGTGTGTGGGAGACGATGGTCTGGCCAATGTGATGAGTGCTGGAGTTCATTTATCTTTTTCACATGTATGTGATCATGTATAGCAGTTGAATAAGATGGAGTGGGTAGCTGTATTGAGCTTGAAAGTCTGAGTTCAAATTCCTTCTAAATTACAATAAATAGATTAAAACATTTTAAATTTGATAAATAAATGTGGATCGGACATCTTTCCAGATTTATTTACACGCTAATATAAGAAGTGTATTAATCACTGTAGAAATTTGGAATGAAAACAGAGTTACGAACAAATTCAAACTTGCTTTCTACTGGTGACTTCATAAAGCAGGCGTTATATTGTTATTTAGATTTGAGACTTAATTTGAAATGATCAAAAATAAAAACAAAAAAATTAACTTTTTAGCTTTTAAATTTACATTATTCTGATGATTGCTCGGCTATTTTTTAATTCACAGAATAATTTTCAGAATAACTTTAAAGCAATATAATTTATCATTGTTTAAAACACTTATAATTTTTGACAACTTTTGAGTTTGATTTTCTTCTTGGATTTTTAAACAGAAAGAAAGGATATTGATTTGGTAGTAGAAGTTTCAATCTGTTACTTGTAAATTTAAACAAGTTAAAAAAATATGGAAGTTCAATGATATAACTAAGTCAACTAAATTAGTTGTACTTAGGACAGCCACATTCCTAAAAATATATTAGACTATCAGTGTCATCATCACTTTCAATCATTATTGGTCCACTGCAGTATGAAGATCTCCTAGATTCTATCAGTGTCATCATCAGTGTATCATCATTTTCAACTATTATTGTTTTACTGCAGGATGAAGGTCTCTTAGACTCTATCACTGTCAGTATCATTATCATTTTCAATCATTGTTGATCCATTGCAGGATGAATGTCCCTTAGACTCTATCAGTGTCATTATCATTTTCAACCATTATTGGTCCACTGCAGGATGAAGATCTCAGACTCTATCAGGGTCATCATCATTTTCACCCATTATTGGTCCACTGCAGGATGAAGGTCTCTTAGACTCTATCAGTGTCAGCATCATTTTCAACCATTATTTGATTCACTGCAAGATGAAGGTCTTTTAGACTTTATCAGTGTCCTCATCATTGGTCCATTGCAGAATGAAGGTCTCTTAGACTCTCAGTGTCATCATCATTTTCAATCATTATTGATCTGCTGCAGAATAAAGGTCTTTTAGACTATCAGTGTTATCACCATTTTTAACTATGAATGCAGGATGATGGTCTCTTATGCTATCAGTGTCAGCATCATTTTCAGTGATTATTGATCCACTTCAGGATGAAGGTCTCTTAGACTCTATTAGTGTCAACATCATTTTCAACCATTATTGATCCACTGTGGGATGAAGGTCTCTCCATGTTCAATCCATTTTCTTCAATTTTTAGCCTCTATTTTCCACACCACCCCAGAACACTTCCTTTATTTCATTCATCCATCTCACATGCAGTCTCTTTCTAGGTTTTTTTTTTTTACAATTTCTTGGAATCCAATTTAAGATATGTGTATGCTGGCAGGATTATAAGACCAATCACTAAGTTCTGAAATTTGTTGAATTTAATAATATTGAGTCTCTAATCATCAGTGCATATTTTCATTTGATAAAAAATGCAGATAATCTTATATAAAAATCATTTTATGATGAATTTTATGTGGCTGTCATTAGACACAGATTACATTTACATTATTAAAAAAATCTTAAAGTGACTCTAATGTGTTGCCATGTTGATTGTTTTTATTGGAAAGACATAACTAAGGATATATTACAGTGAATAACTTATAAATGGTTGCTGTAGTTGTGATAAAATGAATTAACACTAAATGTCAAAATAAATTAAATGATCAGAGTATATGTAGTGGTTGTATATGTGCTTCTGAGATCGTTTTACATGATCATTGCTAACTTCTTTTTTTTTTACTTTGGCTTTGTTTAATCATTTTAAACTCATCTTACATTTTGACCTTATTCTTTTATGGCATTAATATTTAACATTAACCAGCATTAAAATAAAAATATATACCAATAGAACTTTTTTTTTCAAATAAGACACAAAAGGTAATAGAGATTATATTGCAGGAAGTTGATATCTGATTTATGAATTTATTTAGAAGAAATGTCCAACCTGTTTGAGTTATAAAAGTCATTTAATTTTCTGATGCAATAACGTCTAAATTTGCTAAATTATTTAAGGATTCATGATCAAAAATCTCAAAGGTGGTACTCCTTTTACTTCGGATGTGAATGAAATAAGATAATATTGTCTTTTGTAGAAATTAATATTTATTGAAAGAGACTAATAAACATTTTAAAAAATTATGTACAAAAACATGAAACTTTAAACAAAATTATTACAATTCTTAATATTTATTTGAACACTCCAGTGTCTACCAAAACATTCTTATGCATGTTTTACATGTAGAGCATAGTTGATGTCATGCAACATTAACTTTCGTTATATAAATGCTACATTAAAGAAATCATAGAAAGCAATAGATAATGAATGAAAGCATATCATATTGCTTATGAACATCATTTACATTTTTTTAACATTTGGAAGAATTTACTGTGATCATCACAAAGCACCACCAAGCTATTTTTCTTGACCATATTATACTATTAATTATTTTGCATCACAGTTGCGTATTATTTGAACATTTATCCCATGCAACATATTGCTTCCTGTCAACAGTGTTATAATAGAAGGTAATGCTTTAATTTATATCACTCATGCTGTCAAATATTTGTTTGAGAAAATGTTGTTTTAACATGCCTCTTAAGATCTCATTATTTATCTAATTTAAATATTATTGGAACTCTTCTAATCTTGAATAATGTTTTCCAGCTATAAATTTAATAGAAATAGACAAATGGATTGATATTTTCTAACTATTGTACAAATATTACAAAAATGTGTCCTATAATGAATGCAAATTTTAATTGCTAATGTTGTATTGGAAGAAGAAAATGTTTGTATCAGAATAAAAATGTTTAGTGTAAGATTTTCACTAGATTTATTGATTCTCAATAAACATATGTTGAAGAATTAAGTATTTTATATACAACTTCATTTAAAAAGTAGACTCAATTCAACTTTCAAATTTACTTACTTTAGATGATGATTAATGTGCAGAAAACATTAATTATTAAAATTTTTAATGAAAAGTAATAAAAGTATTTCACAAATATTTTTACAAAATAGTATTCTAAGAGAATATAAAAAGAATTTAATGTATGATCTTCAAATACACAAATGAATTTCATTATAGATTCTCTTTCTTCTTCAACAAAATTATATTACTAAAAATAGATTTATTTTTAATGGTGTAACATTAATTTTTTTTTTTTGCTAGATATATCTTTAAAATATAAGATTTCATTCATTTTTGTCTTAACTTATTTCAAAAATAGAATTTGAATCAATATGTTTTTAGATATGCACAATATGAATTGTTCTGTGTTGTTTACTTCAACAATACACTATGTCAAGCATTGGTGGTCTAGTGGTTAGCATAGCTGCCTTCCAAGCAGCAGGCCTGGGTTCGCTTCCCGGTTAATGCATTTGACATATGAAGAAAAAAAACCCAATACACTTAAAGGATATTGGATTAATTTGCAGCAGAGTTAATAATTGAAACTTGTGCCCAAAATGTCTTTAATACTTGAAGTCACATGATCTCTCAATAATTGATTTTTATAATGCTTACAGTTTATTAAAGGACTACTTCAATTACAAAAAAATATGATTTTTCAAGAGACAATTATAGAAACTTGATAAAATGCAAGCAGTGACCATAAAAATAAGATCCACCAAAATTTTGGCATACAATAAGTATGTGAAATATACTACATTGCAGAAAATAATATGGTAAGCCAGTTTATTGCATAGTCAAATTTTGGAAAAATTCATATCCATAATTTATATATATATTGTGAAATTTAATAACATTGTATTGTGAAATATATTTGCTTTTTATTTAGTATCTGAAATAAATCTTCAGCTCTCTAATCTTCAGGTGATTTTTACTTTGAAACAAAGTGCAAATACAGAATATTTAAAAATTATTATCAGTAACATATCTACATACAAATATATAGGATATATGAGCACAGACTTTCACATGATTCACCACTCTATCTCATATCACTGATACACTTGAACACATATATAGTGAATTTGATTTTATGTCACATATGTTTAATGGGATGATTAATATTTCTATTATATATATGAAATATACATTTTTTGCTTGAATTGTATGATGTTATATGGGATTTGGGCATTGCTGAAGAGTTGGAGATTGGAGTAGCTTGAAGTCTGTCCATTAAAATATAAAGATTTGCTATCTTAATATAAACTGAGTACTGTGGGAGATGATAATCTGGACCAACTGATGAGTGCTGGTTCAGCATGAAATACGTTTATTAGTGATTATCGTTTCTATATGTGTGTGATCATGTGTAGCAGTATGTTGCTTGAAAGTCTAAGTTCAAATCCCCTGTATTTAAAATATAATTTTTATTATTTTTAAATATATATTTTAAATCTCTAACGTGTAAGTAAAGTTCTCATGGTGATGTCAAATAATTATAACTGTTTTTGTGTGTCTGCTTTCTAATGACTATTTTCTTATTCAAAACGCTCTGCATTATTTACTTTTATTTGTTATGAATATATATATATTTAAGTATAAAGTGGAATATATATTGGTAAGAATCATTATCATTTATTATTCTGAAAGAAACTTTTTATAGCTATATATTGACAATCAACATGCCAAAAACTGATATTACACAAAAAATATTTAAAAAAATAAATTTAAGACAATTTAATTTAAAAAGCACAATAATAAAGCATTAAAAAACAATCCAATCTTGCAGAAAGTCTAAAGTTTGAAAAAATCAAAATTTAGTTAGTTTTACTTTTAGTTGAACTGAAAAGTTTTTATATGTGCCTAATATATATATATTTGACAAACAAATGCAAAATTTAAATTGATTTGAAAAGATAGTGAGTAGCTAGTCATTATATATATATTAAAATATGGTATAGGGTTAGCACATCATTCTATTATACATGTGACAGGTTCAAATTCCGACTGAATACAATTTAAGTTTCTTATGTTCCAGTTAAATTTATTTTTTATGAAACTGGCCCATAGCTAATCAAGTTAATTATCAAATGGTGACCAATAAATAGTTATCTAGATATTCTTGTTAGAAAGTAATATAAAGATACTTAAAAATTCTACTACCTAATAAATCTGATATGCAAATGGCGTTCTTTTTCATCGTTTCCCCATGGAGACAATTGGAAAGACGGTGGTTTTGAAATGACCTATTGAAGAGCTGGTTTCTCTATTAAAAATATACATAATTAAATTATTTTTGCTATTAAAACTTCAAGATACAAATTTATAAAAGTGACGTTTATTGTTTTTAGTATAAATTAACTATAAACTATCCTTGCTTAAAGACTATGATACGATTTTTACTTGAAAATTTTGAGTTTATTGGAAACGTTTATAATGTTTATATTATATTACTTGTTTAATTTTTAGAAATCCGTATTCTTTATAGAATTTCTAATTGGAAATTTGGTTGATTTAATCATGGATATTAGAATGGCAGCTATATTAAAGTGAAAATTTGGATATTCAATGGATTAGCCTATATTCAATTCTTTAGATATTTTTTTATGTAATATTTGTAAGTCGTCATCAAAAAAACAGACGGATATAATTAAGCAATAGGGGAGATACTGCAACGAAGTAATAATACGGGAACACTGGCGAAGATAAACATCCATTGCTTGTCATTCTCAATATTTAAGTGATTATTATTACTTTTAGTCAGTCCTGAATTAATAATACGCCAATTGAGCAACTTTTATTTAATATAAAAGTGTTAACTTTTTATCCCCTTTAATATTATTTGTTTAATGATGGCTGAATTATATATTTTGAAAAAAGTAAATAAGCTGACAAATCTTATTGTGAATTTATTTCAATGCATATAAAAATGCTCCAACTTTCTTCTCACACTTGCATCTGTTGTATCATATTTGATAATACCTTAAGGTCTGAATGTAAAATGTTTAAAAAAACCAGTCAAGTCTTTAGAGACAATATTTCTTCTTGTTGTTGATTAGCGGGCATTGTTTCTTAGGAAAACAAAGATGAATAATTAATGTTAACAGATCAGTTTTTGACTGTTTTTGAAACGGTTGATTACACGGCCTTGGATGACGTTGAGCGGCATTAAATCAACAATGTATTTCTAGACAATTAAAACGTTTCTGAAATGTGCATAAATCTTTTGTTCTACGGGATTAAACAATCCTTTGCTTTTCTCTCTTAAAACATCATCTCACCTTTATTCACTCTTTTAAGTTGAAGCTTATTTTATGAGAAGCAATAATTGGATGATAAGATTGTTTTATGTGAGAAAAAAAAACTGAAATCAAACTTGGTAAACAAATTATAACATTAAGAAAAAATGCATTAAAGTTTGTCTTCGATGTACCCCAACATCATGTCATAATCGTCGGGGAGAAAAAAAAATTGAATTGAAAAAAGTCATTTTCATATCTGTTGTTAACAATTGCTAACTTTTCCATTAGAAAAAAAGCAGTAATGTTATTTTTACCATGTTAACACGATAGTGAATGCTTCATATGTGAGGAAAATGTAAACATATTTAGTGTTAGGGACAAAGATGGTCTGAGAAGAGAACGGTGCTTGAACACACATGTTATTGTCATTACTTTAGCAGCGCCATGATTCAATCTAGTAGCCATTTGCTGTGCTGTTTTCATTAGAAAAGTGTGACTCCCAGCATTTTCTAAGTCACTGTGTAAATATTTTCTGACATAGCCGCCCCAAGTAACTTTCTTATGAAAACAAAGTATCCTGCTATGCGATTCAACTGTAAAATGTCCGATTTGAACAAATGTTAAGAACTCCCCCTAAGCATAAGTCTCTTTATACTTTTTACAACAATTCTTTTTAGCAGCACTTTTCTCCTTTTTAAAAATCTTTTCATCATTAAGTACAAAGAAAACAAAAATTAACTTTCAAAGGCGGTAAATACATTTAGCCTAAGAATTATATTATTCTCCCTTACTCCGTAATTTAATTATCACAATAATTAAATAAAATTATTCTGTATTTATTTAATTAAAATTGATTAATATTTGAAGAAATGAAATAAACTATATCCATAATATCGTTTTAATTTATATAAACCGTCAAAATATTGCAACCATCCATCTCTTGTAATTCGTACGTTGGGAAGAGTTGATAGTATTAATGCATTTAAATAGAATGTTAACGTTGTAATACCTTGATTATGAGAAGAGATATGAAAAATCCTCTTGAATAAAATGGGGGGGGGGGGTAAATTTGTTAAAATTGATTCAATTATTTATTTAGTCATTGTTTTTTAAATCTTAATAAATTATTATTTTTATAAATAAATATGCCATCGGAGCTAAAATGTATTGTTTTTGGATTTCCATGTCAAAATAAAATTTACGTTTGAGTACAATTTTTAATATATATTTTGGAATAATTTAGCATTATGTAAATAGACTTGCACAATATATCAAGTAATTGACCCGGGTTAGCGGGTTTGCTTCTCGGCCGATGCTATGACACATGAGAGAGAGAAAAAAGTATATATCATCATTTATTTTAAATATCAGAAATTACGCTTTTAGTGTATAAATATTTATTAGATAATTTTCTGATAGTTAATATTTAGAAGATAAAAAAAAAAGTAGAATTAAAAACTAGGAGAATATAGAACCAAAAACAATTGATCGGGGTTAATCTAACATCTGGACGCTTTTATACATCAAATATCACTGAGAAATGGCTAGTATCGCTTTTATTAAATATTATAACTAGTTAATATTTTTTCTGCTATGAGAATCACTGACTAGGTGGCTGTCATCTCAACTTGGTTAATCTGAGCAATTTTACGCTTGGCTCTCTCAGAAAAAAAAAAAAGCCTTTCTCTGCCACCTACTATCATGTATTGTTTGAAAACAGGGCTCTGCTCTCTTTTCCACATCTAAATAAAAGCTTGAACCGCCTACTGGTGCTAATGGTATCGGAAATCATCTAGCAATATTCATTTTTTTAAATTTTTTTATAAAGATGTTAAATACCGCCATCAGTAGCCTTATAAGTTTGTTTTAGAAGTTTGATTTGAAAATTGAAAGAGGTTGCACGACTTGAAATTGATGACAATAGATAATGGCACACTTCGAGCTAATTTGAACTTCAGTTTAAAATAAATTAATTATTTTTCTTAAAAGTAGTAAAATAAATTTACGATTATTAATAATATAAGTATATAGTTTAAAAAGGATTTATCAGTATGAAAGAAAATATTACATCTATTTAAAAACACACACACAATTGTAAAAGGAAGAGCAGTACAAATTAATCTCACAGTTAAATTGTATAAGCTTAAAGATTTAAATATAAAGAATAATAAATTGTTTAGCGAATTTCAAAAGATATCCTAAAGATACAAAATTAAAATATACTAATGGTTATAATATCCTAAAGAAATCTAAATGAGTATGAAGCATACATATAACATTAAAAGTCCATTACTTCATATTTTGCATCATTATTCAAATGATATCACTATATTAAGCCACCTTTTCAAAATATCATGTTAAGAAATATCATCCATGGATTTAATACCATTATTATGCCCATTATGGTTTAGTGGAGGGTAGCAGACTATCAAAATTCATAGTTCATGACTCAACCTTATCATGTCTGGTGCTCGAATTTTAAATAAATTCCTCTAGTATAAACAATTCATATAATTCTATAATTAAAAATCACTTCTTTTCTTGTCAAAAACTTTATTTGATATATATATATCCACTTATTTCCAACGTTTCGACTATCTTTACTCTATAGTCATTTTCAAGGATCTAGAAAAAACATTACATTATAAACAAACTTCACATAATAAAAACAAAAATAATCAAAAACAATATAAAGCATATAAACCCCATAAAATTTAAAAATAAATAAAATACATTAAAATCAATTAAATTAAAAACACAAAACATACACCACACTTACTTGACTCCCTTCTCAAAAAACTTTCCCTTTTTACATTTTTTATCCAAAAAACCAATTGTTACAATAAAAAAAAAAAAAAAAGGAAATAAGGTTTTTTTTATTGTAACAATTGGTTTTTTGGATAAAAAAATGTAAAAAGGGAAAGTTTTTTGAGAAGGGAGTCAAGTAAGTGTGGTGTATGTTTTGTGTTTTTAATTTAATTGATTTTAATGTATTTTATTTATTTTTAAATTTTATGGGGTTTATATGCTTTATATTGTTTTTGATTATTTTTGTTTTTATTATGTGACGTTTGTTTATAATGTAATGTTTTTTCTAGATCCTTGAAAATGACTATAGAGTAAAGATAGTCGAAACGTTGGAAATAAGTGGATATATATATATATACATCAAATAAAGTTTTTGACAAGAAAAGAAGTGATTTTTAATTATAGAATTATATGGCTATATGTACTGTATATATTTTTGAAAAGAAAAAGGATTGAGTCGTGATTAGAAACAGAAGTAAATGGATTTGTATAAACAATTAAATTACATATATATAGAATAATAAGATTAATTTTTAGTCTCGTTTGGAATAAAAAAAACCTCAGATGAGTAACAATTAAGAATGACTGTTTCTATTTGCAGTTTTAATCCACCAATCATTACTGAACTTTCTATTTTTACAACTTTATATTGGTTAAAATGCCCACATTCAATGTATTATTCTCTTAAATGGAAAATGCCTTGTATTTCTATTTAATTAAGTTAATAGTCATAGAAACATCTGAGAATGATATCAGAATTCTTAGTGGTATCAGGTTTCTTATTTATGGTAAAGCCAATATTTAATTACCAAACTATACTCTTTAAAAGACTTTCATATCTCAGTAATATGACACTTTTAAAAACCCAAACTGATCATTTGTGTGTGTAATAGCTATTGAAATCTATCATAGGTAAGTAGATGCATTTAAACAATTAATATAAAATTTCATATGAATATGATTGGAATGACAAGACTTTTCTCTTTAGGGTGACAATGGTCTTATTTACAATCTGTCTAACTGTTCACCCTATATGAACTTTTTTTGCATTCTAATTTTTAATTATAATCTATTAAATTCCATTCTTTTGAACATGATCCTATCCTCTTTTTGTAGTGATTTTGTATTTTGACTAAACAACATGATAAAATCTATGCTTTACATCAAAATTAAATAACAGAAGATCAGTTGAATTGATAAATACTGTTTCTAGTAATATGTGTGTATTAAAGTTTAAAAGAAGAAATGTTTGATATTTTAATGATATCATGTAATAACACACTATCAATCAAGGAATGAATGTTTTTTTTTAACTTTCAGTACTCAATTTTGGAGTATAAACACGGATAAAATGAGCATAAAAGCATTCACCAAAGCATTTAATACTATTAGAACTTCAGTAATTCCTCTAGAATTTCAACCACAAAAAAACCTTGTTATAATTTCTAGAAAATCCCTATTTATGCAGTCTCTTTTTATTGGATGATCTATCTTTCCAAAAATTAAAAAAACATGTAGCTCTGTTATATATTTAGTTAAATTTTCTGTACTTGGAAATCATATCACTCTTAATTTAATTGTTAATGCTCTTATAGATTTAGCTCTTGAAGACTTAGTACAATCCATATACTTATATTTGGAAATATATATATTTATTTCTAATATGGCAATTACTTCTTACTTTAACCCCTTTACCTTTACTGATTTTAATAAGCCAATAAGCTAATGCACATGTGCTTTGTAGATTTAACTATACAAATGAATACTCCCACTTTCCAAACACAAGATAGAGTCATTGTGAAAAGATAGAATAAATCCATTTATCTTTTCGACCCAAATGTTTATGTATGGGCAAATCTTAAGTGTTTGGAAATGAGAGCGTGAAGATGTTAATTGATCACTTTAAATTCCTTTTTATTATGTGAATGAATGCCACTTGTGAAATTTCTAGAATTTATGATACGTCATTCTTATTAAATTAAACATATGTAAATAAGACATTTATATAGCGCGATGTTTTTCTAAATTGTAATATTAATAAACCAATAAGATAATGCACATGCGCTTGTTTACATATGTTTAATTTAATAAGAATGATGTCTCGTAAATTCTAAAAATTTCACAAGCGGCATTCATTCACATAGTAAAAAAGTAATTTAAAATGATCAGTTAACATCTTCATGCTCTCATTCCCAAACACTAAAAATTTATCCATACATAAACATTTGGCTCGAAAAGATAGATGGATTTATTCTATCTTTTCACAAAGACTTTATCTTGTGTTTGGAAAGTGAGAGTATTCATTTATATAGTTAAATCTACAAAGCTCATGTGCATTAGCTTATTGGCTTATTAATATTATAGTTTATAAAAACATCGCGCTATATAAATAAATGTCTTCTTTAGTGATTTTATTTTTTTAATGAGTGATCTACAGAAATAGTAAACAAACTCTGTATGAGAAATGGGCAAATTTTTGACTATATTTTTTAGATACCTTACACTTTCATAATAGGCAAGAAAGTATATAAATATATCTGCCTAAATATAAAATTTTTATGAGCTTAAAATTTCATCTCAAGTGCAATTTCAAAATGACATTATGGATCGTCTTGTGCAAAGATCTTATTTAAGACAAAAAATTAATGGACTATTACTTTCCCAACACAGAGGGCTTATGCAAAAAATTTGAAAGAAAAGAATCACTATTTATATAAACAAAAAGTAGATACGTTATCTCACATTCTTGCAGTGCAGTAAAATAAAAAATAGCATGAGAGATTCATAATAACTTGGCTTTATAATAAGTAAAAAACTCAAAGAGAAGATAAAGATCAATTACATTATAAGTAATATCTGGTCTTTGGCGTTCTCATATCTAGTTCTATAAAGCAATAGAAATAATTTTTGTTGGGAATTGTTTATTTACAATAAACTCTCAATATGAAGATTATTGTAATATCTAGTAACTGTGCGCACAATAGGTAGCCTAATTTCAGCACAGACATCAATATATATGATGGACTATTTCTATTATCTAATTGAATTGTTAAATGTTTTTAGAAAAATTCAAACTTCATTTCTTTCCATATACATTCATCTACTAGTAATAACTTCCAATTAGTATAAAATAAAATGATTTCAGTAATATTTATCTCCTCTTTTTTCATGGAGTTATAGCATAGGAATTTAACTGGCAATCTTTAGATTCATGAATACTGAATTTAAATTAGCATTTTCATCAATTAAGATTTTATCCATTTATTTATGAACATTCTAATTTCTGATTTTTTTTCTTTTAAGAGCAATGATAATGGGTGGTTTCTAAACGATATTGATTATCATGTTAGATTTGGTTATGCAATTATTTGACATTATCATCTAAAAAGCTTTAATTTTTTTTTTGTTTTCTTTTCACTGCACAATATGCTTGTGTTTTTCCATTCGAGTGTGTGCTTATTGCTACATCCATTGTTAGATACTCTAGACACATCCGTCTTTTCCATCTTTTCACCAGTATAGATAGTGTTAACTATATATCTTACTACATTTACATGGGATTTCAAAGATGCAATTTTTGTTTTTAAATGAGTTAAATGTAGGCTTTCCAGAAATTGTACTATTTTTGTATGAACCATGGCACTGGACAGAATTTTACATTGTATTATTGATGGGTTTTTTTTAGTATGTATAGATACCCTACCTATCTTTTTTTTTTTTTTTTTATACTTTATTTTTTAATGATAATTGATAGATAACTATTGAGAGTTTGTTTTAAGTGATTTTTTTGTAAGTCACTAGCTTCTGAAAAACTTCTTTGCTCTATTCTGTTGATACAATAATCCCACTTTTTGGCATTTGTTATCGTGATTGGATATTAACAATTGTTTTGAATTTGCCATGAATGTGAATTGTCACAAGAACATTCTAAAATCCTCATTTTTATTTTTTGTTTTAATTTTAATGTGAATAACATGTCCAACATATTTATGATAGTGCAACACCATGTAAATGTCTTTAATCAGGGGTATTGTAGAAGTGTACATTGATAATAAACTAAACTAGCCTGCAAATAAACATTTCTGTGATAAAAGCTGAAATAGATGGGTTTTATTAATTTTATTGTACTGAATTCAAAAATGCATTTTGTTTTGCCATGTTATATCTGGTTAAATAATAAAAAATATTACTTTGTAGTACTTATTGATTTGATATATCACATATAAACATTAGTAGTCAATCTGCAATCTTATTGGTTCCTACATTAAACACATATGAAAGCTGCTTTGTAAACTGTAAAATGGTTTACATATTGTTTTTACTTATGTTTAAGCCAGTGAAACCCAAATGATAAATGCATATTTTAAACTGGTTGTGCCAGTAACACATATAAATTTCCAACCCTATTACAGGATTATCCATACATAGTTTCATTAAGAATATAATCAACAATATTTAAAGAAAAAATGATGCTTATATATATATATTGTAACAGTCAAAACACGTGTATCTCGTTAACATATTGCAGAATTCGACCACCACACAGAACAGCAGCACCATCGAATAGCGAAGCCACCGGTAATACTGAGTTCGAACATAGTTTATCGGTTCCACAATACAATCTACGGAATAACGCCTCTGATGCGACATAAGTAAACACTTCCTTAGGCACGGTGGTCAGGGAGATGCACGAGATTCATGGGTTTTGTTTCCGAGTTGGCCAACAATCAAACGAATATTAACTAACACATATAATCGAGGAAATATATATAATGGGCATCGAATTAATGAAAACTTAACTACAGACGTATAGTTAAAATTATTTATTTACATTTTTAATAAAAGACAACATTAGTAAGGTTATTGATCATATTTTTAAATTAAGAGTTTCAATATCTAATTGGCAATATTATATATAGAAAATACATTTATTTATTAGGAGCATTTATTTATAGGAAGGCGTAATCCAGCTACCCAGGGTTCTCGAGTGTGTATTTCTAATGCGTGCTGTAAGGAATTGATACTTTGCACTGCCAGAGTCATCAGTAACGGCGGACATACATTTATTTAATAAAATCTTTATTTTACGACTAAGGGCAAACATTTATTTGAGAGTATATGACGAAGATAATGCCGAGGCGGAGTGATGGAGAGAATAATAAACTAATATAAAAGAACACGTGGTACGCTTTAGAAGGGCAATGTAAAATGGCAGCGCTAAAACTGCAAGACCGTGAATAAGTTATAAGGGTTTCGGGTTGGTCTCTGCCTCGACCCGAAGAGGTAAGGTGTCACATGAGCATAACCAGGGACAAGCGGTCCGTGTCGCAATTTGCCAGCTGGCTGCGTGACGGTCGTCAAGCCCTACGGGAACATTGATCATGTCCGCTTGTGTAGGACAACTGGGGTTAATTCAACCATGGAGAATCCGGAGTATTCACGGCATGGAATGAGCCATCGGGGCTTCAAAACGTAACACATATATAATATCTAAAAGATTGTGGTAACATTTAACTAGATTTCAAACTCGGCCCAACATTATCAACTTTGACTGAAAGAAAATTGGTGACTCTCAAAGAAATGAAATTTACATAATTATTCATTAACATTTAATAATAAAAATATCTAACAAGGGAATTATTATAGCTAGTATGCCAGCTATTACGGAGTAGTCGACCCTGCATTACAATAACTGATTCTTTGAATGCGTGTCGATTTATATGAAATTTAAGTTATTTATAAAAGCAATATTAATAACAATTCGACACGCATTCACTGTTCGAGCGATTATGGATTTAGCTTTAAAACTAAGACAATTATGAGAAGGTAATATTTCAATGATAATTATAAATAAAATGTAGATTTAAGAAATACACACCTAAGAAGTGATAGAGGGAGGGTAAGCTAGATTATGCGAGAAGTTTACAGATTACATGAATTCTTAAATTTTAGTTTCACAAATTTACAATTTTTTACATTTAGAAGTTATACAAATAATAGGAGATGAGCTATAGCTTATTATTACTAGAGTACTCTATAATTTGGAATACACAAACACAGGTACCTGTTTTATAAGAAGTTTTCGTCCATTGGTTTAATAGCAGATTGTTCGTAGTTAGAAGTTTTCTTTCTTGTCCTGGGCGTATTGTTTTATTGATTTTTAACAGCAGTGGCTTTTTTGTTTATTTCAGGCAGCAGATCATCTTGGTGTTTTTACGATGGGCAAGGTGAAGCTCAGCATATGGTGGGCCATCTTCCGATGGAGAATAATTTCGGTGCTTACTCGGTCATACCTTGTAGTATTAATTTATTTAAGATATTTTAGACGCTCCACTCGAGAGCAAAGCTAAAATTCAAGTCCAAATCTTTAGCAAGTCTAAGATGGCCTCCTTTTCTTATCTTAATCTTTTAATTTTTCTGTTGAGATATTTTTAGGTTTTATTTATCTTGCCCTCAGGATAATCAATGCTCTGCTGGTTTTAATTAGAAAGAAATTTGCTGTCTATTGTTTGTTTTTCTTTACATTCGTTAATTACATTTTTCTAGGAATTTTGCTATAATTAATTTATTATCTATCACTGACCGATGCTTTTAAATTTTCAAAGACAAAAGGGAATAAAATTATTTTAACTTTAATTAATTATTGCATCAGATTTTGTTAGAATTATTATTTAACAAAATTTAAACTAAGCAACAAATACGAACTTTATAAGATTCAAAATAAATGATTAATATTACACAAAAGTTTATTTAACTAGAAGGAATCTAAATTACATTATTTTATCCGTATTTATTGCGTTTAATTTGAGATCGAAATGTGTGCGTGTTTATGTTGAGTTCTACATATATTAATACATTTTTAATATTGTTACACACACAATTCGATACCAAAAAGTTTAAATTTGGGTGGGATAGACCGGTCAGTGAGAGACGACAGAAAAAAGGTGAAACTTGAGATTCGAATACGAATCTCACTGTTTCAATATATATATATTGCCTACTACTAGTAATTATAAATCAAATATAAAATCATATAACATTGCAATACTAGCCAAAAAAAAATTTCACTAAAATTCTTCCAAAACCATGATTTCAATTCAACAAGATATACACAACATATATATATATATATATATATATATATTGTGCCCTTTTGTATGGGTCTTCATAAATTGTTGTATCAATCTATTTAAAAAATTTTAAATTTAAGATATATTTAGCATATGATGTTAATTTTATTTATAAGAATCTTTTAAAAAGTGTAATTAAAGTAATTCATGAGTATTTGATATGTAAAAATTGTGCTGATGTTTGAGAGAGATGTTTCAATGGGAATGATAATAGTATATGGTTGGGAAAACTGGCCATAATCAATACTGCATTAATAAAGTTAATAAATAAATGTTTAAAGTTAAAGTTTTAAAAAGACAAGTTAAAATTAAATGCATATATTTATTGTTGATAAAGATTAAAATTTAATAAATGAATATAAATATTTTAATTATTAGTAGTACATGATAGAAGATTAATATTTGATTTTAATAATATCGAATTATTATTTTAAAAATTGTTAGTTTATTTTTAGATTATTACAAGCGTTTGTAGCTTTGTTGTAGGAAAAACAGATGTTAGTTAGACACATACACACATGCTTGGGAGTTTTTTTTTAGTAAAGTTGCAAAACTATTTTAAAAATTCTGTTATAAAATTTATAAATATTATTTTGGCTATCATGAGATAAAAATAAAGATAATTAATGTAAAATATTAAATCTGATTTTTAAAATACTGTTTAAAAAAACGTAACGAATAAAAATAGACTTAATTTGTTTATAAAAATAATCTTATAAAAGTTAAAAGTGAAATAAAGTAAGAAAGTATATTTTAAAAAAATGTTTAATGGATTTAAATAAACGATAAAGATTGATTTAAGAATTTAATAATGTGATAAATAATAAATATTAAATAAGTCATTATTTATTTTTAATTCTGTCTTGTTGGTAAAATATGTAAATAAGCTAGCAAGTCGATTGTTTAATTTACCAATCAAGTGGAGAGTTTCTTCGGGTATAAAACCAAGGTTCAATTGTTCGGAGGGGATAGTGATTGAAATTCTTAAAGTAAAGGGTACTATTAGAAATAGCTAAGTAATTATAGACGCTCTCAAAATCGTTTTAAAATTATAAGAGAGTAGTTTTTTTTAAAATAATTTATAAAAGTTTACCGACAAACATGCAGTGCTAATTTTAATTATAATTTCCTATCGTCTCGATCAAAGCTCAATTTACTATCAAATAGTCATGGAAACATCGTATAAGGATAAAATGTATTGGAGACTTTATACTAAAAATTTAACAAACGCTGGATTAACTAGGAGAGTTATTAGATGCATAAAAGTAATACGTTGGACTTTATATAATTTTAAAAGCTGATGGTAATTAATTTTATAAAACAGATATTTAAAAGAATGAGAAATACTTCTTTATGAAGAAAGTATTTGTAAATTATGAATCTAAGTATATAACTTAGTAAAGATGGTAAATAATAATGATTATATGAATATTTGCCTTGGTAAGTCTTTATGGTTTAAAAGACTAAATTATGATAGTTTTAAAAAGGCAAATAAATTGGAAATTTAATGGGTAAAGAAATACCTATAAAAAAAAAAAATATTATATTATTAAAGTCTGAACGCTGGTCGTACAGAAGACTCTAAAAGTAATCTTACCTAAATATCTGTTAAGGAATGCGCAAATCAAATATACGTGGATATCCAAATCAATTAAAATAATTGGGCAGGAACTTTATAAATTATAGACTAATTCTAAAAAATAATAACTTTTAAATAATAATATTTTTTCCTTAAGAAAGAAATGAATATGGATCCTATAGACTATTTTAATTTTATTTTGTTTATGGTGGAACTGACTTTGACTTTTATTTTTATTTTTTAAAAAAGAACGTTTTCATTTATTCCATAAAAACTTTTAAAAAAACACGTGATGTACCGGAAAAGGAAGTAATGTTTGGTGAAACTTTGTGCCGAGGAAAAAGAACAATTATAGTGAAAAGAAGACACCGTTGGATTTTATGTAATATGTTTTATTTATTAACTAACATAAATATTTAATTAATTATTGATTTATTAAAGATAGGAAAGGTACATTTACATTTTTTAAAAAAGCTAAATATTAATATAACATTTTATTGCATAAAGTTTATTTTATAATTATACAACACGTAATATTTTAAAGAATAATTGTTGAGTGTAAATGTGAAATTATTTTGTAAAACTGAAATCCTGGAGGACATCGTGTGACGGACTGTACATTGAAGTATCATTTATGGTAAAAATTATGTAATAATAATAGTTGGATGTATTTACTATGTTTTCTTTAGATCAACCAAATGTTATATGATTATTGAATGAATGTATTAATATTTAAATAATATACACGCATAAGATTAATAATAGCAGTTTTATTTTAATATGCATACTTTAAATTGATGATGTAAATTTAGTACAACATAATATGAGAACCTAGAAATAATTATATGATTCTTTCGTGAATAAATTTTAATGTTTCTGTTACAATATTAGGAATTAAATTTATTATTAGTGTAAGTTATTTATTTTTCTTTTCAAGTTAGTAAGAGGTATATAAAATCTATATTTTATTTTTATTTTTATTAGATAAGTAAGTTAATTTTACATAGAAATTTATATTTTGATTGAAGGCTTAACGTATATAGATGATGAGGTATATGAGATTTTGGATAAATATTATTTTTTTTTATTAATTGGTCATTTGTTTTTCTGAAATTAAATAAGGTTAAAATGACTTTTGTAGATAGAAGTTTATTAGGAAGGAATAAGAATAACAAGTAAAGAAAAGTAATGATTTAAATAGAAAAGAATCATAGAATTTTATTTAATATAATACTTTATAAAAATTTGAAATTGTTGAATAATTTAAAATATTATTTTAGAAGAACATATACGTATTGCATATTTTGATAAGACATGTAGTATGACATTATATCGGAATGAAATAAATAGTTGTAATCAATAATTGTTATTATATTATAAAGTTATATCAGTTTATACATTAATTGATCTTTGAGTAATATTAATAGTAAATGTAATACATACTAGTACATTATAATTTAAATAGCAGTAAGACTTCAGTGAAGTAGCATTTTAATTATTAAAGTCTGTTTATTTACATATATGCTACATGAATGATATTTCACATAAACCTTTTCTTATATTAATTGATAACAAAAGATGTTTATTAAAATTAAAGTCATAAACTTAATTAAATGTTATTGATAGAACATTTAATAAATGTATAAATTATCTACTTATGATTATGGAAATAGTAACAGTGTAAAAATCTTGTATTATCATTTTTCTTATTTTGTTTTATTTTCTTTAGTTCCATTTGTAAATGCAAATAGTGTAAATAAGTTATATGTTAAAGTTGATGTAAATAAATTTGTTAAGTTGTTTTTTTAAAAGTGTGTCGAATTCATTATTTTACACCACAGCATTTGACAACAGATAATTTGAATATACATAATATTTGCACAATATGAATTTATTATTATTATTATTTTTGAGAAAGAAACACAATATTTTCTTAATATAATTTATAGAAATTGATTGACATTAACATATAATATTACAATGGTCATAAAGTAATTATAATGCACAATATAAGAGTATAATATTATTTATTGCCACAGATTGTTAAATTATAAGATTTTGGTCTATTTTAAAATTAAGATACTATATGGAAATGAAGACATGTATATGATTTACTTATTTTCTTAATGATTAATGGTATAATCAAATAGATAAGATTAAGCTATACACTAAAGATTTTTATTGTTGGTTATTGTTATTAGAATAAGTTAGGTGTATTTAGGTTTGATATTAAATCCCTTATCATTCCTATCTACATGAATTATTATTACTTTAAGATAATTAGAAGAACCTGAGATCATTTAATTATATTTCCTTAACAAAAGATTGAGATTTATTTATCTATTATTATTAAAGATAGTTCATTTATAAAAGTCATAAGAGTGCTGTAGAGTTAGTAATGAGATAATTAGAAGTAATAGTATTCTTATGCCATTGAGACAGTGTCTTAGAAAGACATTGACTCAATGTAAATTCAATTACCAATTGTAACTTCACTTCACAGTCTCATGATTTTAGTAAATATTTATTTAATTAGTACATAATATTGAACTATATTAATTTTTGATAAGTTTGTAATAAATCTTATAAGTTATAATATTATAAAAATATATTAAAGATAGTTGTACATATTTTAGCTGAATATAATGATTTTATTGAGCTAGTCATATTTTAAATTATATCATATATCGAGAAGTGAGGGTACAATATATATATATATATATATATATATATATGATTTCAATTCAACAAGATATACACAACATATATATATATACAAAACAAAATAACCTTCTAATAATTTATTTCAAACCAACTTCCTTTAACAACAAACAATTTTTTTATAAAATTGATGGCCTTAGAGTTAATAAAAGTTATCATCATATATTTTTTTTACTCTTTATTTCATATTTTCCATAAAAAATTCTCCGCATTATCAAATAATATTTTATGACTTGTATTTACTTTGTGAATATACAAAGCTTAGCTATGTTATCTTTTTAATTCTACTCTTATGAACTTTAACTCTTTCATTAAGATTTAATTTTCTATGATCTATATAAACTTTATGATAGCTGCCAGGAATCTTATAAATTATATCAGGAATAGATTTGCAATCAATTGCTATTCCTGGTGTAGTTTATAAGATTTCTTGCAGTTATCATAAAATTTATATAGGTCAAAGTTAATTAAATCTTAATGAAAGGGTTAAAGTTTATAAAACTACTGTTAAAAATGGATATTGTAACTCAGCTTTGTATATTCATGAACTAAATGCAGGTCATAAAATTTTTATTTGACAATGTGGAGATTATCTTTTATGAAAGAAGTGAAATAAAAAAAGAGTGAAAGAAACTCTGTTAATAAAGGCCATTTTGTTTTGTATATGCATGTGGTATGTTTAATTGAACTTTATTTGAAAAGGTCTGTTTGTTAATAGATAAAACCATGGCAGGACTGTGAAAAAATATCTAATGAAAATAGAGATCTTCAACACAATTGGGAAGAAAAATATTTTATTGCACAAAATAAATACAATTATACAACTTGTTTGATTTATCAATAAAGTGTTACATTGAAAACATTGTTCCCCATTATATGATTAAACAGACATTATTTAACGATTCTTTTCCTTGTGGGACTTTAATAGGATGTGAAAATGGACAGAAATTATAGCAATATTTTTTATACATGTTGCAGTGTAATGGGGCTATGTAGTGGAAAAAATTTGGATCAGTTTTTTTTGTTAATTTGTAACAAGAAATTATTTTACTTTGACCACAAAACAAAATTTACAGAGAACTTGAAAGTGATGGTTAGTAGAGGTTTTAGTTTTTGTGTGCAATATCATAGAAAAACTAGGTGAGCTCAATCATTGTTCATAAGCTAAAAATAAAATAATTTCACATATGGTGAACAAAATATTTACTTTTGAAGATCACAGTGTACATACACATGCATATAAGTGCACACATGTATGTGATAAAAGTAGATATGGGAAATGAGTCATTACATATAACAAATAAATTACTAATTAATTAAGAATCTCATAAATGAGAAACTAAGTATATATTATGAGGAAATACAAAATCAAATAGTGTCTAATTTTCCAACAGCTATCTCTGCATTTAAAACCTATGCATATATATATATATATATATATATATATATATATATATATATATATATCGACCTATTGATATTTAAAATTTATATATATATATATATATATATATATTGTGCCCTTTTCTATAGGTCAGTAATAGTTCATAACAGTCAATTACTAAAAATTTTAAATTTAGAATATGTTCTTTTAATATGGTAATTGTATTAAGTCAATTATATCTTTAAAGTACAATTTGAAGCTAAAGAAAATACATAGTATATAAAATCATTTAAAAATAGTTACATAAAGCTTAAAATATTGTTTCATATGGTTGTAAAAGCTGACCATATTAAATAACACAGCTATAAATAATTAAAAGTATATTTAATAAGTTCGATTTTAATAGTTTAAAACTGATAATTGAATAAATGCTATATTTAAATTTGTAATCATATTCAAATAGTCAAAATTAATATAGTATATTTTAAAAATAAACTTTATGATGGTGAAAATTATATCTAGTTCTATATTTTTAAAATTATTCTTCCAAATTTTTTATAATTATTTTATATAATATAATAAGTGTATCAATTTTATTAGTCTAGGCAGAGAAATAGATTGAAAATCATCTGTCAAAGTTATTAATCATGTGACTTGTATACTAATACTTTCACACACATGCTTGTTTGTATTTAAAGTAACAAAGTTTAAAATATTTTAAAAGTTATAGTATAGAATTGGATGGAATTATTGCCTATCATAAAAGTAAATAGTATTAAACATTAAGTTAACTATCATATAACATGCTTAAATGATGTAATAAAGATGAATACAGTTAATAAAAAAATTAAATATTTTGTTTAAATAAAAATAGATAAATGGAATAAGTTATTAAAATTGTTTTAAAAGTTATTTTAAATGTTTAAATAGTTTTAATAAAATAATAATTTATTCAAAAGTAATATTTTAAATAATATTTTAAGTTCATTACGTCATAATTTCTAATTTTGAAATTTAATTCTACTATAAACTAAAAATATGTAAATTTGTTCTCAAGCTAAAGTAAGAATTAACCAATAAGAATAGGTATTCTTACAGACTATAAATATGATTTGCACAGGGTTATCGGGGGAGATTAATAATGTATTGAAACCGGAGAAAGGTAAATTATAACTATCAAAAAGATAGTATTTTAAAATTTTTATTTTAGTCAATTTTTTTTTTGGTGCTTTCTTATCATTTATTTTGCAAAAACTAATTGATAATTTTAAAGAAGTATTTTGCAAAAGGAAAGTTTTAGAAAAAAATTATATATTTAGAAACTTCATGGAGATGATTTTTTAAGTTTTTAAAGTACTTACCAGTCTTATTTTATCTAAAAAATTTAACCTAAACTTCGCAATAAAAAATTGATATACTGTGGAATAAAATGGATAGAAATTGTAATACTGTAAAAATGTTTGGAATATTTATTGATACAGCTTTATTAATATTTCACCGAAGAACTGTTTTGGTACATAAAAAAACACAGCTCGGACATCATACGGAGTCTAATGAAAAAATTGGAGACGCATTATTATTTAGATAAGTTTATCTAAGATTTATTTTTTTTAAAAGTAGTAATAAGACAAATATATCTTATGAATCGTTTATATAATATGATATTCAAAGGAGTAAAATGTTATATCCTTTCTGAAGGTAACATTTTAAAAAAATATTTCCAAGAATTTAAGAAAGAACCCAGGAAAATATGTTATAGAAGCATTTTTGACATTAAAATATCCATTCTTAGAATTATTTAAAATGTATTTAGAAAAGATTTGTTTAAAAGTACTTGAAGTTTTTTTTTTTTATTTTTAAAAGAGATTTATAAAAATACCAAACGAAAGTTTAAATGTATCAAGAAGGAAACATATATAAAAAAAAGTGAACACATAGTTGAATAAAAGATGGATCCATGGAAATACAAATAGTACTTAAAAGTTTATCAAATATTTTTAAAGTTAAATTAGATGGATTGATGCATCGGATATGCAGAGAATATTGGTAGAGAAGATTAAGAAGCTTCACAGGATTAATTAATATTATGATTTAATAATTATCATCCTAAATACTAAAACCAAGGATTATTTTCTATAAATTTTACTAAATGGATTAATAATTATTTTTATTTTAAACTTTAACGCACTTGGAGGAGAACATTTTTAAAAACTCTAGAGAAAATAATAAACATTTTGGACTTATCAGGAACTATCGTCAAGAAAATATGTAATTATAGTTTTGATTCCTTTTATTTTGTTAACCTAGTTTAAATCTAAATTTTTATATAAAATTAGGAAAAACATAAAAACATTAATTTATTAATATTAAAATTTTATAATATAACAATCTAATAATTTAGCTAAAAATATTTTAATATAAAGTGTATGGGTGTGAATTTTTTTTTCTATCTGCAATGCTCAAGTGGATAAAGGAAGCCTACTGAACACGATGACTAGATAAAGGTTATTGGTAATAATAATAACTATTGATAATTTATAATGTATGTTTTTTTTTGTTTTCTTTAGATCATCCATAAATTGGAAAAATGAAGTGTAAAAGTTTTTTTACTTATATGTAACGCATTTTCATACAACATTTTAAAAAACATTATGAGATAGGATTGATTTGAAAATATGCATACAATGATTTTTTAAAAATATATTAGTGATATAATCCAACATAATAACAAATAATTATGTGATTCTTTTAAAATTTTCATGTTATTGGATATTCAAATATTGTCTAGTTAGATTGTATATGATTAAACATATAGAATGATGAAGTAGACAAACTTTTCTTATGGAACAGTGGGATTGTTTAATTATCAGTGAATTTTATTTATTGTTTGTAAAAGCAGATAGTTATTTATCGATGTAAGATGTGGAAAATCTTGAGAAATAATGTTGAGATAGTGGCTTGGAAGTACTTAGTGAACAGGAAACCAAGATGATGTTTTAAGAAATATGATGTTATAAGGAATGGAAATAATATTTAGTCTTTATGTGAATATCAGCATAGTTAACAATTCCCTATGACTGATACACATTTTATTTGGACAGTGTTTATATTTCTTTAAATATTTGATGTTCTAATAAAGCTGAAGAAATAGCTTTAACATCGTCCCTGTACTAGAGGATATTAGGCAGGTAAATGTCATACCTCTTCACACTGTGCCATGATTTTGAGATATGTTAAGAGTAATACTCTAGCTTTCTTCCTTAATCCTATGCATCTGTTTTCGCTATCTTTATTTCATGTAACTGCATCGTTCAGTAAGATATGTTTAAGAGAAATGATAAATAATTTAGAACTTAGGTTATGCTATCGTTTTGTATAAGATTGGTTTATTTGCTTAGAAGGAATAGGACGTTATAACTTAAAATTGAAGATCCAAAGTATTTTAAGGAAAGAAAAGAATCATAGAATATATTTTGGATTTTATTTCGGAAATGAAATATAAACTTTTTTAAAATAAAGTATCTAAACAAAGATATTTTCTTTAAAGTGATAATAATTTTAAATGCTTTAGTATTATTTTTTTTTAAGAGAAAAATAAGTATTGCATATTTTTTTAAAATACAATAGTACAAAGTAAATTATGTAAACAATATGCATAGTATATTTTTTGTTTATTGATTAACAGAAATATATTGATGATTACACTTATATCATACTAAAGTAAGGCTTAAAGAAGAATATATTATGATTAGTAAACATTGTGTGATAAATACTAAAATCTAGTACTGAATTTTGGATAATATTTTGTGTAACATCTTTGACTTTGCAAGATGAAATTTTTTTTAATATTTTGAAAAGTCCATACTCATTATAAAATTTTGTTTTCTATAGAATGTTTTCTAAGTATGAATTTTTAAAATAAGATAGTTTAATAATATTAAGGATAAAATGCTGTTGCTAATAAAGTAGATAAATATATTTGTAATAAGTTAACCATAATGAGAAACCAAATAGTAACATTTTTTTTTAAATTTTGTCCTAAATCTAAATAAAGATATAATTGAAATATAAATTATTTTTTTTATAACCCGGTAGATCAAACTGTAAAGTAAAAAAGTTAAGGATATCCACTGTAAATAGTGTAAATAAATTGTTTATTTATTTGTTGTTAGTAATAAGCTTTGTTAAATTTTGTTATTTCAAAAGTTTTGTGTCCGAGTTATTTATTTCTCTACATCGCTGCATGAAATCATGATATATGCATAATAATTGAAACAAATATATGATTTTGCACAAAAAGATAAATAGAGAATTATTTAAGAATTTAAATATTTTATTGGTATTCATTTAATTAAATAATTATAATTTTACATTATTTTATTGGTCATAAATCGGTTATCACAATATTATATTAAATTATATGTTATCAGTTGCCACACATCCTTTGTTTATCAGATTATTAAAATGCTACCACGTATTTATTATATCATTACATGAAGATATAAGATCATATTATATTATTTCATTATTTTATTACAGTAATAAAATTATAGTAAAAAGAAAAGATATACAGAATTAGTTAAACAATGAAGAATATTATTACTGTTATTTATTATTATTATTAGTTTCAGTGTAGTAGATTATGACATAAAATCCCTTCTCAAATTTTACTACCATATTTTTATTAACTTAGAATAAACTTTATGAACCTGAGATTATTTTATTGAGCTAGATTATTACAAATAGAAGATTAAGACTTAATTATTAGTTTAATCTTAGTGAGTAGAAGTTATTAAAGTCATAAGAATACTATGAGTTTGTTATTTGAAATAGTAATAAAGGGGGGATAGTGTTCTTATGCCATTGAGGTAGTATCCTGTGGGATATTGGCTCAATGTAATCTATCTTGTCACCTGTATTTTCACTTCAAGTCTCATGAAAATATTAAATATTTATTTAATTTATTTTATAAACTGAACCTTATTCGTATTTTAAATTTGAGCTAGTGAAACATTTTAATTTTAATGTTGAATATTTTATTTATTGATTAATAACTGAGCTAGAACCCATTTTATTTTATATCATATACTATTCTGAAGTGAGGATGCATGAGGTTACAGGTTAGATTATGGCTCCCAACATGGTTGGCATGATGTGTAGTGGAGCTACACATAGGTTAGGTTAGATTATGGCCCCCAACGTGGTTGGCATGATGTGTA
Organism: Epiperipatus broadwayi; assembly: GCA_028023455.1. NCBI lineage: Eukaryota > Metazoa > Onychophora > Udeonychophora > Euonychophora > Peripatidae > Epiperipatus > Epiperipatus broadwayi. The sequence goes on from JAQFVV010012427.1 coordinate 7,311,701, forward strand.
GTGGAGCTATACATAGAGGTTAGATTTTGGCATGCCAACTTTAGGGGCTCGAGATCTGTTAGTAAGGGCATCAGATTCAACCAACAGAAGGTTAGATTATGGCGCCCATACGTGTTGCTTTGATATATGTTAAAAGGGTGGAAGTGATGTGTATTTAGAATAGATATATCTCATCGAAATAGATAATTTAATATTTTATTATAGCAATAATTATTTAGGATTTGATTATTATAGTGAACTAAGTGCTTATTACTAAAAATATTGCAATTTTATGTGGTAGATGATTCGATTGCTTAAAAATAGTACTATATTGTTGTAAAACAATTAGCAAATAAAATTTTAAAATATGCATATGTGGCTTACGATTATTTTATTACATATTATGACCATGTCAATTATTGAAATATTAACAATATATTTTAAAAATATTTTATTATGTGTAAAATATCTGTGAATCATGCATGTGGGAAATAATGTTGTGACACACATAATGTTAATCATTATTGTTATTTAGGATTAGATTGTATAAGGTGTAAAAAGTATTATCTATAGTTTTTTGTGGGTGATGGTTAGATGGAGATAAAAGAAACTGGTAAGGAACTATTTTTATGAAAAATTAATAGTAATACATTGTTTAAATATTGAATTTTGAGAAAAAGCATATTTGCAAAAAAATGAATAATCAAGATAATAATTTAGAGAGTGAAATATCTGAGTTTATTGTCGATGAAAGTTGTGAGGAGGAACGAGAAATAGAAAACTTAATCAAAATGGAAACAGTTGTAGATAGTGTCCAAATTATAGATAGTAAGATAAAAGAAGAGGTTATGGAAATTAAAACAGTGGAAGAAAAGATAATAGTGCCTAAAAAGGAGGTAGAGAACTCCCAAATATCTCAAATGTTATTGATGATGAAGGAGATGAATGAAAATATGAATAAAAATAGAGAAGATAGTAATATAAAATTTAAAACTCTTAATGAAAATATGAATAAAAATATTGAGTCTCTTAATGAAAACCTAAATAAAACAAATATAAGATTATAATCTCTTAGTGAAAATGTGGACAAAAATAGTAATGAAATCAGAACTTGTGTAGAAAGTATGAATCAAAAACTTAATGAAATCTGTAAGATGGTAGAAGATTTTAAGGTGGAAGTACAAGATAAATTTAATAATTTGGATTTAAAATTTGATAACAATGAAAAGGTTATTGATTTTTTAAAGGAAGAAATAATGCAGATAGAAGACAGAAATCAAAAATTATTGAAGAGAAAATTTTCTGAATTAGAAAGAGCAGTAAAAAATTTTAAAACTCAAATAGAAGAATCTATTGTCCGATGTCAACTAAATAATAGTAAGTTAGATCAGAAAATAGAGAATTATAATTTAAGTGTAAAGAATGAAATCTATGAAGTAAAGAGTAATATAAATCATATTAATGAAGAAATTAAAATTATTAAGGAAGAGGTAGTTCAGACTAAAATAAGTATCAAAGAGGAAGTTCAAAAAGAAGTAATGGGAAATTAAAAGATTTAGGGATACAAAACTTTGAAGGAAGGATAGTAAGTAAGAAAGTATCTCATGAAATAAGTAGTAAATCTGTTGAAATAATTAGTATAGATTTGGAAAAGAATCAAGAATCTATTGATTTAATTAGTGTAAATGTGGTAGATGATGAAGAAATTATAGAGATGGTAAATAAGGAAAATCCACAATTCATTGAGATAGTTAATAAAGATATTAACTTATGTAGTAATTTGACAGCAGAAAACATAGATTCTGTTAAATTAGGACATAAAGATAGATATAATGATGTATCATTTGTTAAGATAGCAGATGACGAATTTAAAAAAGATGAGTCTTATATTAAATTCGCTAGTAAAGAAACCAAGTTATTTGTTGAAAAAACTATTATAGATAATGAAATGATTTATGAAGAAAAGATGATTAATAAAAAGTCTATTGAAATAGTTGATAGTAGAAATGAAACATACAGAAAAATATTAAAAAATCCCAAAGAATATTTTAAATTGACTAATGAAATGATAGGAGTGAGTAAATCCTACGAAAGAGTAATTAGTGAAAGGTCTATAGATCAACTTAATAGTTTTAAAAAATATTATATTGATGACAAAAGATTTGGTAAATCTACAGGGATAAAGTTTATCTCTTCAGAGCAAAAGTATTTAAAGTTGTTCGAACATGAGTTACCAAAAATTATTGATAAAAGTAGTAATAAATTTAAAAATAAAATGCAAGATGTGATATCTAAATGTAGTGTTAATGATAGAAATATTCGTTTACAATTTGATATTTCTAAAGAAATATTGTTTAAAGGAATTAGAAACTCGATACCTAATAGTGAATTTATAGAAGAAAAATTTAATCAGAATAGAGATATAAGCAAGATAAAAGTAAGACTTAAATATCTAAAGCACGAGAAATTCATGACAGATTTTCTTAAGAATAATCTTAATAAAGGAAAGAAGATAGAAAAAGCTAAGGTGAGACTTAAGGAAGTCGAGAGAGAATTAAAGTTTAGATTTAGAAATGAAAATACCTAATGATTAAGGCAAATAATTCCTAGATAAGATGTATGTTTAAAAAATATATTATAGCCTTATTTTTTTACAGAACAAATATAAAACTTTAAAATCTCATAACCTAATTAATTATTCAAAAGGATAAAGATGTGTAGAAATAATTTTTTTAGTATTACTAGTTGAGATTCTGAGTGTAATGTCCAAATATTTTATAAGTTTGTATTAAAAGCAGTATATTCTTTTATATTTCAGTAGTATAGGATAGAATTTGGTTATAGCAAATGATAAAGATATTAAGTGTCAATGAATAGAGTAAATGATAAGATAGATGTTTAATTTAAAATTTTTATTCGAAGGAGGAGGTTATGTGCCCTTTTCTATAGGTCAGTAATAGTTCATAACAGTCAATTACTAAAAATTTTAAATTTAGAATATGTTCTTTTAATATGGTAATTATATTAAGTCAATTATATCTTTAAAGTACAATTTGAAGCTAAAGAAAATACATAGTATATAAAATCATTTAAAAATAGTTACATAAAGCTTAAAATATTGTTTCATATGGTTGTAAAAGCTGACCATATTAAATAACACAGCTATAAATAATTAAAAGTATATTTAATAAGTTCGATTTTAATAGTTTAAAACTGATAATTGAATAAATGCTATATTTAAATTTGTAATCATATTCAAATAGTCAAAATTAATATAGTATATTTTAAAAATAAACTTTATGATGGTGAAAATTATATCTAGTTCTATATTTTTAAAATTATTCTTCCAAATTTTTTATAATTATTTTATATAATATAATAAGTGTATCAATTTTATTAGTCTAGGCAGAGAAATAGATTGAAAATCATCTGTCAAAGTTATTAATCATGTGACTTGTATATTAATACTTTCACACACATGCTTGTTTGTATTTAAAGTAACAAAGTTTAAAATATTTTAAAAGTTATAGTATAGAATTGGATGGAATTATTGCCTATCATAAAAATAAATAGTATTAAACATTAAGTTAACTATCATATAACATGCTTAAATGATGTAATAAAGATGAATACAGTTAATAAAAAAATTAAATATTTTGTTTAAATAAAAATAGATAAATGGAATAAGTTATTAAAATTGTTTTAAAAGTTATTTTAAATGTTTAAATAGTTTTAATAAAATAATAATTTATTCAAAAGTAATATTTTAAATAATGTTTTAAGTTCATTACGTCATAATTTCTAATTTTGAAATTTAATTCTACTATAAACTAAAAATATGTAAATTTGTTCTCAAGCTAAAGTAAGAATTAACCAATAAGAATAGGTATTCTTACAGACTATAAATATGATTTGCATGGGGTTATCGGGGGAGATTAATAATGTATTGAAACTGGAGAAAGGTAAATTATAACTATCAAAAAGATAGTATTTTAAAATTTTTATTTTAGTCAATTTTTTTTTTGGTGCTTTCTTATCGTTTATTTTGCAAAAACTAATTGATAATTTTAAAGAAGTATTTTGCAAAAGGAAAGTTTTAGAAAAAAATTATATATTTAGAAACTTCATGGAGATGATTTTTTAATTTTTTAAAGTACTTACCAGTCGTATTTTATCTAAAAAATTTAACCTAAACTTCGCAATAAAAAATTGATATACTGTGGAATAAAATGGATAGAAATTGTAATACTGTAAAAATGTTTGGAATATTTATTGATACAGCTTTATTAATATTTCACCGAAGAACTGTTTTGGTACATAAAAAAACACAGCTCGGACATCATACGGAGTCTAATGAAAAAATTGGAGACGCATTATTATTTAGATAAGTTTATCTAAGATTTATTTTTTTTAAAAGTAGTAATAAGACAAATATATCTTATGAATCGTTTATATAATATGATATTCAAAGGAGTAAAATGTTATATCCTTTCTGAAGGTAACATTTTAAAAAAATATTTCCAAGAATTTAAGAAAGAACCCAGGAAAATATGTTATAGAAGCATTTTTGACATTAAAATATCCATTCTTAGAATTATTTAAAATGTATTTAGAAAAGATTTGTTTAAAAGTACTTGAAGTTTTTTTTTTTTATTTTTAAAAGAGATTTATAAAAATACCAAACGAAAGTTTAAATGTATCAAGAAGGAAACATATATAAAAAAAAAGTGAACACATAGTTGAATAAAAGATGGATCCATGGAAATACAAATAGTACTTAAAAGTTTATCAAATATTTTTAAAGTTAAATTAGATGGATTGATGTATCGGATATGCAGAGAATATTGGTAGAGAAGATTAAGAAGCTTCACAGGATTAATTAATATTATGATTTAATAATTATCATCCTAAATACTAAAACCAAGGATTATTTTCTATAAATTTTACTAAATGGATTAATAATTATTTTTATTTTAAACTTTAACGCACTTGGAGGAGAACATTTTTAAAAACTCTAGAGAAAATAATAAACATTTTGGACTTATCGGGAACTATCGTCAAGAAAATATATAATTATAGTTTTGATTCCTTTTATTTTGTTAACCTAGTTTAAATCTAAATTTTTATATAAGATTAGGAAAAACGTAAAAACATTAATTTATTAATATTAAAATTTTATAATATAACAATCTAATAATTTAGCTAAAAATATTTTAATATAAAGTGTATGGGTGTGAATTTTTTTTTTATCTGCAATGCTCAAGTGGATAAAGGAAGCCTACTGAACACGATGACTAGATAAAGGTTATTGGTAATAATAATAACTATTGATAATTTATAATGTATGTTTTTTTTTGTTTTCTTTAGATCATCCATAAATTGGAAGAATGAAGTGTAAAAGTTTTTTTACTTATATGTAACGCATTTTCATACAACATTTTAAAAAACATTATGAGATAGGATTAATTTGAAAATATGCATACAATGATTTTTTAAAAATATATTAGTGATATAATCAACATAATAACAAATAATTATGTGATTCTTTTAAAATTTTCATGTTATTGGATATTCAAATATTGTCTAGTTAGATTGTATAGGATTAAACATATAGAATGATGAAGTAGACAAACTTTTCTTATGGAACAGTGGGATTGTTTAATTATCAGTGAATTTTATTTATTGTTTGTAAAAGCAGATAGTTATTTATCGATGTAAGATGTGGAAAATCTTGAGAAATAATGTTGAGATAGTGGCTTGGAAGTACTTAGTGAACAGGAAACCAAGATGATGTTTTAAGAAATAGGATGTTATAAGGAATGGAAATAATATTTAATCTTTATGTGAATATCAGCATAGTTAACAAAGCCCTATGACTGATACACATTTTATTTGGACAATGTGTATATTTCTTTAAATATTTGATGTTCTAATAAAGCTGAAGAAATAGCTTTAACATCGTCCCTGTACTAGAGGATATTAGGCAGGTAAATGTCATACCTCTTCACACTGTGCCATGATTTTGAGATATGTTAAGAAATACTCTAGCTTTGATCCTTAATCCTATGCATCTGTTTTCGCTATCTTTATTTCATGTAACTGCATCATTCAGTAAGATACGTTTAAGAGAAATGATAAATAATTTAGAACTTAGGTTATGCTATCGTTTTGTATAAGATTGGTTTATTTGCTTAGAAGGAATAGGACGTTATAACTTAAAATTGAAGATCCAAAGTATCCTAAGGAAAGAAAAGAATCATAGAATATATTTTGAATTTTATTTCAGAAATGAAATATAAACTTTTTTAAAATAAAGTATCTAAACAAAGATATTTTCTTTAAAGTGATAATAATTTTAAATGCTTTAGTATTATTTTTTTAAGAGAAAAATAAGTATTGCATATTTTTTTAAAATACAATAGTACAAAGTAAATTATGTAAACAATATGCATAGTATATTTTTTGTTTATTGATTAACAGAAATATATTGATGATTACACTTATATCATACTAAAGTAAGGCTTAAAGAAGAATATATTATGATTAGTAAACATTGTGTGATAAATACTAAAATCTAGTACTGAATTTTGGATAATATTTTGTGTAACATCTTTGACTTTGCAAGATGAAATTTTTTTTAATATTTTGAGAAGTCCATACTCATTATAAAATTTTGTTTTCTATAGAATTTTTTCTAAGTATGAATTTTTAAAATAAGATAGTTTAATAATATTAAGGATAAAATGCTGTTGCTAATAAAGTAGATAAATATATTTGTAATAAGTTAACCATAATGAGAAACCAAATAGTAACATTTTTTTTTAAATTTTGTCCTAAATCTAAATAAAGATATAATTGAAATATAAATTATTTTTTTTATAACCCAGTAGATCAAACTGTAAAGTAAAAAAAGTTAAGGATATCCACTGTAAATAGTGTAAATAAATTGTTTATTTATTTGTTGTTAGTAATAAACTTTGTTAAATTTTGTTATTTCAAAAGTTTTGTGTCCGAGTTATTTATTTCTCTACATCGCTGCATGAAATCATGATATATGCATAATAATTGAAACAAATATATGATTTTGCACAAAAAGATAAATAGAGAATTATTTAAGAATTTAAATATTTTATTGGTATTCATTTAATTAAATAATTATAATTTTACATTATTTTATTGGTCATAAATCGGTTATCACAATATTATATTAAATTATATGTTATCAGTTGCCACACATCCTTTGTTTATCAGATTATTAAAATGCTACCACGTATTTATTATATCATTACATGAAGATATAAGATCATATTATATTATTTCATTATTTTATTATGGTAATAAAATTATAGTAAAAAGAAAAGATATACAGAATTAGTTAAACAATGAAGAATATTATTACTGTTATTTATTATTATTATTAGTTTCAGTGTTGTAGATTATGACATTAAATCTCTTGTCATATTTTACTACCGCATTTTTATTAACTTAGAATAAACTTTATGAACCTGAGATTATTTTATTGAGCTAGATTATTACAAATAGAAGATTAAGACTTAATTATTAGTTTAATCTTAGTGAGTAGAAGTTATTAAAGTCGTAAGAATACTATGAGTTTGTTATTTGAAATAGTAATAAAGGGGGGATAGTGTTCTTATGCCATTGAGGTAGTATCCTGTGGGATATTGGCTCAATGTAATCTATCTTGTCACCTGTATTTTCACTTCAAGTCTCATGAAAATATTAAATATTTATTTAATTTATTTTTATAAACTGAACCTTATTCGTATTTTAAATTTGAGCTAGTGAAACATTTTAATTTTAATGTTGAATATTTTATTTATTGATTAATAACTGAGCTAGAACCCATTTTATTTTATATCATATACTATTCTGAAGTGAGGATGCATGAGGTTACAGGTTAGAATATATATATATATATATTAGGTATTTGTGAGTTTTTAAGTGAACTACGATGGCAGCCTATATTTTTGATAAATCTACAGTTTCAGTGACCCTTCATTTTTGAAAAAAAAATGCCTCTTAAGAAATATAATTTTTAATAATTACATTTTATTTTTTATTATTATTATTTTAAAAAAAAGAAATTATTGTGGAAACATTAATTGCAATATATATTTTATTTTGGGGATTAAATTATTAATTAAAAAATGAAAAATATATAAACACATTATTTACACTTAATTCATGTCAGCAGTGTGCAAACATATCATGACTATTAATGCACACTTTTCAGGAGAGTAGGATCTGATATTTTTGGAAATAATCCACTGCATCACATTTACTGACAAGAAATTCCCAAATTTTTATCATTATGACAGTTTACCAAAAAAATGCTAACAGTAACACACAATAAAATCAAAGTATGACAATGCTAAGAGCGTCTCATCACTTCCCATTTTGTAAGCATTGGTGGTCGAGAGGTCAGCGACAGCTGCTTTATGAGCAGTTGTCCCAAGTTAATAGGTTCACTTCCTGGATGATGCTATGACACATGAGAAAAAAAATTGAAATAAAGCTACTTAATGAAACTTATTAGAATTTCTTTTTATTTTTTAATCTTGGGTAGATTATAGGCCCTGTAACTGTATCAAAAATATGAGATGCCACCTTGGTTTACTTGAAAACTCACCAGTACCATATATTATAAAAAGTAAAATTAATAATAGTAGAAAGATATTTTATGCTTAAGAAAATATATATATATTATTTGTATAAAAAATAGTCAATGCTAAATAGCAATATTTTTTTGCTAAACAAAATATGTTAATTAGATTTATATATGATTAAGCACTAACTAGTAGTTAATTAAATTTTATTTAACAAAGTTGCTCTATTTTGCATTGTCTATTTTTTTATATAATTTATATTTTATTAAACAAATGTGTTTCTATTACCATTAACTTTACTACTTATAATATATACATATAACATTTAAATACATGCATATTATCTATACTAAACTTAATGTAATTAGAAGGACTTGAACTCAGAATTTCAAGTTCCTCATAGCTATCCACTCCATCTTATACAACTGATACACATGACCACATACATGCAAAAAAGATAAATGATCTCCAATATATGTATTTCATGCTGAACCAGCACTCATCAATTGGTCCATATCATCATCTCCTACACATATATACAGTCACTGCTCAGTATATATTAAGAAAGCAAATCTTTAAATCTTAATGGACAAACTTCAATCCTCTCTACTTTCCAACTTTTCAGCCATTCATATTAAAAATTTGAGGATGGATATACACACATACCATAATAAAAGCTAAAGAAAATAGTGTTGACATTTCTTCAGAAACTAGATGATCATTTCAAATTATTTAGCTACCTTATATGAGGGGTTTGAGAGTTAGGGGTTTAAGAAATTTTAAGAGTTGTCTATTAGTTGCAGAAAATATCTGGTACTTAGAAAGAGCAATTAATATACAACTATCTGCATTGGGATATGATTATGTAAAGCTATTTGACAATTTCATTGAGTTCAAAAATAATGCCGAGTTTTGACAATTAATGCATGCAAAACAAAAATATACACAAGTGCACCAATATGTGGCTCACATAGTTTGCATCATAAAATGAAATAAGTTAAGAACATATTAAAAATGTGCAACCATTATAAATAATCAAAAGATTGTCTCATCATAAAAAATCTTACTAATTTTTAATAAACACCTCAACATATTTAGGTTTATTTCTTACATTATAATGACAAGGTATAGTGTACTATGTTGGAGCCCATATATGTATGTGGCAAAAAATATATATATTTAGTATTATACAATGAATAAAGTTTATAATATATTATACTTCTTTGACATGAATGTTAGCTTCTAATGAAGTCACTATCCTAATGATATCATTTTTTCAAGGTAGTCATTATTAAGAATGTAGAGGGGAGTAATTTTTTAAAAAAAATTGTATAAGTAGTTGATTGTTAATTGAAATAGTAAGTACAAATTTATGATGATTAAAAGTATATATAAACTTATTTATCCTTTTATGAATAAATGTTTTGTTTGTTTTTATAAAAACAAATATTTACATATTTATTTTATTACTTTATATATATTGTACCTTTTACAATAGGTACAGACAGTTATGTAGAGTTGGAAAAATAGCTATATGTAAAAAAAAATTAAAATTAGGTAATTTTCTAGTATATAATTTAAATGTTATACATAGCAGTGGTTCAAACTCAGTAGATGGTAGCTTATAAAGATATATTAGATAGTTTGAACTCATTGTAAAAAGAATTAAATATAAAATGATACAATAAATTATGTAAAAGATAATATTAATTTTTATTTATTATATTTAAAGATACTATAATGGTAGAATAGCTTAATTACAGTGATAAATATTTTATATTATATGTTTAAGGTAATTAATTTTGTTTAAAATATTAGTTGGAATGAGAAGTTAATTTAATATTATTTTAAAAGGTGTTGAAAGTATCACATGATTAGGTGATTAGGTGTGAATATGTGTGCTTTCAGAAAGTTAGGTAAAGAAAACATTAGCTTTAACTTAACAAAATTTGATACATAATAAAGCATAGCAAATTATTCAGTTTAGAAAAAAAATATTAGAAAAATAATATTTAAACTTATTGTATTTAAGTGTAATAATTTATTTTTTAAAATCAATTTCAGGTTATTTAAATATTAAAAATTGTTTTAACAAGAATATTTAATTTTATGATAGAAATATCTAATATTTAAGATATTAAATAATTTGATAATATTTAATATTGATGACTCATAGTTTTAAAAGTTAATTTTTAAAATTATATTGATGTAGCTGTGTAAATCAGCAGATTTGTACAAGCAGTATTGACCAATGAAATCATTGGATAAGACCAGTATAAAAAGAGAGGTTGAAGCCTGTCTAGACAGATTTTTCATTTTAGTTGTGTTTTTAGATTTTAGTACTTTACAGATTTAGTTTGAAATTTATAATTATATTTATTTTTATACTGTAACAGTTGTAATTTCTTTTAAATTATTATTATTTTACTTGAAAGTGTTTTTGAAAAATTAAATTAGGATAACTATTTAAATGATGAATCACTAAACACCAAATTTTTTTAGCAGTTTGTCTACTTAAAACTTAATTTAGAACCTCAATAACTCTTTGAAACACAATAGTGGCTACTTAAATATTGTGGAGATGAATTCCAAATATCAGAAAAAATTACCGCAACAAAACGAGTGGATTTACATAAAAACTTTTTAGTTTTTATAGATATGTTTGGAATGAGGAACTATTTATTTCAAATGACTGTATCATATTTCAATGCAGTAAGTTTATTTGAGTAATTAAGAGAAACTGGATATTCATTAAAATCTTATTTGTAATATTACATTTGAAAAGAGAAAAAAATTAATACTCTGCCTCTCTGCTTTAAAACTGAACATAAAATATTTTATGGTATGATGAATGTCTGTTTTAATATATAATTGATAGTAATAACTCATATTTGATTTGTCTTTAAAGAAATCAAAATGAACTTATGTTTTAAGAATGATGTCTCCAGGTGCCATATTGAATTTTTTTTTTAAAAATTACATGAGACACAATTTTCACAATAACTTCAGTTTTAATAATGTTAGAACAAAAAAATTTACATTGATAGAAACTAGAAAAACTAAGGAAAACAGTACATCTAAGACAAATAGTGATAACCATTTTAAAAATAAGGAAAAAAAGAAATTTCAACATCTGACATAATTATTACTTTATTGTTTGTTCATAATTTCTAATTTATCATTAACAAAGTTTGAATTACATCTTCATTAATAATTTATTTGTATTCCTCAAAAAATTATCTTTCAAATCATATATAATACTTCTTACCTGAGATAATCTATAGCTTCAGAATCTCCAAAAGTATTTGCATAAGAATTCTTCATTTTTATCTTGTACCCCAAAAGTTGACAAATCTCAAAGATATCTATAAGAAAAAGATTCATTCTAATAAATGATATGAAACAAATCATTTCCAGAAGGTGGATATGCATTTGTCATCATAGCAATTAGCTTTTTGTCTATCTAAAACTAGAAATTGTAGGCTACTATCTGTCTCACTGATAAAATGAGTTTTATCTCTTCATTTTATATTGTTTTGTGTACATCAGTGATGTTTATATTCTTTATGCACACCATTTATGCTATTTTGTTATATTTATTGTCCCACAGAGATATAATTTATTTGCATATAGCTTATTTTATTGCTATAAACTTGAAAATAACGTGATGCAAGATGTGGCAAAACTACTGATTCCACAGCATGAGTATCAAGGTATAGGAAAGAATCAGAATTTGATCCTTTGCCTGCATACAATTTTATTTGGTATATGCATAACCATTGTGGCGACCACTACACACACACCATTTGAAATCTTTCTTTGTTGGTCTTAAGTGTTTATATTTTCACATGGTACTATGCCTTGTAAATTTTGTGATTGCTTTATCTACTGCAATCTGCAACCTTTCTATACATTTGATTATCAGTTTTTAAATTTTACATTGCATTGCTCTGTATATATAAATCATTATTTGTTATACAAACATGCAAGAGAAAACACAAATACACCAACACAAATATAAACATAGTAATAAATTGTTAAACCTTTGAGAATCATTATGTCTATAAAAGAAGGTTGCCTCAAACTTGGATTAGAGACCCAAAATTACACTGTACAAAAACCACTTTTGCTATATTTGAATACAAATCTATATACTGCATAATAAAGAGCATAAATGATTTAATATTATATAATTTATAAACTATACACACACCAATACAAAGGCAAATAAATTAATATACTGTATATCAAATAATTTTAAAAAATTTAAAATATTTAGGTAATTAAAAAATTAAAATTAATAACTTACAATATTCTGTATTCCATGTTTATGTTTATATCATGTTGAAGGCCTTCATATCTAAATTATCAGCATATTTTTAATCCATAATATTAGCTTATAAGGCCGATAAAGATTTTCTGCCTTTAATACCCATATAAACTAGTAAATTGACTAGAAAATAAAAAAATTAAATGTACCTATTTAATAAAAATATTAATAAATAATTCAAATTTTATTCAATTTTAAATTGTGATACATCATTTTAAAGATGGAATTAAGCAGCAACGAATGCTGTGATTTCTGTTGATGTCATGCTTATAAGTTTCATACAATTTAAAAAAGAAAACAAAATTTCACCCACTCAGCTGAAACAAATGGATGATATGCTACAAAGACTCAAGCCATTTAATGGAGTCTCATGTTAAGAGTTTTTATAGTTGTATTTGTTATTTTGATAGAACCTTACTTGTTTACAATATTGAGCTAATTACTTATAAATTAGATTTATTAGTAAAATGAATGGATTAAGTATTATGGTTGGAATGCTAATCATTTATTAAATATAAGTTGTTTTGCATTTAATTTATTAAATTTCTTATATTTAACTATTGAAAAATATTTTTTTGGCTCGTGTCATAGCATCAGCCGGGAAGCAAACCTGCTAGTGTGGGACAACTGCTTGTAAAGCAGTCATCGCTGATCTCTTGACCACCAATGCCTGACTATTGAAAAATATTGTTAATAAATATTGTATCTTAGTAATGTACCTTGAGCTAGTCTTTATGTTAGTTGTCTTGATAGTAATTATTTATGCAACTTAACTGTAATACATTATTCTTATCTCAGCGGATTCTTTTTTGTTCAGTAGTTTTTCCTTTAAGGAAATGGTACACAATATACATAGGTTTATGGATTATAACTAAGGGTATAATTCTAACATAAAATGCTATAGTTTATTTGTAAATTTTTTTGTCTATTAGTTTTTATATTTCATCTTTTATTAAAATCTATGGAAACTTTTTTCTTCTTTATTTTAACAATCTTTTAAAAAAGAATCAGATTTTTTTGTGTTGTTGCCTTGCTTTTTATTGTTTATTTTCATTTAAATGTCTTATCCACGAATATCTATATAAAAAAGGCTAATGATTTTCTTGCTCAGAGTTCATAAGATGTTCGAACGCCAGAACTGCGATATATCGGAATCAATCCCGGGGCGCTCCAAACTGCATGCGTCACAAATATCTATAATGAACATCAAGATGTATATGATCATACATCTTATTAATTGTAAAATATTTTAATTTGCATCAAAGAAAGCAATCAGAAAATATAGGCTTATTATCTTAAAATTTTATGATTTGGTAAAATTAATTTCACACACTATAATTAGTGTTTACATTCAGATTAGCGCATATAGTTAATTTCTATGTGCATTAATAGTATTAAATTACATATTTAAATATTTAGTTTACCATTTAAAATTTAATTAGTAAAATGAGTTTATATAATTGCGTCTTGGTTTGCGTTTGATTAAAGTATAGTAGTGATGTTAGGATATGCTGTTGCATGGATTTTTTATCCTGTAGAATCAAATGGTCATTTTAAAATTATTAATATAAGATGAATTATTGATTACTAGATTATTATATTCACAATGGGGATTATTGAATCTTTAAGGCAACCAAAAAGTTATTTCTAAAATAATTGACCACTTGTTTTTTTTCTTCAAATGTTGACCAAAATAACATTTATTTCAACATTATAATTGGACTCACATTTCTCCAGAATTGCTTACATATATACAATAAAACTTATATATATATATGGAATGTTTTAATTCTGAATTTTTGTGAGTTCATTAATAGTAGATTTAAATAAATACAGAACAAAGTATTTAAGTGTAGTCTAATATATATTGTAATTTAATTCTTAACAAACATTAATAGATATATATGTTTAATGAATTACGTTTCTGATATTTTAATTTTTAGTTAAAAATCTATAGCCACATTTATTTTGAATGCATCTTAAAATCTGATAGTATACACTCTTTTTCAGTCCCAAGCGGCTTCTTGAATAGCTGCTATCTTAGTAAGAACATGGACATAGACTTTTAAATAAAAATTAAACAGAAAACTGGATTTATTAAATCATCTATCCACAGTGGGATTATGATTTCTCTAAGTTCAATCCATTTCTCTAATCTCTAGTCTCTTTTCTTCTTGCCCCATCCCCCAGTACTCTGCCCTATTTCATCCATCCAACTCCATGGGGTTTCTTTCTAGGCCTTTTACAATCTCTTAAAATCCAGTTTTATATTTTAACTATTCATCTATTAAATATGTTCAGCTCAAATCTTTCAATGATATCAGTAACACTTGTTTGTTCTCTCATCCATGTATATCATTTTCAATCTCATCTTGTTACTCTCAACATACCTCTCATTATACTTTGTTGAGTGAGCTGACTTTTTTCTTAAGTATCCAAGTCTCAGATCTATAAATAAGAACTAGTAAAACACATTTATTAAAATCTTTCTTTTCAAACACCTAGGCATATTTTCTTTTAATACTAAATTATTTTTATCAAAAGCACTTCAGTCAAGATTAATTTTATGAATAATTTTATTCATTATGGTTACATGTGTAGTAATAATCTGCCCATGATGTTAATAGTCTGTTAACTTTTTCTAACTCCCCATTATCAATCTTTATTTTCTTTTAAAAAAAATCCAGTAAATGTTACTTTAGTCTTTTGAACATTTACCTTTAGTCCTACATTCTTTCTCTCATCTGATAACTCTTGCAACATTTCCTGAAGCTCTAAAGCATTATTTGCAATAACAATTGCATTATCTTCAAATCCAGATAACTTAAATAATCTCCATTTATTTTTACTTCCTTAGCTTCCGATTTTATTCCACAAAATAATTATTGCAAAACTGCTATAATTTTTTTTAAAGATATAGAATCACTCTGTAGTATACCTTCTCAATATTGATATTCCTAATATCATTATATAATCTAATTGTTGCTGTTGAATTTTTATAAATATTCTTTAGAAAATGACAGTATCTTGGATCTATATCTTGATTCAATGCTTTAATCACTGAAAAAATTTGTTTAGAATCAAATACCTTTTCATAATCTACAAATCAATGCATAATGACAACTTATATTCATTTGTTCTTTGTATAACTTCTCCCAAATACTTGGATATAATCCAGTGTACTAAAAACCACTTTTAAACCCAGTTTGTTCTTTTTGTTGGTAAAAATCCATAGTTCACTATAGAAAAGTTGTAATTATCTTCCAATCATCTACTTTATCATTTAGACATTTGATATTTAACATATTAAAATTTTCACCTGCGATCTTTTAAAATAATTCCGTTTTTATCTGCAGCTTTTGTTCTCTTTTTAGATTTAATTGCATTTCTCACTTCTTCATTTAAAATTCTGTGCAATTCAGAGATTTAGTAGTAGGAGGAGTCACTTTTCTTTGTTCTTTATTGCTATATAGTTCTTGATAGAATTTTTCATATTTCATGATGTCAACTTTTTTTTAAGTAATTGTTCCATTTGTATGTCTTATTGCAGAAATAAGTTTTCTAATTAATATCAACATTTTGTTTTACACTTTTGAGACTTTTATTCTTTTCTAGAGATTTTCTTACTAATTCACAATTAAACTTCCTTATATCATTATCAACTCATTTTTGCACTATCTTACAAAAATTCTAGATATTCAATTCTTCCTGATGCAGCATTTTTTATATATTTTTATATTCTTTCTCTTCTTCATAAATTGTCTCATCTTAGTAAAAATTTTACCGGTCAATTGCTGCTTTTTGTACCAGCTATTTTTGTTGCAGTTTTTAAAATTATATCAGTTATCTTCCTAATGATTTTATTCAAATCTGATACATATTCAGAATCTGTTGTGTTAATATTTGAAAATGATTTGAAAATTATAATTTATTAGAATGTTTCTGAAGTTTAGGAATATCAACTGTGAATACTGTTTTTCTAAATAATTCTTGACTCTCTTGCTTTACATTAATATATATCTTACATTTCACTAATTGATGATCAATTTCTATACTGAATTTATTATAAACATTTTAATCTTGGAAATACATCTTCCCTGTTAGCCAAAATATAATCCAATTCAGATATGTTTTCTTTTGAATGTTTTTATGTTCATTTCCATTTAGAATTTTTTTCAAAAAAAAAGAATTCTTAATATAAAAGTTTTTATTTTTTTGCAAACTCTATAAGTCTAGGTTCTCTCTCGTTTTTTTCATCATAACTAAATTTATCTATACTACTTTTATCTTTCAATTGTTTATCAATTCTATCATTAAAATATCTCATGACAGTTTTAAAATGTTCTTCAGTCTGATCAAAAGTCTTTTGTATATCCATATAAAAAATCCTCTGCTTTTTTTATCACAATGAGAACTTGTTGGGACATAAATGTAAATCATCTGCATTTGGTATCTTCATTAAGTTGAATCAATATACACAATGTGGTTCTGCCACTTTTTACTTATCATGATTCTACTCCATTTGTACGTCAGATGTTTGAGCATTTGTATTAGAGTAGTATCCATTTTTAAAATTCTCTTTATCTTTCCTTCTAATTTCACAAAGTCTAGTTATATCTAATTTAATATTAGACAGTTCTTCCAATTCCTGAAATCTTCCTTCACTTGAAAGTAATCTGCAGTTATATATATCTAAATAAAAGATCGTCAAATGGCAGTCTGAGCCAACAATCAGGAGTTTCTTAGCACCCTCCACCAGCTGCTGCCTTGGCTGACAATTTTACAGCCTCCTGATAATAAGGGCCATAATTTAGTTTTGTCTGCCATGATTGTAAATTATCTATTAGAATAAAAAATGTTTGTTCACACACATTTCTATTTTCAAGAAAACTCGACTGATATTTCAGTTAAGGACTATCAGATAACTGACAAGAAAGATCATAAGGTTTTTTAATCTTAAACTCAAAGGTTGAAAACTAATAAACTCACCATTCTGGCTAATGCATGTTGGTGAACATCTGGCCCATCTTTATTTATGAAGTAAATAATCACATAGTAATAAAAGCTGCAATGACAAAGATGGAGTGAACATTAGGTTTTTGCCTCACTTGGTTCCTTTTATTTATTACTAACATAGACGTATATATTGATTAACACCATGAATATGTATATCTATATAAGTGCAGTATATATTTGTATAAGTATATTACATGTAAATGTGCTTGAATTTTCCTATACTGTTTTATGTATGCTATACATCTTAAGAAGTTTAGAACATCTGTAAGAGCACACATATATCTTAATATAAAAACTTTATTCACAGATCAATTAATTCTGAATATGCAACTTAGTTCACAAGTCAAATTCCTAAATTATTTTTAACAAATTTCTTAGCAATGCCTACACTGTCTCACTAATGTTAATTTATTAATATATATATATATGAAATATCCCAGGTACATCCAGGTATAATTTATTTAAAGTATATATATATAAACCAACATTTTGACTAGATCACACTCGTCATCAACTGATTAAGAAATATAAAATAATTGCATAGGTACAGTAAACACTGATGTATAAAAATAATGAACACTATTAATAAAAAATAATAATTACAAGAAGCTATTTAGATTAATGCCTTTTTAAAAAAAAAATTCCATATAGACATTCAGGCCTATATATATATGAAAAACAAAAACAAGTTATAAATCATGTAACTTGCTATCGCTTGCATTTACGATCATATATAAGGGACTTGAACTCAGATTTTCAAGCTTCCTACAACTATCCAACCCATCTCATATTGTTGACAAACATGACCACATACATGTGAAAAAGATAAATGATCTCCAATATACATTTCATGCTGAACTAGACATCATCAGTTGGTGCAGATCACCATCTTCCATACTTTATTAGTGCTCATTTTATATTAAGATAGAAATCTTCAAACTTTAAAAGACAAGCTTCAATCTTCCCCATTCTCCAACTCTTCAGCCATTCATATGATTGAAAATTCAAGAATAGAATTCTGAAAGCCCTTGTTGATGCCAATATTATTGTTATATCCATGTTTTCCTTTAGTCAATATGACCCCTGACATAACAGGACCTTAATGTGTCCATTTGATATATGTGTTGGAGATGGTGCTAGACTAAATGATGAGAGCTGGTTCAGCATGAAATGCATATATTGGAGATCACTTATCTTTTTCATATGTATGTAGTCAGGTATATCAATTGTATAAGATGGATTGGATAGCTATAAGGAGCTTGAAGTCTGAGTTCAAGTCACTTATAATTACATTAAATTTACTACAGACAATATTCACATATTTAAATATTACATATTCAGCCTATATTCTTCCCATTCCTCTTCTACATAATTACATGAACATATTAAGGTCCAATGTGTATGGCATTGAACTTAATGTCAACATGGGTATGATAATAATTTTAGCATCAATAAGAGCTTTGTGCATTCCATATTTGAATTTTCAGTAATATGGTTAACTGAAGAGTTGGAGGGCGAAGAAGATTGAAGACTGTCCATTAAAGTTTGAAGAATCACCATCTTAATATAAATTGAGAACTGATTATTATTATTATTATTATTATTATTATTATTATTATTATTATTATTATTATTATTATTATTATTATTATTATTATTATTATTATTATTATTATTATTATTATTATTATTATTATTATTATTATTATTATTATTATTATTATTATTATTATTATTATTATTATTATTATTATTATTATTATTATTATTATTATTATTATTATTATTATTATTGGAGATAATTTATGTTTTTCACATGTATATAATCATTTGTATCAGTTATATAAGATGGAGTGGATAACTAAAGTGAGCTTGAAAAACTGTGTTCAAATCCCCTCTATTTATATCCAAAATAGGTAGAATATTACATATTTTTTTCTATTATTATTTTATTAAGATGCCAACGATTTAAACTTAATTTGAAAACAGTTCATTGAATTTCCGCTATTGTTTAGCATACTCTGTCATATATATTTTTTCTATTTTTTAAATATTATTTAGAAATTCAAGATATGTATTTTTAGTTTATTATTATTAAGATACAATATACAAAGAAAGAAATTAGAAAGCAATAGTAGTATAAATCGTTGAAAGACATATAGGTTTTATAACCCTTCTTCTTGCACTAACATTCCAACATCAAACTTAAACCATGTACTCTAAATGAGCGTTAAAATTTTAATAACTTTAAATTTTAACTATGTAATGGTGGAAGAATTGCAAGGATATCTTTACAATCTAACCTTATCACTCACTACCAAATCCAGCTCATTTCTTTTAGTTGATAACCAACTAAACATATATTTGTAATTATAAAATAAATAAACCCACATTCATATATATATATAGACATAAGAAATGTATGTGTTTTTTTATTATATTAAGAAAAAATCACTGATTTTGCTTATCTTTAGAAAGATGAAAACCCTATCAAAATAAAATATTAATTAAACATCCTATTAATATGTATATGTATCTACTACAATAAATGTAATATTTATATATTTGACTTCCTTTTAAAAAACTCTGACAGTTGTTTTACAATAGCATGTTGAAACCGTCAGAGGGCAGGCTTTGTTTGTAAACAAAGACAAATATAATGTTTACGGGGCCGCCGCCGGGTTTGTTTATTATCACATTTCAAAGTAAAATAATATCAAATAAATTTTGGAATATGCAACAACAACAACAAATAAAAAAAATATATGCTGAAATCAAAAAATTGAATTAATTTTTTTTTGTTGTTATTCTTTTTATTACTTATATTTGGGGGGGGGGGGGCAGGAATTCTTTTTTTTTTATATATGTATGTTTTTGATTTTGTTAATCACATTTAACCAAAACTACTATCTATCAAATAACAATTTTTGGAATGAAAACAAACAAACTAAAAAAAAAGGGTACATCGATTGAAATGAATTTTAAAAAGTAGTTACTTTTTATTCTTTCTCATTACTTACATTTTTTTTAACTGTGGCGGTTGGGTATTCTACGACAAAATCAGCTTCTTTTTTATATTTTTGTTGTTTTATAATAAATTACAAATACCAAATCGATTTCCATTTAACGGTACCAAACATTTACAACCAAAAGGTCCAACTTTGGGAAAGGTGGTGGGGGTGAGTGGTTACAATTCCTAAGCGAACATAATGCTCTGACTCAAAGGTTGACTAACTTTTTACCGTAATTACCAAAACCCCACATAAATATATTTACGGCAATTAAAAGCAACTTTTAGGGCTGTCGAGGAACAGCACACATGCAGCTTCAAAGCTCTTTTGTTTGATAACCTGTTTCCAGCAGCAGCAGCAGTCAGAGAATCTTTGACATTCGCAGCAAGTTTTCCGATTTCAGTCATTCGATGAAGCTCGCCATTGTTCTCGCAGAAGCAGGACTTAGAGCGTGATTTCATCCGAATCGTGCTGGAACCTACACTTGCTGAATTTTTTGAGCAGGAAATGGAGGCTAAGGAAACATGAGACTCTGCTGATAATTGTTAGTAGACATTCCTAAAAGATGGCAGTTAGAGGGGGAGGTGGTCTTAATGAATATTAAAATAGTTTTGACAATCGAAATTCCAGACACCCTCACCCGATACTGTAGCCAAAAGTGAAATGTGATCGCACATCGAAAATGCTTAGCACAAATCTGAGCTGTAAGCTGACATGATAGCTTCTGTGGCAGATTCAATGTCATGTTTCTGTGCATTAGCGTAGAAATAGACACAAGCAGCCACCCCGTACTGAACAGTCTATTTCTAGGCTTACGCATTAGAAATAGAATGCTCGCTAGAAGTGGTAGGCCACCTAAATGGCATATTTCTGTGCACTATCATAGAAATAATGCCCTCCGGTGGTTTTAACATGCTATTGTAAAACAACCACTCTGACTAAATAAAAATACATAACAACCCAATACCAAACTAGGTATCCAAATACGAAGGTAAAAAGAGAACATAATTCTATTACATAAATTTTATTGGTTCATAAACAAGATAATACATGTAATAAAAGGCATATACATAAAGATGAAAAAAAGAAATAAAATGTAAGCACATTAAACAATTAAAGCCGAGGACAATAATAAAAATGAACTTAATTATTTTCAGTCATATTTTTGCTTTCTTCCAAATAAGACATAATTCATAAAATATATCAGAAAAATTGAACACTGCAATATTAAGAAAATGAATAGTTTATTTGAACACTTCCAAAATATTTGCTGAACCACATGACTTAAAAATCAACAACTCTGGAAATCAAATATCAAAATTTTTAGTAATTAGAAAATGAGCAAAAAAATTAGCATAATGAAGTCACCTAGAAAAAATGAAATAATTCTAGAAATCAAACATCAAAAATATTAATAATTAGGAAATGGCCAAAAAATATTAGCATAATACACAACTTATGTTTACTGTATTATTGTTATTTTTGTTTTGTTTTTCTTTTTTCTTTCTCTTAGAATTGGAATGGCCATATATTTATTTATAAATGGTTGTTGTTGCAGATGCTGATAAACACACATACATCAGTTCATATACTGTATATATTTATATACATAAATTCAATAAATATAAAATTAAATATTGAATATTTAATTATTAATAGAATAATATTTTTTTAAAAATTGTAAAAAATAATAATTATTAAGTAAAATATTACAACTTTGTCCTGTTATATAACAAGTTCTTTTGTTATTAATTAGATTTTTAAATATATTTATTCAAAACTAACACATTTCTATTATAAACTTTTTAAACAGAGTGAACAATATATCATAAAATAAATGCAACATTTATATTTATTTAATGACAGAAAAATGCAACATTTTAATTCTTTAATAGAAGTGGCATTCTTTAATTTTGGTATTATAATAATTAGTAACCACTCCCCCATCCTATACATAAGATATAAATATACCTGTAGATCAAATACCAAGGTCACACAATAATTTTTTAATATTTTTTTGAATCAAACCAATGTCAGAACAACATAAGCTACCAAATATCGAATTTGCTAATCTCCTATTCCACATCTTGTATCTTAACATTTTGGTGGAAAGCTTTCTGATTATATTTTCCTGGATTTGTCAAAAACACAAGGAGAGAAATAAATTCATAACAAAACAGAATGTGAAAAATAAGATGAAGACAGAAAGACTGTCTGATTATTAATCCTGACTTCTTCCAGACCATAACATACAAACATAAAGACTGGATTCTACATTTAGGTCAGCTTATGCTTTATTTACACTTTACTTACTATAAATAAAAGAAAGCTATGCTATTTAGCAATATCTTTCATAGTAAAGTATTCTAGACAAATTTTTCTACTCTCTTAATCTTTTAATTTATACCACAATTGTGTTAAAAATAATAATTATAGTAAACAACATACTTATAAATCTAAAAATAATGTTAGTAAAAAAATTCAAAATTCTTATATCCTTTTTTAAAAAAAACTTTAAAAATTTATATGCTGGAATTTATATAAATATATTTAATTTGTAATAAATGTTATAATAATGTATTTCAACTCTGCCGTTTTTAAGCCTCCGACCCCCCCCCCCCCCCCCCGTTTAAAAAAAAAACAAGAAGTGTCAAAAATTTTTCATAGGAAACCACATGACTAGCTTGTATACATTGGTAATAAAATAAAGCAAGGGAAAAAATCTATTGAAGCCTACTACATTTTTAAGAATAAAAAAAAAAGCCAGCACTCATCAATCAATTGTTAATGGGGGTTTAATCTATAAAAAAATAAG
This sequence comes from Epiperipatus broadwayi, assembly GCA_028023455.1. Classification (NCBI taxonomy): domain Eukaryota; kingdom Metazoa; phylum Onychophora; class Udeonychophora; order Euonychophora; family Peripatidae; genus Epiperipatus; species Epiperipatus broadwayi. Next base: position 7,335,479 of record JAQFVV010012427.1, read on the forward strand.
TCTTGTCAAAATATACATTGCACTAGTCATCTTTTTTTAAATTCACAGTCAGGACACCATCTGAGAACTGGTCAAACGTAGTCTCAGATTATTCCTTACAAACAATATGACATTTTCTATGCATGTGTAATTCAATGTATTAAGATTTTAGAACTAGCACCCTAACTAATATACCTCATTTTAAAAAATGCCATCATATGTCTGTAACTTCTCTTTGCTTCTCAGCAGGGCCTCTGGAAGTACTTGGCAGGTATTGAACAAGATGGAAGATGCTTTAACTTCACCTGCTAATGTTATTTAGAAAATGAATCTGCTCTTCTAAATGAGTTATGTCACCCAAGGTTGTTTTGTACAAACAAGTCTCTAAATGAAAAATGAGGTTAACATTAAGAGAATTGTGCTAAAGAAATGGCTTTCAATCATTTCTTTATAAAACTTTAATTGTAATAATTTTAATTATAATAAATATATATAGGAAGAACTGTGATGGCACTTTATATTTAATAGATCATTTAAAATTAAAATGTATTAATTTAATAATTATTTGGCCTATGCCTGTGTGTGCATATATGTATAAAAATGTGTACATTTAGTGGTAATTGTGTATTTGCTGCTTTTAAAATTTACACACAAATACTATCTATCTTTGTAAATAGTGAATAAAAATCCCTAAAATCACATGCTGTTTGATCTATTTTTTATCTACATTAGATCACCATGAGAAAATAGTAACTAAATTCCATTCTACATTGAAATGAATATCTACAAAGAAAGCTACACATTAAAATGAAACTATGTAAGCCATAAGTAATAAATGAAAGGTGAAACCAAGTTGAAACCAAGTTATCTGTCTTCATATCCCCAATTTAAAAATTCCAAACCATAAAAAGTGAACAATTAGTTAAATTTTACTTAGAAAAACATTATTGTATTCAACACTTCTATATTATTCACTTGACCTTGATCCTTCTTTACTCATAAAAGACCTTTTCATAAGTAAAGATATGAAAGCAAATACAATCAGCCCTTTAATAGTTATATTGCAAATGATCTATGATATTATTTTACATATGAAAAGGTCTTTATGAGCAAAGAAGGATCAAGGTCAAGTGAATAATATAGAAGTGCTCAATACAGTAAAGTATTATCATGCCTTCTTGGTAAAAGGTTAGGTTCTAGCATTTATCCTCTCCAGGAGAAGAAAATAAAGAAGTTCAAATGTTATCTGCATAACCAAGCAGATTTAACAGGTTGATTTGATTTGTCTGCTATGAATCAGGTACACAGTATCAAATGTTCACTTGACTAAATATTATTATCAAATGTTCTTCTCTGTGCGACATATACAAACAAATAAAACTCTCCATACAGTGGTGCCACTCAGTGCCAGCCAGAGTAAACAATGGATGCCAAAAGGCTTGTTCATAAAATTCCCATCTAGTGCCTACTCATCCAATATCCGCAGACTAGTTTCTGGCTTGTGGCCTTCATCAGTGAGAAGTCTTGGATCTGAAAGCACTGCACCTAGATCTTAGAATCTAATGCAACCCTGTGGCAGCCACCTTTTATCTCTACTTAACTACAAAACTATGAGAATAAAATTGAAAACACAATATTTTCAATGTAAGCTCAATAGCTTATAGAGTAGTTCAGTTTCCATACATACCAGTTATGTGCAAGCATAAGAAATTGTGATCATGTGATGTGTGGCATAGAGATGCATGTATGTGTTTAATAATCATTGACAAAGAAGAGGATAAAATTACAAAATCTGCAATGCATATAATGCATATCTACTAGGTGAATACTTAAAATGGTATAAGTGTGAATCAACATATATTTGCAACAAAATTACTATTCAAGTATGAAACAAGTACTAAAAATATAAAACAATATTGAACACAGATAAAATGTATCTGTCAGTATAAAATCAAGACATGAGGAAGCAGATAAAATATAATTCCAAGGCCTCATGTAAATAATCATATAAAATCTATTATCAATGGGGTTGTCTGAAAGTTTATGATGATGGTAATTTAGTTGTAATTATATTTTAGAATATTTCCATAATCTATATAAGATAAATGTCTTGAGAAAAATTTAAACTTTACTTTTCAAATATATTCAACCTGTGTTATATTACTGATAGTTGAATATAATTTAAAATTTTAAATAAAGTTTGAATGTTTCTAAAGATATTTAATAGTTAATATTAGATGATGAAAATAATCAAAATATAATTACATCTGTTAACAACATTGTAAATTTGTGATGTAAGACAATCCTAAATAAGAAGAAATGTTAATGAAGAGAACTCTCAAAACAGGAAATATCAAAAAATATACTCAAAGTAAAACTTCCTATCAAAGATAATGGCTTACAAGAATTTTTTGTCAAAACTTTGTATCAAAGATAATGGCTTACAAGAATTTTTTGTCAATAACAGTAAAAATGAGAACTAAAAGCAAATCTCAAAACGTCTAAGCATTTAAAAAGTAAATAATATTTAATAATAATAAAAGTTTATTTTAATATCAATTTAAGCTTTATTATTGGTGATTTACCAAACTAAGCAGATGCAAATGTGATAGGCAAGATAAAATTGGGACATGGTAGATATAAAATAGAAAATGGACCAATATTTTAATTAGAGATTATACACAGTGAAAAGAGTACACTTAAAAATTTTCTACAAGTCTATTGTCAATGTGATTTTAACTAAAAAATGCTAAAACTAAATATATACGATTTTTTTATGCCAACAAGAGAAAAATGTGAGTTTCTGCTCCCATATCCCATATTGCTTGTTAATATTTAAATTATTTTGCTTTATAGGGGTGGTAAATAATGTATGTGGTGATACACAAATTTTTAAAACATTGGCAAACATGAATAATTTTTTTTTTGTTGTGTATAATGAAACTTAACACTTTTTAATTTATTTTTTTTGCAAGTGATTAATTGTTAATACTTATATTTTAACTATAATTATATATATATAACAAAAATGAGAGTTGCCCCCCCCTCCCTGTAATTCCCCTCACCACATTTTTGAGTCAGATTTTTAATTTTAAAATATACAATTAGATATGATTTTTAATAATGTCAAACTTCAAATCATATTTGACTTTTGTTAATTAAACAAAATTATTGCGACCAACAGCTAATTGGTTATTAATCTAATGCAAATTAATTTAAGAATGATTCAAATTTATTGTTTTGTCAATAAACCCATACTGCTCTGCTTACTCTTATTTTTGGAATTGATCATTATAGAAATACACTTTCAAATTTAAAAATTAATTGTTCTCTAAAGAGTTTTTAAAAAATTAATTGTATTTAAGTTATTTATTTGAAAACAGTCATAAAATTTTTTTATCAAATGAGAGCTTATATTTAGCTAGGGTTATATATACCATAGCAAAAATGAATAGCTAAAACATTTTGATCATTTGTAAACCTTCCTATGAAGTGTTTAAAAAAGCCATAGGAAGATAAATCTATTAGAATATATTTTAGAGCCTCTTTTGTTCATCTATTACTATATCTTCTAGCAATATATGCAGGCCATCTCTATTTTAGTCCCAATTTTTTTCACTGGTCCCAATGATTGCTGTTTTTCTCCTCAACCAATCATTTTGTTTTCAATATTTTTCTCTGACATAATTAGATGTATATATCAACAAAATTTGAATGATATTTAAAACTTTGCTTGCACAATAGCACTTGTGTTCATTTTATTAATGCATGTGATCCAATTTTAGATTTGGAGAATTCAGAGGAAGAAAGATTTTAATTTTTATTAAATAATGTTATTATAACAATACCATTAAAAAAATCGAATTTTTCTTCTTGGAGATTTTAATCATGTGTTGGCACAAATAGTAAACTTTGGTCCAAAGTTATTGGAAATAATGTTATTGGAGCTATAAACTCAAACAATATATTGTTATTGAATTTTTGCACAATATATGGAGTAACTATCTCAAAAACTTTGTTTAGGCAGAAAAATTGGTATAAAGAAATATTGATGTGTCCAAGCTTAAACAATGGTATTTAATAAATTATGTTATGTTAGAAAGACAAAATACAAGAGAAGTTTATATTATATGTCTGACAAATAAACTATAGAATAATATATTTAGTTAAAATATTTGCTTTCACAAGAAATTTGATGTTCATTTTTCAGAAGCACTTATTATTTGCATTAAATTTAAACAATTATTAAAATCTAAAATTGATAAATTGAACTTTTAGAAATGTCACATTATTGAGATATAGAATTCTTTTATGGAATATGTGACAGATACAAATAAATCAATTTTTGGGTTTTCTTTAATAAAAAATCATAGCTGTTTTTCTGACAATGATTTTATTAAAAAAAAATATGCAGCATTTTTAGTTTGGTAATACAATAATAAATGCAGTATGGAGTTTCATAAATGAAGTAAAGATTTAAAGATACAAGTTCAATGACTGACACAATACTTAACAATGATTGGTGGAAAAGTTATACTTATGTTTATTGATTCTGATCATTAAAATTTTTTTGATGCATTGAAAGTAGATATGAATTTGAAAAGCAGCATAATAATATATTAAATCTATTGATGACAATATCTTATATGATGAAAATGATAGTTTCAAAAGTAGCCTTTATGAAATAAAAGATTACATAAATTTTCAGGTCTACTTACCATTGCTGATTACAAAGTGTTCAATGTTACAAAGGTAAAACAATTATTAACCAGGTTTACAAAAGGGACACACCCTCAATAACAATTATATCCATAAAAGGGTTGCTATAATCCTGTTTAATGTGTATTTGTCCATGGGTCTACATGGCCCAACTGCCAAGAAAGTCATGCATCACACAATGATCCCCATCCCTGGGGCCCCAAAGTGAAGACCCAAATGCTTCAGCTGAATAGGTGGACATCCAGCATTGTGATAACCACCACAACAGGCAATTTGTTGAAAAGACTACTTGTAATCAAAGATGAATGATTACCAGATACTTTTTCAATATTATATTAGAAAATCCAGAAGCACTCCAAACATGGTTTTTGTTAAGGTAAATGTAAAAAAATATCAAAAACAAAGAAATGATATATATACACATTGATTTTATTGATTTCATAAACATATTTAACTCAATCAAATAAGTCTGCAGCAATGATTGAAATTAATTGGTTGTTCACCAAAATTTATTTTTATTCTGCAAATTCTGTATGATGAAATGAGAGAAATTGTTTACCTATAAGTAAAAAATCTAAAACATTTGAAATGAAAACTATTGTTCAATAAGGAAGTACACTAGCTCCATCTTTATATGGATATATTTTTTATAAATAGAGCACTTTGGAACTGTTTCATAGGTGGATCAAGGCATCAGAAATCAAAATATATAAATTTATTAATAGAATTTGAAATCAAAAACAAGAACATCTCTTCATTTGGAGATTTACAGGTTTTTTTTTTTTTTTAAAAAAACAAAAAATTTTATTAACAAAGTTTACATGGTTTCATGATACTGTTTTCATACATGGTATACTGCATGACTGATTGCAAAAGTTCATAAGGTCAAACGCTTGGTAGATCAATCCTGGACCAAGTCTCTTTGTATAACCACTCTGGTGCAAGCAGCCGGTCCCTGGCACTTATGCTCTGGTCCCTGGCACTTATGCTCTTGACAAGACCTATAAAGGTCTCTGTGACTGAAGATCCTGGATGACGGAAAACACATTCACATCTGGTCAACCAGACTGCAAAGGTAAGGAAGACAGAGAATCGGATAGAGAGAAAAATTCCTGTCTTGATGGCATTCTGGATATTTAAGGCTTCTCTGATGTCAGATATAACTTTCTCTGTGATGAAGTTTCTGATTTTGGAAAGAAACGGACAATTATAAAGTAAATATTGGATTGTTTCATCAGCAGTATTACATAGCTGGCATTGAGGATTGATTTTGGTGAATCCTCTTTTCCATACTAAGAAATAGTTAGTGGGTAAAGATGAGATGTTGAGCTTTAAGATAAAAGTCTATGTATTTTGGTTCAGCAAACCAGTTCTTCAATTGTTTAAGCAATGGTTTATTGTCTATGTTCAATGTGGTCAGGAGGGCAGTCTGGTTTTGAAATCTGAGGTTATAGGCCTGCCAGTAGGTTATTTTACCTTCAAGGGAGGTTTTAGATAGATTTGTCAGCTTGGTGACATGTAACCAAATAATTGTGGCCCATCTGCTAGCAAGAGGTGGTAGTGTGTCTGTAGGTTCCGCTGGAGTGGCTAGGTTTAGTTCTGGCTGTTTTAAGTGAATTGCTCATAGAACTGCAATTGCTTTCTGTAGATAGATTGTTGAAACAGAGTGTAATCCAAGTCCATTTAACTCTCTGGGCATTTGCATCTTACAGATGCTGATGGCAACAATATTTCCATTCCACATGAGCTTTGAACACAGTGAGTTCATTGATGACTGAAATGCTTTAGTAGGTTTAATTATGGGAAGATAATAATTCAATCTTGGAAACACCAGCATGTTGAGAAGGGCTACTTTCCCCAGCAGGGAAAGAGAGATTCGGGATTAAGATCGAACCACTTTGCTAGTTTTTTCCAAGATGGAGTGTTGGATGTCTTTTGCCATAGCAAGTCTGGACTTGGCCATAGGAAAACCGAGGAAGAGTTGCGGCCTAGCTGTGTGCCAGTGCTGATTTTCCACATGGAGGACTTGCTATAGTTGATGTTCAGATTTAGTTTCTTTGAATATTTATCAATGATTTGTGTGAGTGTTGGAAGGTGAGGTTTATCAGGGAGGAAGATGATGACATCGTCAACATAGGTTATGTGTTGTACATGATGTTTCAGGGCTGGCACAAAAATTCCAGGGAGTCTGCACTCTATCTCTCTGAGTATAGGATTTATATAGGTGATAAAGCAGAGAGTGGTAAGTGGCAATTCCTGGGGAATGGAAAGATGAGGTCTGAAACCATTGGACAGTCTTCCATCCAGTGACATAAAGATAGATCTGTTCAAAAGAAGATTGGAGATTTACAGTTGAGGATGATTATGCCATTCTTTCCAATTCAAAAAAAGATGTTTTAATGTCACATACCAAGATTTTACTGCAGTAATTGATTTTCAGAAAATAATGTTATCAGATGGTAATAAAAATCTTCAGCAATTTTTACTTTGAATGGTTATTTGTTTGAAAATGTGAGCCAATTTAAATATCTTAGTTGTTTTTTTTTAAATAAAAACGTTGATTTAGATTTTAAGATAAAAAAACAAATTACTGTGTTGTTGTTGCTTTTAGCAAGTAAAAACATAATACTTTTTATCACAGTAAAATAACTACTGCATTTATAGTAATAAAAGTTGAATTCCTAACAAATAACAGAAATGCAATAAATTTTTTTAATTTGAGAATGATTGTAAACATTCTTATTAAGTGCATGGTCAGCATATAAATACATATAAGGCTTTAACCTTAATACTATGTGCCTTGAGTGCTTAATTTTACCACAAGAGCGACCTCTACAAATTTTAACACAAGATTACACCTTTATAAAGATAAGAGTAGCAACTTTATCTTCAACCTACTTTCTAATTATATAGGCAAATCTAAAGCATTTTGATTTGAGAGTGTGAAGTTAGTAAGTTCTTCATTAATTGATTCAAAGTATTTCTAATTATAAGATCCAAATAGTAACTTGCTGTGAATCAAGATTTTGCAAAAGTTGATTTCTAAATGAGGTAGTGGACTTAAGTAGTGAAGAACTTACTAGCTCACATTCTCAAATCAAAATGCTTTAGATTGCCTATATAATTAGAAAGTAGATTAAAGATAAGATGTCGTTCTTATTTTTATAAAATCATAATCTTCTGTTAATATTTATAGAGGTTGCTCTCATGGTAAAATTAAGAACTCAAGGCACATAGTGTTATAGTTAGAGCCTTATATGTATTTATTGAGAATGGTTGTAAAATTCCAAAGTATCAGAAAGACCATGAGAAAAATCTATATATGCTTCAACTTGTTGAAAGTGGTAATATATTGTCCACTAATGCAAAATCACATCTTCATTGACTTGGACTGGACATGTGAAACCAATGAACATTATATGACTTTCCAATAAAAGAATTATAATAAACTTGAGCATGGTTTTCATGGAAAAGACAGGTCTGCTTACATTATAAAGATTACCTCAAAACATTATAAAGAAGTGCAATATTGATTATTTCTATGTCTGATAATAGAATACAATGATAAGCTATCATTAGTTAGGTAACTAAAAATTAGCTGAAGTAAAAGTTAAAAGATATCCAAATACCAGACAATCAGAAAATTTTTTGCTGTTACTTTATGTACGGAAAATTTTCCATTTTATGTATTGGTTTTTATATCCATCAAACACTCATCTCTAATATTTCACATTATTTTGCTTTTTCTTTTCTTTTCTTTGTAATCGGATTGGCCATACTTGTTTGCAAATGCTACTAATGCATGTATTATTTAATACTCTACCATGTTTATATAAACAATAAAATTTTAAACCGGAAAATACATATTAAAACAACATGATGTATTGTTATATTTACCCATAGATCAAAAGTTAAGAATAATTGGGGATTGCTTTAAATTTGACAAGTATTAACAATTCTTTTATTATTAGTAGAATTAACGCATTGGATTTCATGTAATCAAAATATTTTTGATCTTCCAGAATATAAATTTAATACACAAACTTCCTCCCAAGGCATATTATCCATTGGAGAGATGACAATTTAAAATTTTTGGCTGTCTTATTGGGTATAATAACAATTTTTGTGGCTTTTAAAAATACTTTACTTTTGTTTAATATGACACTCTACAGTAAAAATAAACAGAAATTGAAAATAATTCTGATTTTTTTTTTTAAATAATAAGATCCTCATTAACTGGCGAGTTTAGTAAGTAATTCTTTCTTCATTGTCTCTCAATACAGTTCATAAACATGTCTGGATTGTATAAATCTATTTAACTTAAGAAATAAAATAATGGAAATCAAACATTATTTGCATGAGGTAATCAAAATAAGATTTTGAATTTCCATGATGAAATATCGGCTTGATTAAAAAAATAAGGGGATATTGATTTATACTTCTGAAAGATAACAAAAGTGGAAAAATATTTAAAAAAATCCCAATATTGTCTTTCCACAAGACGTTATAAAATATATAATGTAGAAATTCCCTCTCTTAGACGATAAAAAAATAGTCTATTGCATTGGTAGTCGAGAGGTCAGCGCGACTGCCTTACAAGCAGTTGCCCGGGTTGCGGGTTCGCGTCCCGGCCGATGCTATGACACTTAAAAAAAAAATAGTCTATTTAATTTTTGTCTTATGTATTATTCTGATTGTTTTCCGTTTTAATATAATTCATACAAAATAAGTATAATTTTGCATTTTTCTTAAATAATAAATTTGACTATAAAATGATTAAAAAGATAGATGTATTAAATTAATAATTTAAACTTAATATGTTCATGAGCTCAAAAATGTATACACATAAACGTATTTTTTTTGTTGTCTTTTGTTGTATATGCTTGAGTGTATTGAAAAGTTTATAGGCGCTTTATATACATTTTTTTTATTTTCTTTAAATATTCTACATTCTTTAGAGTCAAAACTTCTAACCTTTTTAGATAATATATATATATGCGTGTGGTGTGTGTGCGCTTGTAGATGTGTTTGCGAAATTTACTAATTTTAAATTATTTAAAGACCAATTTTGAAGCTTTTTTTTTTTAAAACAAAAAGACAATTATTTATTAGCTTTTATTAAAGTTTTAATTATTTCAATCCTAAAACAAATACTTTTACACCTGTTACAAATAGTTTAATTTACAATTACATTTCATTGTTTTGATAAGAAGGTAAAACCCTACCAACCATTATTCACTTGTGGCTGCTGCTTTCTATCCTAAGTATCCTGTCAGGCTGCAAGGTTTGTGGCATCTGTTAATAACAGATTGATCCAAGTCCATTATACCGTTTTAAAATATTCATCAGATAGAAGATTGGTTATAAAATAGTGACAGAAAGACAAATATGATGGATTACTAAAACAAGATGACTTTAAACAAACTTGTTAGTGAAAATTTTCAGAGTAAGAGACAGAGGGAGAGAGAAAAATAATAATAATAATAATAATAATAAAAGCTATTCCTTAAATTAACTGTTCTTTTCTAAAACTTAACTGGCTGGCTGTCTTCCTGCCCACCTGGATAGCAAAAGTGGCAATGATAAATCACAAGCTTGGATCCGTCATCTCCATATGAAAGAAAACAAGGACATGAATACAGGAGAAGAAGAAAATGAAGATACGACATAGGAAGCAGCAAAAATACACAATACATAATATAATGGGCAAAATTATTAGAATTCTCTGACAACTGGAATGTAGTCATGGTTTTAAGAAAACATGAAAATCACAGTTTTTGATAAGGCATACATTTGTAAAGTTTATGTTCTTCGCCCAAGAAGAAAAAAAAAGTGGAGGGAAAGCAATAAATAGGAGAAGAATAATATTTGCATAAATATTCTATATTATAAAGAATATCCTATTTGTATTTTTAAATTGATGATTTATTTTGAATAAGATTTAAAAGATGTGTATTACGCATACTGTGATTTATAATTAGTCGATGGAAAAGAAATGCTGTAATAAAGATTGACTCACAAGAGAGCTAGGAAAAAAGTACAATACAGAGAACAGCTTTATAAAATTTATTTGTTTTGATGAGACTTTTATATTCTTGTTTCTGAAAATATTTTAAAAATTTTGTTTAATTTTTTTTTTTTGAATAATTATTAGACATGTGCTGACTCATTTATATTATTTTTATTTACAGAATTTATTATCCCTTTTTTTTTTTTTATCTACTTAAAGTGTAGACTATCTTTTTAAAATGTTATTTGCTCTTTTTTTAAAAATTCAATTTCAAATATTAAAAGTATATTAATTTATCCGTTGATCAGAGATATTGAAGAATATAAGTTATCAAATCAACTTAATTTCTTTCTTTCCAAAACAAATAACAATATTTCTTATTAGTAACTCATTAACTCCTGCCCATTTTATGCATTTAATTACTTGATTTAGATTTACGTAGACATATTCAAAATAAATTTTAACACAATTTTTCTCCATTATGAATTTGATTTTTTATATAACCTTGTATATATGATTGTGCTTTTTTTATAAAACTTTATTTTCATATCCAAACTTTATGATTAATCAATATTAATCTTAATTAGTTCAGATTATCAAGATGTATTTATCCTGAACAGTTTAACATAATGATAGAGGATTGGATTCCAGTTACGCAGATATCGGAATCTAAGCTCAACATCTCAAGTTAGATATCACATGACTTTCTGAGTGACTAACTAATTGTTTTTTTTTTAATACAAAAGTATTTTATTGTACTTATTCCTAAATTTCAATTAGTTATACTACTATTTATCTAACTGTCTTCATTGACAACTTACTTTTGATTCACTTAAGCATTAGAATATAACTAATTTATTTAAAAGAGATATTTAGCTATTTACATGACTATTCAAAAATGTATTCACATAAACACGCGCATATATATATATGTGTGTGTATGTGTATCATTTTAATACTTTACATACCTACTGTGAGATGCATATTTCTTTGATTTTTTTTTTAGTTAATTATATTACAGTTTTTCTCTTATCAACATTTTTCTAGAAAACTTTATTTCATCCTAGATCTTTTAAAATATTTTTGAAATTGTTTAAGACTTCAGATTTCATCTACAGTTATCTTCTCTAGCAACATGTTCAATCCAGATTCATTTGGGCTTTATATATATATAATATGTTATTATTTCTTCCACATATATATATATTAATATCTTCTTTTTACTCTAATCATATTTTGCTACTGAGCCTGTAATCTCTGTATTAGTTTTGGTACTTATGGAGAATTCCTGAATCCAAGGTTGGCAGCCATGTTTTTTGTTTAATTACACATTTTCAGGTACATAGGCATCATGTAACCCTAATGACTATGTTTTACTTATTAATATTAAAAATATCAATAAATCAATTATACATTTCTATTAACTTTAAAAATAGCAATAAATGTATTATAAAAATTCCATTCACAGAAATAACACAAAATAACAAATTTTAAATAAAATAAATTTAATAATTCAAACTACAGAGAATATAATTTTTACAGAGATTTTTTTAACAAAAAGTGACTAATGTGTATTATTTATATCTGTGGCCTGAAATCCCTAATGATATGCAAAATTTGCTGTCATAAATAAACCATGTTGGTCATTTTTTGTTTTAAAATAATCTCTGTAAAAATTATATTTTCTGCAATTTGAATTATTAAATTTATTTTATTTAAAATTTATTATTGTAGTTTTGTGTCATTGCTATTTAAAGTTAACAGTAATTTATAATCGGTTTATTGATATTTTTTAATATTAACAAGTAAAACATATTTATTATGGTTATGGGATAATTATGTCCCAGAAAATGTATAATTAAATAACAAACATGTTACCAAACTTAGATTCAGGCATTCTCCACAAAGTACCTTAGTTTTTTTTTATTTATTAAATATCTTTCTTAATCACAAATCTATATGTAAGCATTGATAAAACAGATTTAATTAAATCATTTTCAAACATATAGTTATATATATATATATTTTCTAATATTAAGATATTACTACAGAAAACACGAGTTTTATGTTTAATTTTATGATAAATTCATGATGCTTTATACATGTTAATAATCTGTGGTGGAGTATTTATAATGATTAAGTTTTAGTTTCTTATTGTCATGTTTTTTTAAAAAAATGGGAGGGGATATTATTTTAGTCTTGTTAATATCTATTTTTTAGTCTTCATGTGAATATTGAATCATTATTTGTATATAAACCACATTTTATGCAAATTCAAGGTAACTTAAATATCTTAATTTAATATTACTTTCTTTAGTTTTCAATTTATTTTATAAAATCTTCCAACAAAATTGTTATAAAAAGCTTTACAGAAATAGAACTTTATTACTTCATTAACATTGTCTATTTTATTATCAACAGTAAAACAGTTCAATCCTACTATTGCATTTTGTTAAAAATGTTCAGAATTTGTCCTGATCTGGGACATATGTTCCAATGATTTAATCACTGCAGAGATGTTTAAAAAGTTAAAGACTTTTTTATAATCTACAAAACTTATGAAAAACGGAAAATGGTAATCATTAATTTTTTTATAGCTTTTGCTAATACTTAAATGTAGTTTAGTGAAATATACAACTTTTAAAATCATCAGTTTACTGATTAATTTAAATCTAAAGATGTTTTTAGGCTATTTATGAAGCTGTTAGTAAATATATACTTCACAATCTCTTTGTAGTTTTTTTTTTCATTATTTTTACATGTTTAAATTACTAATCCTGCTTCCCCTTTCAAAGAAATGGTCAATATGATTTACATACACTTTGAATCATTTATTGCCTATATATCCAGAGAAAGCATTTAAAATATCTCTGTCAGGAAACTGCCCCCCCCCCCAAATCTCTGACCAATGGTTTCATGCTTTGGCACTCCTCAGAAAGACACTAGGGTAGTCTCAAACACTACATCTATCCTAGCGCCTCTCTGAGAAGTGCCAAAACATGAAACCATTAGTCAGAGGGTTGGGGGGGGGGGATTCTGAAGACATTTAACACCCTCAAAATCACTAAGCATAATTTTCATGCAATTATAGCTTCTATTGTGAGAATATGTCAGTGCATATATTTATAATTTATAGTAGTCTAAGAAAAGTTTTTCACTTTTATAAATTACTTAAATTATTATTATTATGAACACTTTTCAGCATCTTTTTATGAATTATATATTTTTAATTTTAATGAGTCATTTTTGTGTATAATTTTTTAATCATTTACTTTTTCATCTTTTTGCTTATTTTATAGCATTTTTAATGATTTCATTATTTCACGAAAAATTCAGTTCTTTTTGCATTTAATTACATTTACCACTTCTTCATTTAGAATATGTGATAAACGATGCTGTTATTATTGTATAAACTTTTTTCTTCTTTTTTTTAATTAGGATCTGTTATTCTGCATCTTATATGAAGTTTTTAGTCTGTTTATTTTACTGTGTTATTTATTTTATTGCTAAAATAGTTTTCTTTAAGCAATTAAGATTAGATTTTATATTAAGATTCTTATTATTTTGTGCAGATTTTTTTTTTTTGCCAATTTTATAGTTATATCATTTTGTATAATCACTATATATATATTGTAACAATATAATTTGAGCAATAATTTTATTTAAGCCCTACAAATAAAATAAGGTAAAATCTGTATTGGAATAAAATTTAACTATATTGATAATATTTATTTAATAAACAAATGCCAACCCAATTGGTTGCCAAAATTGTAATAAAATAACCAATAGTTTTTTTCAAATTTATAGTGGAATATGTGAATAGTTTATACCAGGATTAATTTACAAAATAATCCTTTTATTTTATGCATTAAAATTTATAACAGCGTAAAATAATGAAATAAAATCATTTAAACTGGTCAAGTATACTGAAGTTTGTGTCAACAATATATTGACTAGCTCTTTATGTTTGAATAATATCAATAACTCATTTTATTGCATTCTAATAAGATAAAATAGCAATAATATTTTAATAAATATAAAGATCAAAATATAAATATAAAATGATTTATTTATATCTGAAAACCAATTGATGTCTATGAAAACATTAGGTTCACCTTTGATAATTGCTGAATTCTAATAAAACATATAATCTATATTATTTTGCTAGTTAAATTTCAAATGTTTATGATTGCATAGAGATTTTGAATTATTATTGTATTATCATATATTTAATAAATTAAAGAAAGCTATTAACTCAAGTTTAATAAGTGCAATGGTAATTTTATATTATATATATATAATGAGTAAGATAATAAGATGTTAATTAATATTTTCAATAATTTGAAATAGTTTGTCATATAATGGTTCTTGTTGTTACAACTATAATATAATGCTAGACAGTACACTTATATTCATCCACAAAGAAAATATTTATTTACATTGTTTTTATTAAATAATAAATATTAATATTAAATAAAATATTAATCTGTTTTATTTCACTTTTCGATCATTTCTATTACAAATAAACAATTAATTTATTCTAGTCATCCTTTACATACATATTTATTGTTTATCTCAAAATACAAATTTATTGTTTATCTCAAAATACAAACTCAGAGCCTTAACCATATTTCATCAAACCAATATGGAAAAAAGGGATCCTCAATCTCACATGCTATGAATGTTATGGCACTTGTCAATTATATCAAAGTACATCGCAAATCCAAACCTATTGCTGTCCAACTGGATATTGCAGCAATCTTTGATTCAGTCCGGATAAACACCATCCTGGATATTTTGACTGAATACAATGTTCCAGGAGCAAATGTTCAGATGGTCAGCAATATGCTCAACCATAGAGAACTTTTTTCTCTCTCTTGATGGTTAAGATCTCACCAGGTGTCAAGCCATACAACTCAATCCCTCAAGGATCTCTTCTTAATGCTCTAACCCTCTTCTGATGGATATGGAAGAAAACCTTCCAGGAGTATTCGTTTCCTCTCTCAACAAGGGTCTCAATGTATTTGCATACATAGATGACATCATGGTCATGCTACCCACTATCAAACACCTGACCATCTCATGAACATCTTAAACAGCGATACAATGAAACTAAGCTTACAAATAAATTATAATAAATCATCCATCTGGAAGATAATGTCTGGTAAACAAATTAAGTCATCCTTCTCTGCAAAACCCCAAAGATATCTAGGTTTCCCAATTTTCAAACCTCCAACTGCAATGGCAAGAGAGATTCAAGAAGACATCCTTCAATCAACCAAAGCTATCACCACTTCACTCTCTAGAGTCTACCTCTCACTATATGGAAAAGGTAGGCCTCCTCAACATGATTGTAATGCCAAAAATCTCATATTATCTTCCATTCATTAAAATTTCAAAACAGTTTTTAAGACAAAATTAACCGATCATGCACCAAATTTCTCTGGAGAGGAAGGACAGTGGTAATTAGCTTTGCAAGGTATACAATGGCCATGCAGGTACAATGGCCTGTCATTCCACTCGATACAGGCAATCATATTACAAAAAACCCACAATATTCTTCATAATCTTATCCACTCCTTCAGATATTCAAACATTATTGAAAAAATTGTACCGATGATCCACTGCCTTTTACCAAGTTATGGGTATCATCATTAGTAGAGACTTAAAATTATATAACCCAATCATGCCCACTAACCTTGATCGAAAAATCACCCTATGGGAAGTGTATAGCCTAATCAACTCTAATAAATAACCTGTTAAAACCAGTCTAAACATAACTAACCAAAGACTAATTACATACTTCAAAAGATGGGGTCTGGAAGCCAAATTCCCTGGCTTCATTATTAAAATTAATTTTAATGTGCTTCCCATGGATTGGTTTCTTCATCACCGAAGAGGTTTTTTTAGCATTGACCCAATATGTGGTCTGTACTCCTGAGAAGATGAAACTATAGAGCATATTATACACCAATGCCCAGGACTTAAAACACTGAAAGATATGATCATCATCAACTCCAACATAAGAACTGACATAATTCTCTCACTTGAAAACACCATTCGTAATGGAACATTTTCAATAATAAGACCTTCCACCTTTGTTCTTTATGCCACATGGATTGTGAGATGCAAAACACTCATGGAAGTACAAACTCCACAAGCCATACCATTGTTTTATCAAACACTCAAAGAAGTCAAGAAACATGATCAGCTTCTTGCCTCCTGGTCATCAATCTCACTACCTCTTTTCTGTTTTTCAACTCCAACCAACTCGGCCTTTTAGATTAGGCAATTTTAAACTTACACTTATATAAAACATTCTAACCATGTAAAACAAGTACTGAATATTTCACAAACTATACAAACTTTTTTCAATTTACCCAACCACATAAGTCATATAACAGTTGTGTTCGCATAATACATTCTAGCCAAACGACAAACAGAACATTAAAATAATCATGTTAGTGTACAAATTTTTTTCATTAAGATGTAATCATTATATATTGTGAATAAATTATTATTGAAATGAATAATCAGTCATTTACTTTATTTATATTTTGATTTGATTTTTCAGATCAGATTCTAAATAAACAAAAGCAATTATTAAAATAAAAATTTACTATATTTATTTTAATTCTTATTTTGAAGCTATTAAAAAAAATTTATTGTTATATATATATATATATATATATATATATATATATATATATATATATATATATATATATATATATATATATATATATCACTTTGACATACATACATACTTTAAATGACTCTAAAACAATAATACAAGTAACAATTAAATAAATAAAACATAACCTGTTAATCAAATGATGATAAAATAATACTTAAAGTCTACACACACATAAAGTTCAATTATCCTAAAGTTACTTTAAGTTTACATGAAGAAAAATCCATGAAATAATAATATTTTCAAAAAATATAATCCCAAGAGCTTATTTCTTTTTATAAGTACTTGAAGTTTATAAGATAAATAATCATTGGTAGATTATAGCAATGTGAGCTTAAGATAATTAATTCTGGGTTGATTATAGCAATGTTTGCATTTTAGTTAATGCTAATAATAAGCATTATTTTAAGCTTTTAAAATGAATTAGATCACTATTCTAATAAATCTGAATCATTATCCATTTAGTCATAACAATTGGTAAATTATTTATTGGAATAATAGATGCATTTATATTATTGTAAACAGCAAAACTTTATACACATTTTATAATTTTTTACTCCCCATGTAAAACAATTTAATTTTTTTGGCTGTTATAAAAACAATTTAATTTTTTTGGCTGTTATAAAAACAATTTAATTTTTTTGGCTGTTATAATAAGTCACTTCAAAAAATAATTGTCTTTTGGAGTAAATGCTATTTCTTACTCAGCCCTCCATTATAATATTTATATCAAAATTTAAAAAAAAAACTATGTCACTTTAAATTCTACTTACTGCAAACACAGTATACCAAATTAAATGATAGAGAGCAATTAATTTAAATCACAGACATTTTATATGATTTGTTGATTGACATAACATTTAGGTCATTGATGTAGATACTGCATCTAATGATCAGCTCAGTAATAACTCTTTTGAATAAATAGAAGCATTAGTACATTTGACCAGATCATTTACAATCACAACATCATTCTGGAACAAAATGTTTTTTTTTAGTTTAAAAAAAAAATTAAATAAAAATAATGATACAATAATTTTATCATCTCTTCTTATAAGTTTAAAAATCAGAGAGTAAAAGTAAATAAATGAATACATAAAAAAATACATTTGTCTGTTTAACATATAATATTACTACCTTTTGAGATACAGTTTTAAAAAATCTAAACATGCATGCACATATAACCAAAGACATATATGAAAGCATAACTTAATATTTATTTGTTTGTCTATTGTTGTTAAAATGTGCCATAAGTTAAAATATTAATATAAAAACATATTGAACTATATATCTTTAAATGTATGCAGCAAGACATAAAATTTAATGTAATAAAATACCTATCATATTACTTAAATAAAAAATTGTGAATATTATTCTGGTATTCTGATGCATTTACAATAACCCCAAAATTAAAACAAATACCACTTAATTGCATTTAATAGTTAATAATATATAAACCATGACAGTATTTTTTTTTAAATATGACAATACTCTTTTTAAAACCTAATTAAGAAAATACAATATATATATATATATATTGCATTTTTTATTGGATTTCATATTTTTAGCTTTATGTATGTGTGTGTATATATATAGACTTAAAGTACCCAGTTACTCTACCTTTATGTCAAAGTTCTAAACACTGTTAAAAATAGATATCTAATTATATATAGCTAAAAGATAATGGTATCAGGATAATATGGGTTGATAATGCATTGATAATAAAAAAAAAGTATGATTTACTATGATATAACCTTCAAAAGAAATGTTGTACCTCTATAAGTATTAAGCCCATAGTTCCAATTTTTGTTTGTTGCTATTATTATTACTATGTTTCAATAATAGGATTTATTTATCTTAGAAAGTTACAAGGATTTTACATTGTTTGAATTGCTATGGTTATATGTGCAATTCATAGATGTAGGTTTAAATATGTCAAACTTGATTTATTGATTTAGATGAGATTACAAAAATTTTTATGCTGTGAATTATTTACAACAGTTTTAAATATAGTTTGAATTTCTGTGCTTATATGGATCATCTATTATTGTAGGTTTACATGCGTAAAAATTGATTTATTGATTTACACAAGATTGCATAAATTTTTACATATTGTGGATTGGTTATAAGGATTTTACATAGCTTGCATTGCTGTGGTTACATGGGCAATTCATACATATATGAAAAAGTTGATTTATTGATTTACCCAAGATTACAGGAATTTTTACATTATGTGAATTAGTTATAAGGGTTTTAAATAGCTTGAATTGCTGCAGTTACATGGGCAACTCATAGTTGTAGGTTTACATATGTAAAAGTTGACTTGTTGACTTGCACAAAATTACTGGAGTTTTACATGCATTGGATTGTTGTATCTGCATTTGCAATCCAGGTTTACAGTTTTATATAGGTTTGGATTGTATGGATAACATATGTGAGAAAATAGTGATTTCCATATGAGTGTGGCAATTGTCTGTGAGATCAAGATATCAATATCAATTAGTTTTTTTTTTAGTGTGCTGTATTTTTTCTGGCACCCAGTTTTTTCTTTAGTTTTGTTTGGGGCATAGATTGGAGAGAGGGGTAGGTATAGGTGGAAGGCTTGGTGGGATTTTTTTCACAATTGGTATGATTTTGTTAACTATGCTCTGCTTGTTTATGATGCACTTGAATGTTTGAGTGTTCCATAGTGGGAGAGTAATCAAGCTATGTTAGAATAGGTTGCAATTGTTGAATTGTAGTCTGCAGTAAGTTGATCAGACCCTGGGTCTGGCTGTACATTAGAGGTGGAATGTGAATAAGGCTTTTGGTGTAGTTTAAGTGTGAGATTCATGGGTAGAGAGACAAATTTCCTGAAGGGAGGTGGTGTTACAGATATGTTAGAATTGGTTGCAATTATTGAGTTGGAGTTTGAGGTAGGTTGGTCAGACTCAGGGTCTGGCTGTGTGTCAGAACTGAGTGAGACTTTTGATGTTGCTTAAATGTGAAATTCATAGGTAGAGGATCCAGATGTGGCAAGGTAGAAAGATGTGGTAAAAGTTACGTAGATGGTTAGGCTCAGTATTGCTACTGGAAGTAATGTTGAAGTGATACACAATTGCTTGGATTTGGTGTGCTTGAGAATTTGTTTGAATTATGACTTGTGGTGATTTTGGTGATGATAAGGATTGAGAATTAGAGAATTGTGTTGGTAAATGAACATGCTGATCAGAGCAATAACACAAGTTTTAAGCCTCAGATGTATAGGCGCAACATTGTTTCCTGATCTAGTATCAGTGTGGGAATTATATTAGGATCAATATTGGGTAAATCTATGTTTTGAATTCATAACTAGAGTAGTCTTTAGGGAGATGGATTGGAAGGATGTAGCTTTGCCAAATAGTTGCATCATTCTTTGAATGTCTTGAGGGGATGTACTCAATATAGATGTTTTTGAATACCCCAGTGATTCAGCTGTGTTGATTTTGGTCAACAGTGATAAAGGCAAAAGTACCAAGTGTTTTTAATTGGGATTTGAAATATGTCTATTTAGATAGTCTGAAAGAATTCAGTTGCTATGTAGTATTTGAAACATCTACTAAACATTTAATTGTATCACATATGCTGTTCAGGTTTGTTTCTTTGTAAAGTAGTTGGCAGGGGAATTTGTAAAATGAAATGTTGAAATCCATGGCTAAAATACTATGGACTGGGGATAAAAAAATGTTTTGAAAGTTGTGGATAATCTACCCAGAATCATAGTGTTAAATTTAGCATTAATAATTGTAAGGGTGTCATTGGTTCAAATAGTGGATGGGGTAGGAGGTTGATCTTCCTGTATTTTAAGGTCCAATTCTCTGATGCTACTGGGGGTCATTTTCTGGAACCATGGATCTGGCTTAGATATGATTGAAATTGTGTTTGCAGTGTCTGGAGATTTGACCATTGTTTTTAACAGCAGCAGCATGTGTTTAGCTGAATTTTAAACTTTGAAACTCTGTGGTGGTATTATTAATGCCTGGCATGACTTTATTGCTATATTGTTTTTGAAATTATCATTAAAAACATTTTAAATTAAAAAGGTAAAACAAAATTAGAAATAAATAATCAATTGATTGGAAATTGAAAAATATATATAAAGGTAAAGTTTTTACCTTTGAAGGCTTAGATTTTGGTACTTTTTAAGCATAAAAAGCAGAGCTTGTTAACTTTGTTGTGAGCAAGTAAACTGCTTGCTGGGGAACTTAACATTGGAATTATTTTTCATTTTATTAAACAAAAATCAGAATATGCTACAATAAAATTAAAAATAAGCATATGATTAACTAAACTTTGGACTTTGAAACTCTGAACTGCTATTATTGGTGGCAGACATCTGGTCATGTGATGGCTTTGTCACCATATTGTTTTTTTAAAATTATCATTAACTTGGATTTTAATTGAAATTTTGATTAAAGAAATGTATTGGAAAATTGAAAAGGTATATTAAGGTAAGGCTTAATTGTGAACAAGTGAACTCCTTACTGCAGAACTATCATTATTACAAGACTGTACCTGGTCTATGGAAATGCTGTCATTTTTGTAATAATTGTTTTTAATTGGTTGCTTTAAAAAATATCACTCACACATGATATTACTGTGGAACTGTGAACTATGCAATATCAAGCTACATGACTTTAAATATATGCTAATCAAAATTAAATGTTAATATGGTACTTAAATACTATATCTATTCAGTTTTATATTGTAGTTAAAAACATGTGTACTGATTTTTTGAGCATATTTTCCTTAAAAAAAGTTTTATGCCAATAAATCCAGAAATGTACCCAATTTATGGAAAGGCCATCATTTTTGTAATAGTTATTTTAATTGGTTACTTTAACAGATTACTTCCTTTGCAATAAATGCTCCATA
This sequence comes from Epiperipatus broadwayi, assembly GCA_028023455.1. Classification (NCBI taxonomy): domain Eukaryota; kingdom Metazoa; phylum Onychophora; class Udeonychophora; order Euonychophora; family Peripatidae; genus Epiperipatus; species Epiperipatus broadwayi. Next base: position 7,357,771 of record JAQFVV010012427.1, read on the forward strand.
AAAAATTACAATTTTTTAATAGTGGAATAAATAAATATTTTTTTCCTTGAATAGCATGTCTTCTAACAAAGAAATGTTTAAATTGAATATTACATGAAAGCATTATGGACAAATATACATTCACATGGATTAATAATAATAATAATAATAATAATAATAATAATAATAATAATAATAATAATAATAATAATAATAATAATAATAATAATAATAATAATAATAATAATAATAATAATAATAATAATAATAATAATAATAATAATAATAATAATAATAATAATAATAATAATAATAATAATAATAATAATAATAACCATCATCATCATTATCATCATTTTCTTCTTCTTCTTCCAATAATTTTTTTTTCTATTTTAATCTTTGTAACAACAAAAATTTATTTTTTTTAAAAATATTCAGAAGATTAGTAATTTTGGGAAGTTGATTGGATCACTATTTTTTTTTTACAATTAAAAGTCTAATTAATTAGAAATTGAATTCAGTAATTCAAATTATTAATTAAAAAGTTTTGATTGAAAACATCAGCTTAACTTTGCAGTAATGTATAACTAGAAGATTATGCTAAAAAAAATTTCTTTTTTATTTATATTCTGTTTCTGATTTTGGAAAAAAAGATTGAATCAATAAAGCTTTACTAGATGGTTTTCTAGCCACCTTTGCTGAAGAATAGCTATTAGAAATAAAATCGAATAAAGTATCAGGTGTGTAATTTTTCTTTCACTGATGAAAAAGATGCAATTAGAATGATCTTCTGTGTACATTTTATGGAAGGTTCTATGATTATTCTCAAATAATGTTTTAATTATAGATGTGAAGAGCAATTTCAGTGTTTATAAAGATATAATTAGATATTCTTTATTTTTTCTTTATGTTTTGCCAGCAAAAATATGGATATGTGTTTGAAATATTTTGTTCAGTTTGATAGAAAGATTTAGAGATAAATTTGTGTGTTTTTGTTGTTGTTGTTTTGCATTTGAAATTAAATTTGATTTGGGAATAAGCATTAATTAGGAAGTGAAAAAAAGTGTAATGAGTGAAATAATATAAAAATCTATTTGTGAAGAGTGGAATTCACTTTAAGCATTTTGTAATTTTAAATTTGAGATTTTAAAAAGTATTTTATGTATTATTTTAATATGTTTATAGAAGTTGTAGAATTGTTAATAGACAGAAGCTTTATCATATACTATTATTTTTGGGAGATGGAAATCATTCTTTTCATATCTTTAAACTTAACAACAGAAATATATCAATTATTATTTCATCTTGTTAGGAATTCAGTAAATAGGGACTGCTTCAAAATTTTGTTCATAAGAACAGTATGAAGCAGTACTATATAGCAATTCAGTAATTGATTTTCTGTTTTTATTTATATGGAATGTGAATAGAATGATAACTCAATCTTTATTATATATAGGAATAATTGATGCTGTTCTATTCTATGTAGCCATGGTAGTAACTATTGCAATTTTTGGTATATGATGGATCACATTGTTAATGTGTTTAGGATGTAGTCTACTCTCATTAGTGTGTTTTTATATCTTCTTTTCTTCCTTGATTTATCTATAAGGTTTGATTGCACTTAGGCAAACATGCCGTGTTTGATGTACCATTGTGTATATATAATCAGAAAGTAGCAGTTGTTGGATATAAAAGTAAAAATGTTATGATAATTTGTTAATGATTAGATGGCTAAAAGAATGAAATAAATTTATAAAAATTAATTATCAAACTTTAACTAAAGGTGAATTTTATATTCAAAATATTATTTAATATTTTATGTGGTCATAATGTAAATCAATATTTGAATAATATTTATAAAATTATCTGTGAAATAATCTCATTGCTGTGTCCAGATTGGGCCAAAATAGAAGTGTCAGGTATAAAGTCTTGGTTTGAATGTTAGGTAGTATATGTAAAGTATATTTATTGAAACTATTACAAAGCAAGGTTAATTTAATGGTATCCAAGTCAGGGATTGGTTTTAATATATATATATATATGAAAAACAAAACAAGTTTTATATATGTAAAAACCTGCTATTGCTTGTATTATTGATCAATAGATGGAGCTTTACCAAGACCTCCAAACAAGCATATTTGTTTACATAAACGTCAGAGTCAGTATATATATATATAAACTTAGTTATTTCTGGTGTTATAATTTTCTTCTTGCTTGCATCCTGATAATTTTTATACTGTACAAATTTATATATGTATCCTATTATTAATAGTTGAATATATTTGTAAATAAAAGTTTAATTTTTTCTAGAGACATTTAACAATTAATTCTAAAATATGAAAATAGTTCAATATATAATTACCAAATGCACCCAGCCTTGGAAAGGCAGTCTTACATTTTAATTGGTTGCTTTAGCACATTTTTTTTAAGATTTAATGTAAATTAAACAAAATATTTTAGTAATTATGGGCAACTGCTTTGTAAAAATATTATGGCAATTAATGATAGAATGACAACATTACAAAAAAACATAATAGTTTTTTTTTATAAGATATCATAATAGTTTTTTTTGAATTGGTTGCTTTAACGAGTTTTTTTTAAGATTTGATGTAAATTAAACAAAAGATTTTAATATTATACAAATAGGTGTAGCCCGACTTTGGTCTGAAAGGCCATTTTTTTTGTAATAGTTTTTTTTAATTGACTACTTTTAACAAAAAAAAATTTTAAATTTAATGTAAATTAAACAAAAGATTTTAATATTACTGTATATAAATAAGTGTGAAAATTTACATGAAAAAAAAAACATGTTTGGAACAATCCGGCTCTTTTGGTATGTTCAGAAATGGGCATGCAAGGTATTAATAATGCTAAATTAAAATTTAAAGTATTAAATATATTCCTGTTATATTTGTTATGTGACAGTTATGGTTAACTTTTACAGTTTATTAATGGCAGAATTATTGTGAATTTGATACATGACAGATTGTGAATTTGATTGGTGACAGCCATTTTGATAAACATTCATACATTCACCAATCACATAAAAGAGAAAAAATAGGGATTTTATATATATATAAGACAAATAAATTATCATCATCACAAATTTTCAGTAAAACACTGGATGGATATATTTATGCAAAAAATGCCTGTGTTAATTTGTCATTAAACTTAAGTTGAGTATTTGGTCATTGGATCCATTTATACATAATTAATTTCATTTTTTTTTGTATAAGGTTTTTAAAGGTATATTTTATTTTTCTTGTTAAATATTTCTGTTGCTTTACTGGAATAATATAATCTTTTTTTTTTTCTTGTTTATATTTCTTTATTTGTGACATATCTTTCAGATTATTTGTGGAAGCCTGCAGGCTTTGGATGATTACTAGATATAACAAGTGGTGAACATAGAAATTAACATATATATATATATTGAAATGAAGTTCTTATGGGCAATACCACTATTTGACAAGATAACCCTTGCCTTCAACTGGGTGATAAAAATACAATCACATCAACAATTGAAAGCAAGTGTTATCTTGTTAAAACATCATTGTATTTACTTTAATATTATTTTATTAAAGATAGTTGCCCCCCAAAACATGTATTATGATATATATATATTATGTAATCTTGTAATTGAATATTAAAAAATACAGTGACCAAATATATGTAAAGTATAACTTTAAAAACATTTAGCGCTTCAACTATCTTCATAGTCTTTATCAACTAATACTTTCAAAGACAAATCTTCCTAGAATTCAATAATTTTTACATTTAAAGTTGTACTTTACATATATTTGGTTGCTGTATTTATTAATATTCAATTACAAGATTACATCGAAAAAATACAGACATCGAATAAGAATATCATTACATATATATATACTAACCTTAAGCCATAACATTATGTTGTTTAAGTATAGTTCAGTATTTTTTAACATTATAAAATTTGAATACAAATATAATGTATATACCAAACTTTTAAATATGATTAGAGAGAATTTGAACAGACTTGCAAACCCTCTTTAACTACCCACTCCATCTTATATAACCGATGCACATGATAACATGCATGTGAAAAAGATAAATGACTTCCAATATATATATATTTCGTCCTTCAGCACTCATCAGTTGATCCAGATCACGAAATACGAATATTTGAGATCATTTATTTTTTTCACATGTATGTGATTATGAGTATCGGTTATATAAGATGGAGTGAATAGTTGAAGGGAATTTAAAAGTCTGTATTCAAATCTTCTCTCATTGCATTTTAAAATTAGTGAAATTTACCTTAAATGCATTATATTACAGTATTTCTGAGGGTTAAACAAATTAGTTGTTGATTCTTGTTTAAACAGCAACACAATACAGTCTTAAAAAAAATATTTTTTCTATTGTTCAAAATAATAGTTCAACTTTACTGTGTCTTTATGAAAACATTTTCGTGTCTGTTTCCTTTTTGAATTATATATATATAAGTTACTTTGTTTGAACATGAAACATGCCACAATTTTTCATAGAGTCAAGCAATTTACACATGCAAAAAATAAAAATTAACTTCACTCATGAAATAAATAGGCAAGTTAATTAAAATGTTTAAGTTATTTTGTTAATTAATTTATCACTTTCTTACTAACATTTTGTGAATGATAAAATAGATATTAAAGTGAAGCTGCTGAGAGGAGTTGGAGAAAAATTCAGTAAGTGGTCTTTAAGCTTTCACTCTTTTAAATCTCAGTTAATGAAAATTATAATAACAATTTATTGTGCAGAAAATCACTCTGAAATGAGGCAAAAATCCTTTGAACTGCATCTGCGCAAGCATGTAAAAATGAGAAAAATGGGAAAATACTTTGGTCATGACAGGCTGTTTATTAAAAATTTACTGGTGATTCCATATTTTAATTAACAGAGCATGTAATGAAGCTGATTCTGCTAGACAACATGAAAAAAGTCGGAGGAAAAAAATAATCAACTGCTAACAATACTAAAAAAAAAGCGAAGGATAAAAAAGATTTATTTTAACAATATTTAATTTATTTTCTTTAATTAAATATTTATGTAAGTATATGTCTAAATATATGTTCATCTATACAAGCTAAACTAGCATATATATATGCAAAAAATCTAAAAGCAAACACACATTCACTTATTTTTATGAGGGAAGAGTTCTTTGAAGTTTATGACATAGCTTTAAACTTGAGATGTTAGAATAAATTATATTATGAGAGTGGTAAGCTTTGGAAAACTACCAGTGATGATGATTAATTATTACTACTTATTTGTATTTATTGCCTATTATCCAATCTTGTTTTAGGCAAATATTTTTAATATGCATATTTACACACATTCCACCATCAGATATTCAACGTTATGGATGGCTGAAGAGTAGAAGGACGGTGTAGAGTGAAGCTTGTCCATTAAAGTTTGAAGACTTGTTATTTTAATATAAACCGAGCACTGATTATATATGCATGTGGGAAGTGATGATCTGGACCAACTGATTGCTGGTTCAGCACAAAATACATGTATTGGAGATCATTTATCTTTTTCACATATGTGTGGTCATGTGTATCAGTTGTATGAGATAGAGTGGACAACTGAAGAGAGCTTGAAAGTGTGTGTTCAAATCCCCTATAATTACATCTAAGCTTCAAGTATATAAATTATACTTGTATATTGAAATAATATTTATAATTGTAAAACTAGAAAACCATCCAGAAAATAGAAAAGTCTTAAACTGTCTTATTGACCATTTTTTCTAAAAATATATAAAGAAATGAAATACTGTACTCATCATTTAATTTTAACACATTAAACATTTTATAATTGAAAAAGTTTAAGCAATGTTGCATGTGTTTTAAAATCATAGCCACTGCAAGTGCTACATTAGGAATTCAGCCCACATTTTGCTTATACTTATAAGCAGCTCGGATGTTTGGGAGGAACCCAAAAATAACTGAAATTGTTCTCTGCTAGGCATGTGTGCTGTAATACATATTCTGCAGCTGGATACCTCTTTCTGGGACCCATCTACAGAAAGCTACCTAATGATGTCATCATTTGAAATCATAAAGTGTGTTTTGTATATTTGTCAATTTTTATAATGATTAAAAAGTTGGAGCAATGTAAAATTCTGTTTTCGTTTATGAGAAACAACAGGGGAAACAGTTATAATGCAGGCTTACAAGCAATGCTCTGGAAATAACACAAGTTTATGAGTGGTTTAATGAAAGTGTTAAATTTGCCACATCCAAAGAAAGTATGGTGAATGAAGTTCAAAGTTAAGATGATGCTGATTTTTTGAGGGGGGGGGGGGGCATTGTTCACTGAGAATTTACTCATAATGATCTGACATTTAAAACTTATAAGTTCTGAAAGTTTTGCAAAATGTAATAAGACTTAAACATCCCATTTTATGGCAAAGTGAGGAGTGCATGCTTTATCATGACAGTAAACTAGCATGCAAAATCTTGAATGTGAAACAATTTTTAATTAAATTTAGCATGATCCAGTTTTTTTTATCAGCCATTTTTACTGAATGTTATTCTTTGCTAATTCTTTTTATTCTCTTGAATGAAAAAAAAATGTTCATTTTTTCTTCTAGACTCAGAAGAGATGAATATTGACAGAAGCGTTACAAGACATCACTTTGCAATGTTTCTGAACTACTTCAAAAAGTGAAAAGAATGGTTAGACTGCTGCATTGCATTAAATAGAATATACTTTGAAAGGGATTCAATTTGCAGCACCTAAAAATAAATACACAAATTTTTATTACAAAATTCCGGTTATTTTTGGGTTCCCCCTCATATGCTGGTTGTCACATTTGCTATTGAACATTTAAATAATTCTCATCTGATTTAAGAGCATTGAAATAGTTTATATTTTGGGAGTAAGATATATTGAATATAAAAGCAATATTAGTCAGTATGCTTTGAATGACAGATATATTTTGAGACTATTTGATTATTGGTCGAACATTTATTACGAGAAAAGTCAAGAACTTTCAAAAATATCTGTCTTCTTCTTTTAGAATAGTGGTTTATTATTAATCCTACTCTGCTTAGTTATTAAAAACATTCTACAAGTTGCAGATGAAAGTCATTGCCAAATAGGACTTTAAAGGTCATTATATAATGGCTAATATATCCATCCACATTGTATAGTTGCTATATATCAACATGAGCTTGTCGGAAACCTGGAGACATTTTGATTTTTATTTTCAAATGGCTGATCTATATAAACAAGCTTAAAATTATTTCAGGTAGTTAATGTACTGTAAACCCATCTAACATCCAATTATGTTTCATTAAATGGGTGTGTAACTATTTCCAGTTAAAATATAAAGTGTCAAATAATACTTAAGCCAAGTAAATGTCTTTTTCTTCACTGCTTGTATAAAATTTTTTAGACTGTTTCTGCAGTGCGATCTTCACCATTACATTATCAAACAAACAATTGTTTTAGCTACTAATCCTAGTATCATTTATTGATGTCACCACATATAAAATAGTATTATATCAACATCCTCATTTCATTCAAAGCAGCCCATAAAACAAGTGTGCAAAAATCAGACACTAATTATTATAATTTTTAGTGTAGCTACACAATATTACTCCAATTTGATTTCATGTGAGGTTTTACATGTGATTGCTTATGTAAGGTTTTTTTTATACATAACTAGATTATTATTTATAAATAATTTCACATCTGTTAAAAATTAATTGATGAAAAGTTGAATAATAATCATTTCTATATATTTTGAATTAATCATTTCTATATATTTTTTAAATGTATTCTTTTTTTCATTTAATTATATACATCATTAATAAAACCATACTCAAATTTTAATTGAATTAGTGTAAAACATTTTAGCACTTATGATGGTCTTTCTTTACTCTGTCTCCGTTGGTTATGATCTTTTATAATCATGATTATGTAACTATAGAAGCACAATGACAAAATAGTTTCCCTGCTTCACAATTGGAAACTTCATGTATCAAACATTCTCAAAACCAAGTCTTTTTTTTTAAAGCATAAACTCAAAAAATAAAAATATATGTACAATTTATGTAAAAATATGGGGCCATTTTTATTTTTAACTTGATAGGTATTTAATTATGTGTTGTCGTGCATTATCAGTAGTATAATATAACATCAATATTTTGTAAATTCAAAAAATAAAACTATATTTCCAGCTTAAGTGTGAAATTGAAAATCTCCAAAGGTAAACAAGTTGTGATATCAAACTGCCATTTAAAAATATAATAAGATACATGAGGCTGCTATTGAAACTTGAAGTAAAAATAATCATTAACAGATCAACGAAAGTTGCCCAGCGCACACATTCATATAATAAAGCTAAATTAAATTGCAAATACAAATAAATCTTTTTTAACCATAAGCTAGCTATGGGACATGCCTTTTTTCACTCTAATGTAATAACAATATGTGCTAAGAGGGATGACAGGAAAATAAAATACAAAGAGGCTTGGGCTATTGCAAGGGATCCTCAATTTATCAATAGAAAAGATTCCTATGACCCATTATCAAAAAAAATGAAGCATCTAATTTACATACTGTGCCTGATTTACATATTGGTCTTCAATTATATATGAAAATTTTTAACAGCCCAGTTCTATTCACCACTATGATTCTGGGAGCAATCTGCTTTTGATTGGTGAGACATTACATTTGAAACATATTTTTAATATCAACTACTGGATGAAAAAAAAATTAAATATTCATGCAACTTGCTTAGCTGTGCACAGTGTAATTAAAAAAAAACACACATTTTAATTTATAAGAACTAAGAGCCTAAAAATCACTGTCAAATCTTTCACAATTTAGAAATTCATATATATATTATTTCGCTAAAAAAAAAATATATCTATTTCTGTTAATATTGTTATAATGGTAAATATTGCTAATTTCAAATTGTAGAGGAAAGGTAAAAAGATAATTTTTTTTTGTATAATTATGCAATAAAAATATAAATAAATTTTGATTTTGTGTTTGTTGATTAATTCATAATTCATTTAGTAATAATTGATAACTGATATATATATATATATGACAAAATATTACAAATCATATATTTATGCCTTTTTATAAAAGTAATCATCATTCTTTTAATGTGTTAAGTATCAATTAATATAATTTATATTATTTTTAAGGAAATTCGGGTTGTACTAATCATAAATTTAAATAAGTATCTAAAATTTAGGATTGCAATAAACCATTTTTTTAAAAAAAAAGTTGTATATGATTGTGCAAAGGGCTGTTGACAATTCTTATTTTCTAATGACTCTTTCCAAAAACTCCTACTAAACTAATGTTTTGTCCTTGCTTTTTTTATGATCTCACACCACTTTTTTTTTCTAGATCAGTTTCAGCAATATAGATTTGCTTATTTGAATTAATCATTTTGTTGTAGTATTTTGTAAAAATGGCAGACATGTTTGTGCACTCCGGAAAAACTAGAATGTATTTGAGAGATTGTTTTTAGATCGCGCGCTGATAACTGGAATTTAATTAAGGCATTGACATAATGGCGATCGACAATTCCAAGAAATATTTGCTGATTGCAAATATTTCTAGGTAAGAGACGTTACCTTATTGGACAGTGTATTAATTGCTGCAGTAATCATAAAGCTATAGAAAGACTGTATTACAACTACGCAGAGCAGTATAGAGAGTTTTAGAGGCAGTATAGGGAGTAGCAGACAGTATTTGAGTGCATCTCCAGTAGACGTTCCTGTTCAATTCCGGTAGGAGAAATCTCATGTCAGTGCTTGCGGTTAATGTTCAGCACCCAGTGAAAATGTAGTTCATGGGTATAGCTAAAGGCCCCTAAGCTTTTCCAGAGAGGTAGAAAAACACAATCCGATCGAACTTGGCTGAACAACTCTTAAAACCGTTGTGCTGCAAATAGCTCTTAATAGTTAACAAGACTGTAACAAGTGCGTAGAGCAGTATAGAGAGTTTTAGAGGCAGTATAGGGAGTAGCAGACAGTATTTGAGTGCATCTACAGTAGAGTTACTGTTCAACTCCAGTAGGAGACATCTAGCGTCAGTGCTTGCGGTTAATGTCCAGCACCCAGTGAAAATGTAGTTCACTGGTATAGCTGAAGGAGACCACAGCCTGAGGAAACTGTCTGGATAGCAGCTGAATAAAGAGTTGAGTTTCCAGCGGTTTTCAAGTGAAGTAGATTGTTGCAGAGACGGAAGCTGTAAGGAGTTTAAGGTCAATTGCAATGCTTACTATGAAGAGTTCATGTACAGCTAAACTGGACTGGGGCTAAGGTATGCCCATTGTGAACCATTTTTGTAGCAGCCAGCCTGAAAGAACATTGAGGGAATTGAACTTTAGCAAACTGTAGAAATAGAGTTGTTGCGGACTATTCGCTATTCTGATTATGTGAAATATTGTGAGTCTTTCATAGTATATATTTAATTGCTAGCCACACAGTCACACTTGCGGAATATAACATTTGTAAAGATGTTTAAGTAGACATAATAAATTGATTTCATTTGTACAGTACTAATATACTGTTCTCAGCCTAATATTTTTACTTCTTTGGTTAATCTCATCTAAAAATTTCCGTTCTTTTTGTTCAAAATAAGTAACTTGTTTTTAAAATTTCATAAGAAAAAATCAACATAAATTAACATTTAATATAAATTAAAACTATGAACTTTTTTATACATTTAAAATAAACAACTTAATATTATGTTTAAATTATTTTATTTAACTGAGATATTCTATTTATTTATATGTTTATTTGGATTAAATTTTGTAACTGATTTTTAGCATACTTCTATTAAATGGATTTTCTTCAAACTTTGCTTAGATGTTAGATAGTGATAGCAATGCAATATAATAACTAAATATTTCAGCCATTTGTTGAATGTCTTAGCATTGGCAGGTCAAATTTCAAACCATTTTGATATCAGTTTAATATATTTTCAGTGATTTGTACAAGATGGTAGCATACTTTTTAATATATGCTTTTATTGAATTTCTAGACTAATTCATTAAAAATCATTTATAGTTAACTAAGTAAAAAAAGAGAAAGAAAGGATGAAATTTTAATTTCTCTTGATTGTTTAACTAAAACTTGTTTTTTTTTTTTGGGTGCTGCTTTCATTAATAAAAGTATCTTGTAAATGATTTTTAATGTGCAAATTTCATTTATAGTGACATTATTTATATATGAATACTTATAAAAAGACCATTTGTGAAATATCTGAAGACTAAAAAATAAAAAATAATATATATATAGAAATTATTTTATAAAAAAACACTTTTATTTCATTCAAGAAATAATGAACTAAAAAAAAAACAATTTTTTTTTGCCCAATCACAATTGGAATTGTTATATTTAACCTAAAAGAAAAGTGTGAGAAGTTTATATAATTAATTCAATAAATAATTTACAGATGTGCCATGCTTTTAAGTTGATTTGATTTCAATATACTTACCCAAATTGTGGTTGAATAAATTTTTTTATTTTTAGTGTATTACTTACTATTCAAATGAAAGAAAAATGTATTTTTGTAAAATATTATATACAATTTTTAAAATAATGAATTAACATTTAATGTAAATTAAAACTATGAACTTTTTTATATATTTAAAATAAACATAACGTAATGTTATTTTTTAATTTATTTTCTAAAATAATAAAGTAGTAAATAAATTATTAATTATTTTTGTATAAAATAGATAGTGTAAAATTTAATTCACAATTTCCTAAATATTGTATTATTTACTAAGGCAATAAACCTAAAGCATGTGCGGTTGAAAATGCAAAGGTAGGGACCCCTACAGGTCTTAACCACAAACTTACGCATTAACAAACTCAATAAATAAATATTTATATAAATTATTGATTGTTTTAAACTCATTCTAAAATGTTAACCCGATTTACTATCAACAATTTAAAACAAAAAATTCTTCTTGAAATTATGAATTTATATTCTACACATATATAAATTTAATAAAAAATACACACACACGTTGGAGAATTATGTTGAACATTATATTCAAATATATTGTTAATAACATTCTTTTTTTAATTGGAAATTTAGCATATAGATCAAATTTTTGAGGTTATGCAATCTTTTAAAAAGGTAACAAAATTATTGATTTTAGAAACACATTTCATAATGAAAGAAAATAATTTTGTAATCTTAAAAACATGCATAACATGGTATGATCAAGATGTCTAAAACAAAAATTTAGTTGAAAATTATTTCATTAAAAAATGAAAAAAACTAATGTGGTCGAGAGGTCAGTGCGACTGCCTTGCACTTGCAGGCAGTTGCCCGGGTTGTGGGTTTGCGTCCCGGCCGATGCTATGACACTTAAAAAAAAAAAAACTAAGATACTTTAAAAAAAGAAAATGCCTTTTTTTTTTTTACTTCGTTATAAATATTACTTGCATAAACATACTTGTTAGTTCTGTACACAAATTCTTCCAATGAGGTTTTTTATTCTAATTTTTTAAAATCTTCTTAATAGAATGCTATATTTACTTTTTCATCATAACTAATTCATAGTAATTGTAATTAGATTCCAAAGGAATAACGTTTATTAAAATATTTCTGTAATTTTGAAAACAATTATGAAACAATTGCTTGAGACATTACCTTATTCAATAACTTTCTCTAAGTTGAAATCAGAACCTTTTGCTCATTGACAAAGGCCACAAGCCAGAAACTAGTCTGGGGATATTGGATGAGTAGGCATTAGATAGGGATTTTATGCACAAGCCTTCTGGCATTCATTGATTACTCTGGTTGGCACAGGGTGGCACTACTGTATGGAGAGTTTTGCCTTGTTTATAAACAATTAATATAAGGGTATGGTGATCATGTGATGCTTAATGGTTTAACACCAATCCTGCCTAATAGGATAGTGGTGGCTATGGTTGTTAAAGAGACAAAGACACCAAAATGTATGGGTGGTGAACTGAGTTCAGACCCATATGACTATATAAGCTATTGAGCTTAAATTGAAAATATTGTGTTTTCAATTTCATTCTCATAGTTTTATAGTTAAGTAGAGATAAAAGGTGGTTGCTGGAGGATTGCATTAGATCCTAAGATCTAGGTGCAGTGCTCTCAGATCCAAAGCTCCTCACTGACGAAGTTCACAAGCCAGAAACTAGTCTGTGGATATTGTATGAGTAGGCATTGGATAGGGATTTTATGCACAAGCCTTCTGGCATCCATTGATTACTCTGGTTGGCACAGGGTGGCACTATTGTATGGAGAGTTTTGCCTTGTTTATAAACCTTTTGCTCTCTAGTAGATCAGCTTATCATTGAGCTACAACTTCAGTGACAAAAAAAAAGTTCATAATAAGAACTACTTACAAAACAATCAAAAGATTAGTAATTATATACCTGCAAACAAGCATATCTAGTATTGGAAAGAATAACTAGAATTTGAGAAATAGAGTTTGCTTAAGAAAAGTATTGTATTAGATGAAGTTATGTGATATTTTGGTTTATTTCAAATTATAGTTGAATTTGTAATTTTTTAAAATGATTTTTATTTCTATGCATGTATATCATCATCATTTTTAATGATTATCACTTCATTTCAAAATAAAATGTAAATTTATTTCAGTTTTAGTGATTTATAGTTTGTTGTGGTTTTTTACATTATTCCAAAAAAAATTTCTTATCTTATTCATCTAATTCACAAAAGATATGTGTTTCCCAACCTTTTGAAATTCAGTT